>CM038120.1:1442780-1998491 GCA_001642375.2 Mentha longifolia | reverse complement strand
GGTGGAAAGGTTGGCTTACAGTTTTCAACACAGTTTTCGAAACAGTTTTCAATGACAGTGCACATGCAAGACAGGTTACAATCGTGCAGGTTGTGAATCATGCAAACTGTGTAAATAAAGATAACAGAAAGAGAGACACGAGGAGTTTTTATCGTGGTTCGGAGTAAACAGCTCCTACGTCCACGCCAGATCCCGTCGAATCTGTAATCCCTTAACTGAGATCTTTCGCTCCTTTTTAACACTGGTAGAGGTTCCAGTCCAAATTCAAGTCTCTCTTTAGACTGAATCTAGCACGAATTTTGAGTCGTGACTCTTCTAACTTTACATACAAACTTACATACAATCTTACTAATCCTGAACGGCTAGCACTAATAATCAAACTGGAAAGCTGTGAAGAGCTATCACCGTTTGAGATACAACTCTATCAACTACACTGAATATCAGCAATGGTGGTAGTGAGAGTGTGGATTGTGTTCTAGTAAGACAGATTCTAGAAAGAATAGAAATCTTCAAAGATCAACACTTGGGAAAGCTCTAGTAATTTCGAGTGTTGATTGTGAGTATATTTGGCTTGAGATTTCTGCAGCGTTTCAGCTTGTAATTTGAGTTTCCCGTATTTTCTTTCTTGAACGTCTTGAGGTATTTATAGAGAAGTATTTGAAATAGAGCCGTTGTGTGTGTCAGGATGAGCAGAGCCGTACACTGACATAATTAGTCGTTGAGTTGAGGACAGGTTCCTCAGTCACAGCTCAGGTTGGACTTTGCAGGTCGAGCTTCCTATACCTCTATCTATCTTCAGTCTCTGTAACCTTCGAATGAGATCTTCAAGTATGATTAGGACAGGTTACATAGACAGATTACATAGTGGAACAATATGACAGGTTTGAGTAGATTAGGTACAAGGTTGCACTTCCAACCTTGACCTTTACATAGCAACCTGTTTTAGTTGAGCTTGACTGATTCAAACACGGATCAGTCTGTTCCAATTAACTTCTATTGACTAAGTGTGGTTTCTAACAACATTATCAAAACTATTGAAGGGTTCCCAACAGATCTGCCGTCCGCGCTAGCCGCTACCGAGGAGTTGGCAGGTGACTCTTCCGAGCCCGAACATGGGGATGCAGGATGTGCTAAGGATAAGGGAAAAGGTTGGAACAAGAAGGCTTTTAACGACTCAGCGCTGGTGGTGCGGCGAGTCATGCTTCGCGGGCTGGGACAAGCTTTGCGGGTGCTTCATATGTGATGGAGACCACCAGATACGGGACTGTCCAAAGCAGAAGGCTAATGTGGGGAGAAGTTGAATGGATGTGGTCGCTGAATCAGTGGATGAGGAGGCTCGGGTCAACACGATACAGTATATTTCGGGTATGCAAATATTAGATGAGGGCCAAGACATGCCGAGAGTGGACCGTGTGGAGCTTGGGAAGGACATGGCGATGAAATAGCCAAGTGTGAGCCGTGGTGTGCTCACGTATGAAAAAGTCTTGGCGGGAGCTGCGTCAAGCAATGGACGTGGTGTGCCGGGAGAATTCGTTTGTGGTGAGCGAGTTGTTGCTGAAAATGGATCGAAGACAAGAAGGATATCCCACATGATGAGGACGCCTTCGAGTTTTGGTCAGGGAGGTTTGTTAGACCCTTAAATCGGCAAATGCAGCAGGTGCGCCTAGCCACGGGCGTATATCCAATTTTGAGGCAGCCCGTCGACCAATACTTTTTTGCCTAAATTGGCATCGTCAAGTGTGCATAGCCACGCGATTCATATTCAATTTTGAAGTGGCCTGTTGGCCAATATATTTTTAATATTTTTTTAGTAGTGGTATTAGGGTGAGTAGCCCACTCTTAGATAAAAAACTAGTAATCTACCCACCTCTTTAATTTTTTAACTCAAATACCCATATTTTCTAAATGGGACTAAGTTGCCCTTCAATTTTCCCAAAATCAAATTTGAATCCCTCAATTTCTATTCCTCCTTTTCTCCAAAATTCAAAATTTGAATCTCTATTTCTCATCCCCTCTCTCTCGTCTCTGTTCCTCTTTCCTTCCAAAATGGGGCACGGTTTCTTCTTCCTCCTCCCTCTCTCTCTCCCTATTCTTCTTCTTTCTCCTTCCTCTCTCTCTGTCAACACCATGCTTCCAGCGCCGCCGCAGAGAAGAGCGCCGCCGCCACGAACTGCTGCCATCGTTGCTCCGGCGTCGCAGAGAACAGTACTAGCGGCAGCCATCAACATGAGGTCATCGACCTCAAGCTCAACTCCCCAGATCTGAATCGCCGCTTTCCGGCTATGGGTCGGAACCTTGAGGCTGGCCCACTTCAGTAGCATCGCCGGAACTGTTGCCGAACTGCTGCTGCGCCATCCACCGCCTTCCTCTGTCCTCACCGGGTCTTCCTCGTCGTCAACTACAGTAGCAAAGGAGGAGGTCATGGATGCGATGTGCTTTCATAGCCCTTCTTCAACCCTTCATAATTAAGGTTTGTTGATGATTTGAAGAGTAATTGATGGGTTGAATCTACAACCCATCCTCTCAGCCCTTCTTCGTCTTCTCTTCTTCTTCTTCGAGAATTGAGATGTTTGGTGTTGTAATATTGTGGGCCACATGTACTATTTTATTAAAGATTGATCAAAAAATATTTATATCTTAAAGCATTACGAGTAAGGAGGAAGAGGTTGGAGAATTGAAGGTGTGGGTCTTTGTTTTTTTTTTCTTTTATATTAGTGAATTTCAATTTCATAATTTTTTTCTCTTTGTAATGGAAAGTTACGGTACGAATTAATAATATTGTACCGTAACGGTACGAATTCATAATATCGTACCGTAACTTGTCGAGAATGTTTAGAAAGTAATGGAAAGTTACGGTACAAATTCATAATTTTTTTCTCTTTGTAATGGAAAGTTACGGTACGAATTCATGATATCGTACCGTAACGGTAAGAATTCATAATATCGTACCGTAACGGTATGAATTCATAATATCGTACTGGAACTTGTCAAGATTGTTTAAAAAGTAGGATAACAAATATTCATTCATTCATATCATTAATGAATGGTATGAATTCGTCTCAGTCTTTCTGAGTACCGAGCAATTTTTCATGAATTTTGTATTGTTGTTTATATTTTCTATTCCCTCGTCATGGAACGATTTTGCCAGATTCGTACTTTGAACTCTAAAAATGCATGAAATCTTTTTTACCTCGGTTCGATTTTCAAGAGATCGTACTTCCTACTGCTACATTGTACACGTCTTTTACCTGAAAATTATATTATATTTTTTGCCGTGTGTGCAAGTAAAGGATCGATGTAAACATATTGTACTTCTTGTTCGATACTAGTACGAATTTGCATGAATCTTACTTTGCTTTGCGAAAGGTATTTGTTATTTTTTCTATGTAGTTTTAAGAAGTTGATTGGAATCTTTTTCTTCGAAATAGTGGTACGAATATGTGTTTTGTTATTAGAAGTCGGTACGAACAGTTCAGTCGTACTTCGTACCGTTCCTTAGTTACGGTACGAAATTTAAATATCGTAAGTCGTTCTAAGTAAAAATTGAATAAAATAAAAAAGAAAAAAGAAAGTGGAAAAAGGCTGAAAATGATGAAAAAAGGAGAAAAAAGGAAGAAAAAAAAAAGGCTGAAAAAAAAACGAAAAAAGATGGAAAAAGAAAAAAAAAAGTTGAAAAATTGGAAAATAGCAAAAACGAAAAAAAAAAAAACAAAAAAAAGCTGAACAAAGAAATTAAAAAAGGAAAAAAAAAGAAGGCTGGAAAAAAAACGAAAATAAAAATAAAAAAACGAAAATAAAAAAAAACTGAGAAAAAACAATTGAAAAAACAAAAAAAATAAGAGGAAAATAAAAAAAATAAGAGGAAAATAAAAAAAACGAAAATGAAAAAAAAAACTGAAAAAACAAATGAAAAACCCAAAAGAAAAAAAAAGACAAAGCAAAATGAAGAAAAAAGAAAAAAAAAACATAAAAGAAAGGGAGGAGGGAACCCATATGCATTAAGGGCAAACTTGTCCAATTTTAAAAATTTGGGTAGATGGAATGTAAATTAAAAGGGGTGGGTAACTTTTGGTTTTGTTATATGAAGTTGGGTAGTTTGAGGTTTGCCCTTTTTTAGTATGTATCGATAGCTATAATTGTCAAATGTTTGTAACAAAATGTATATTTTGAATTTAAACCGCCTAAGAATATATTAGGCACAAAATTAGTTTTGAGGTGGCTCATTAGCCAATAAATTTTTAGAATTCTTTTAATATGTATCGATAGCTATAATTGTAAAATTTTTGTACCAAAAGTGTATATTTTCAATTTAAGACACTTTACAATAATTAGAAACAAAATGATAATCGTTTTAACAAATTATCATAATACTACCATTTTAATAAATATACAATAAAATGATACCCGTCGACGGGATACAAACTAGTATATATAATAGCTAGATAAAGGTCAACCAACCATGATTTTTCTTGATTATTTTACTAAATTCTCATATTTTGCCTAATAAATTATTACTTTAATCTAACTAATATACTACGATATATATCTAAATTCATAGAAGTTTAGTTCAATTAGGATTCTCATACAAATTACGTATTAATATATCTATTAATTTATACATGAGAAATATTAAAATACTATTACATACATGCACACGACAATTGTAAGTAAATTCTTACGGAATAAATATATAATTTAATTATTTCTAAATAAGAATATTTAATAATATAATATTAAATTCGATGCATATTAAAAGAATTTTAAAAACTTATTGGTCGGCCAACGTGCCACCTCAAAATCGATTTTGTGTTAATGTATTATCAAATGTATTAAATTAAAAATACACTTCATGGTACAAAAATTTGACAATTATAGTTATCAATACATGCTAAAAGGATTTAAAAAATTTATTGGCTATCGAGCCACCTCAAAATGGATTTTGAGTCTAAGAATTAAAATATTTTTTGTTACAAAAATTTGATAATCATAATTATGGATAAATACTAGTCCCTCCGTCTCATTTTCTTGATACGTTTCTTGAATATATGTTAGTGTAAAATAACAGAAACGTACAAAAATATGTTAACTTAAAAATAGTTTATCAAACCGAACTGAAAATAGCCCGAGCCCGATAGGGATGGCCTGAAAATCGTTGAAACAATGCTCATTTTGTGTCTAATATATTGTCAAGTGTTTTAAATTGAAAGGTTCAGTAACAAATACAACCCTATGGTAGATACCACTATCGCATATACAACCACATGGTAAGATTTTGTGCAAATACCCCCCTAATGTCACAAAGTAGGTGCAATTAGCCCCTTGCACTTGATAAATATTTAATTGAAACTTTGATTTTATTTTTTTATAATTTTTTTTATTTTAAAAAATAAAATTGAAAAAAATAAGATATGGATTTATTTTTGCATTAAAAATAAAATTGAAAAAAAAAACTAATTAAACAAATAAGCAACTAAAGTTATATCTTATTTTTTGCATTGATGTATTATATTATTGTGTTTTTATTTTGCTAGATTTATGTCTTATTTTTTATTTTATATTATGAATATTTTGTTCAATACTTTAATAATGTACAATACTTTAATGCAAAAAATAAGATATAACTTTAGTTGCTTATTTGTTTAATCAATTAAAAGAATTTGAAAAACTTATCGGCCAACGAACCACCTCATAATCGATTTTGTGTTTAATATATTGTCGAGTGTTTTAAACTTAAAATATATTTTTTGTTATGGAAAGTTGACAATTATAGCTATCTATACTTACTAAAATAATTTAAAATATATATTGGCCAACAGACCACCTCAAAATCGATCTTGTGTCTAAAAATTAATAATATACTACTCCGAAAATCAATTTCGTGTCTTTATAAAAATTAAAATATTTGCCGAAATATTTTAAGCACTCATATAATCTTATTAAAAGACAAAAGTTATGTGATTCTACTAATAATTTTTGTAACAATATAATATTAGTTACGTACTCTTTCAAAATGTGTCCACTAAAAATCCTAATTATAATTAATTAATTAAATACAGCATGTACATATATATTTGAGTGTGTGGAGATAAAGAAGATACAAAAGTATTGAAAAAGAAAATAGAATAGGAAGATCATGAGAGTGAGGGAAAAAAAATTAACGTGGCAAAACGACGTCGTTTCATTTCCTATCATATTGGGAATGAAATCCCTTAGTTTAATTTTATTTCCTATCAGATATACGTGATAGTTCGACGAGTGGGGATTGAGGGGATTTTGCAGGGGGGATTCAATCAAACGAAGGTTACCCATTGATGATTCAATCGCCGCGAGTGAAGACAGAACACCATTGATGGCATATTGGTAGGTCCTTCCTCCCAATTGTTGCATTTGATTTCTTTGTATTTTAGGTTTAGTTTAGCGTTTAGGGTTGAGAAATGGGGTTTGGTTTCGATCATTTCGTATATAGGGTTTCCGTAATGTTTGGACGCATATAAGTTTGGGTTATGACATTTGGTATTTCGGTTAAAATGCTAAGAATAAAGTATGATTTCTTTTAATCTTTTTTCAGGGATAAATTTTCAATTTATATACACCATGGAGGAAAGTTTGTAGATTCTGGTGGTACTATGTTTTACATAGGGGGTGATTTGGTAGGCAAACACAACTTTGATGCCGATGTGTTCGGTTATTTTGATTTGAAGGATGAAATTAAGGATTTAGGGTATGAAAGTTGGAAATGTTTAGCTTATAAAGTCCCTGTAACTGCTGATGTGTTCAAAGAGATTCATGATGATAAGGAAATCACAGAGATGGTTAATCTTATTATATCTCAGACAGTTAAAACATGTAATGTTTATGTGGATTCTGGAAGAAAAGGGACTCTGAAAACACAGATGGGGAGAGGGATTACGGGGATTCTATTGTGAGAAATTTGAGTGCAAATAACACAGCTGAAAAACATGTAGCTGACTTGAAGGGGAAATGTATAGCAAATGATGAGAGTTCTGATGATAGTGAATTTAGGGTTGATATGGAGGCTAGTGATGAAAGTGTGAGTCTGGAAGAAGAGTTGGGTAGTGAGGGGGATGATGAAGAATACATACAAGCTGTTGAGAACATTAGGAAAGACTGTACAACAGGAACAAATGTGGATGAGCCTGGTGCTGGGGAAAATGAAGATAATAACGGCATTGTGTTAGATCTTATCTTACCTGATGATGGTGAGGATAGTGAGCAGATATTATCTGATTATGGAGGGTCAGGTGATGCTATGTATGACACTAGTGATGAGGAGGGGGAATATGGGAGAAGAAGGTCAAATAAAGTATATTATGATCCTAAATGTGACCATAAGCAAATGAAACTTGTCAAGGTATGAGGTTTGAAAATGGTATTCAATGTAGGAATGCTTTGAGGACGGCTATATCACAAGGCCACCCCATCCAGTTTAGGAGAGTAGGCAAAGACCAGCTCCAAGCCAAGTGTGTTGCACCTTGTGCATGGAAGTGTTATGGCAGTGTCAATACATCTGAGAAATTTTTTGTCATTATAACTCTAAATGAACCACACACCTGTCCGTTTGCTATCCATAATAAGGTTGCCAACTACAAGTGGATTGCTAGTCAATACATTGATGTCTTTAGAGTGAGGCCTGATATGAGTATATCAGAGTTCTTAGAGGACTGTAACAATAGATTGGGCATTCAGCCTTCTAGAGGGAGATTGCATAGAGCTAAAGCCTATGCCTTAGAGCTGTTGAGAGGGACTGTGAAACTAATTATGGGATATTGAGGAGTTACATAGCTGAGCTAGTAAGAGTTGACAGGGAAGATAGGTTTGAACTGATGCTTGGTGATGAGGCACTCTTTAAGGGACTCTACATAGGGTTTAGTTCTTTGAAAAAGGGGTTTATGGCAGGTTGCAGGTGGATAATTGGCTTGGATGGATGTCACCTAAAGACACATCTAGGGGGCCAGTTGCTATGTGCTACAGGAACAGATGCAAACAATCAAATGTATCCATTGGCTTGGGCTGATGTAGGTGTGGAGAATGAATTCTATTGGAGTTGGTTTTTAAAGATCTTGTTGGAAGAACTTGGAATTAGAGATGGAAATGGGGTTACATTCATGAGTGATCAATAAAAGGTATGAAATCCAACTTATTATTTATAGTTACATATCTTTGTTCTTAATAAATAGTGTATTTTAATTTATCTTCATTATTTTTTGGGTGCGGGGACTTGTAAATGCTGTTAGAGACTTGGCACCTTATACTGAGCACAGAAACTGTGCCAGACATGTGTACAATAATTGGAAAAAGACCAACAAAGGCAGTATTTTGATGAGGATTTTTTGGAAAGCAGTGTAAAGCACATATCAGCAAGAGTTTGATCTTACCATGGATGAGCTGAAGGCAGAAGATGTGGCAGCTTATGAGGATTTCATGGCAAGGAGCCCTGCCAAGATCTGTAAGAATTTCTTCTCTACTCTTTGTGTTAGTGACTCGGTCAATAATAATATTAGTGAGACCTTTAATGGTACTTCCTCATGTTCAGGATTTCTGACCCCTTTCGTTTCAGCATGCATTTTTCATGTTTCTCGATGATGGGTTTTAAAATAAATTTTTGAAATATTTTTTATTTTATGAGATAGTATTACACTCGTACTATCCCGTAAAAAAAATTACTTCAAAAATTCATTTTAAAATTCATTATCGAGAAGCATAGAAAATGCATGTCGAAACGAAAGGGGTCAGAAATCTTGAACATGAGGAAGTACAATAATTAGGGCTAGAGGGAAACATATTATACACATGCTTGAGGATATTAGGAGTCACCTTAGGCATAGGCCGTACATGAAAATGGAGAAAATCAATAAGGTTAAGGATAAGCTGTGCCCTAGGATTAGAGAGAAATTGGAAGAACTGAAGCAGTGGGCTAGGAACTATGTGGCTAATCCAGGACTGTGGGGGGTATTTGAAGTGAAGCATAGGGGTGATATGTTTACTGTGAACTTGGAAGGTAGAACTTGTTCTTGCAGAAGCTGGGAGTTAATAAGGATTCCATGCATCCATGCTTTGGCAGCAATTCATTATATGAAACAAGATTCTGCTGATTTTGTTAGCCAATATTTTACAGTTGAAACATATAAGAAGCTATATTCATTCAGCCTACCAGCTCTTAATGGTGAAAAAATGTGGCCTAAGGCTGATGGATACCCTATCCAGCCCCCTTTAGTGACTCCTATGCCTGGAAGGCCTAGACGTGCTCAGGCTTCTTGGCCCGCCAGTTTTAACCGAGCTTGGCCCACCAGTCAACGGTTTTGGCCCGGCCCGCAAGTCAACGGGCTCGGACCGAAACCGGGACCAAAAATACCCGGGCCGGGCTAGGGTCGAAATTATAGGCCCTAACCCGCCGGTTAACCGACGGGCCAAGCCCGGCGGGCTTAGCAGGAACCGAGGGGCTGGGTAGAGCCGTTGGGCCCAACGGGCCGCTCCAGGACTGACGGGCCGAGCCTGGCCGGGAGGGCCCAACGGGCAAAAAACAGGGGCAGGGTGGCGTAGCAGCTGCAGGCTGGGGGCTAGGGCGTGGGGCTGGCGCTGCAACGGCTCCTAGCCGTTGGGCAAGGCTCCCTCCTCTCCACTTCTCATCAAACTCCTCCTATAAGTTCATACCTCATTCAAACACCCATTCACCACAATCTCTCAACTCTCAAGCTCTAATTTTCACTCTAAAGCTCTCAACTCTCAAGTTCTCAAGTTTCAAGCACTCAAGCTCTTACTCTCATTCTCTCAATCTCTATTATCACTCTCTCAACTCAATCTCTATTCTCATTCTCATTCTCATTCATTTTCATTCTCAACTCTCAAGTTTCAACTCTCAACTCTAAAACTTTCACTCTCACATTTCAAACACACTCGCTCTCACTTTCATAACTACACACACACATATACAATGTCTTCCAAATGAAACAAGGGTAAGGGCAAGATGGTCAGAGAAACTCGAAGCGAATGAGGCCGATCATCTAAAACTCAAAAGGAAATAAGGGCGGAAATGGCGGAGGAAATCTTAAGGCAAGTCGCTGAACGACTTCAAGCCGAAGAAGACGCGAGGTTTGAGGAGATGGTTAATACGATGGAAAGCCAAGGATTCGAATTTCATAGCTCGAATGACGATGAAGAGCACAACGATGACGAACTCGATCAACCTCATCGTCCTCCATCAAAACCCACTAAAGCACCCAAGTTCGACATCTTCAAGAAACACTTTAGAAAAGTGTTGGCTCCGGAGATCGAAGGCCAACCTCCTCTAGCCGATGGTCGAAAGAGATACCTTGCGTATTGCAACTATTGCCCAACCTTTTACAATTGGATCGAAAAGAGAGGCTATGGCACCATGACTAGGCACATGGAGAGCACGCATTCGAGTGAGTGGGGAATCTCTACTTCTCAAACTCAAATTCGAGGTACCACTTCATCTTCGGAGACAGGTACGCCCTCTTTATTTAAATTTGATAAAGCTCGATATGAAGATGCATGTGCTAGATATTATGCTATGGAGAAACAACATTTTAATTATGCCGATAGAATAACGTATGAAGCATCCTATAGAGATGGATTAGGTCCCCATGCTAGCAAAGTTGCTAGAACTCAAATGCTTAAAAGGATTAGGCGACAATACATGGAAAAAAAATAAGATTTGATGAAATATTTGCTTCGTTTGGGTCATAAAGTTTCTATTTGTGCCGATGTTTGGACCGATGCATATAATAAAAATAGTTATATGGGATTTACTTGTCATTGGATTGATGCAAAATGGATTTTGCAAAAACGTTTGATTGCATTTAGGGAGTTTGAAGAGCCTCACATGGCTCAAAATATTGCATTGATTATTATCACCATTTTAAATGAATATGGTTTGATTAATAAGGTTTTTTCGGTTGGTTTTGATAATGCAACGGCAAATACCGCTAGTATTCCTCAACTCATTGAAGCATGTACACCATCTTTTGATGGAAAATACTTTCATTCTAGATGCATTTGTCATATTTTGAATTTATGTGTCCAAGATGCGCTTGATATTTTTCAAGATTCCGTTGGTCCTATTAGAAATGCCGTTAAATATTTGCATAAATCAAAAACTTTGGAGAAAAAATGGCGAAAATATTGTCGTACAAAGAGTACTATTTATATGTGTTTCAAACAAGATGTATCTCATCGTTGAAATTCTACTTATGAGATGCTTAATAGTACCATGGAGTATAGGGGTCATTTATGTGAACTTTATTAGAAAAGAGTTTTCAACATTTCAATTAGTTCTTAATGAGAGTCATTGACATGCATGTATGGATTTATATGGATTATTAAAAGTTTTTCATATGACTACTAAACAATTATCAGGTGTTTATTATTGTACTTTTATTAAAGTGTTGGAGCATTGCATGTATATTGCCATGTCTTTTAAGACTTGTTTTAATAGGCCAAACTTGCAAGGTGTGATTTATTTTATGGTTCAAAAGTGGCTAAAGTATTTTAAGGAGATTCCAAAAGTTTTCTTGCTTGCTAGATGTTTGGATCCTAAATGGAGATATGATGGTGTTTGTGATATGCTTGGGATTTATTATGATGCTTTTTTGCAAATGGACTTTAGTAGTGTTGTAATTGATGGTGAACAAATATTTTTTGATCTTCCTAATGTGCAACAAATCAAGGATGAGCTACATAGGACTTTAACAGATCTTTTTGATAAATATAGGAGAAATATGGTAGTAATGAAGATAACAACACCAATATTTCTTCTTGTTCTATGATGTCTTCATTTGATTTTCCCTTTGCTATGAACTCATTAGATCCTTTAGTTCAACAAATGCAATGAATGTACCAATATAGAACCTATGAACATCCTAGGGGCCAAGGTAATAGTGAATTGGATATATTTTTGCAAATTCGTTTTGTCTTTGGTGTTGAAGATAGTGGTCAATCGATCGATGTGTTAAAGTGGTGGTCGAAGAGAGTGAAGTACCCAATAATCTCGATCATGGCGAAGGAGTTATTTACCGTCCCGGCATCCACCGTATCCGTTGAACAAGCCTTTAGCACCGTAGGTCTTATGCTAGATCAAAGAAGATCAACCATTAAGCCGGCGAACATTGAAGCTACCATGTTGCTTGATGATTGGTGTAGGGCCGACCTTAGAGCTCAAGAACCGGAATGGGATGATCGGAATGAGAGCGAAGATGAAGCCTTCACCGAGATGGATCGATCAGCATCGGGTGCGGAGTAGGAAGCGTGGTGTTGTAAAAAGAACTACGTCGACTTTGATTCCTCTATGATTAAAACTATGAGGATTCGTAGGCAACTCGATTTTTGAAATTAAATTGAGTTCAAGTCCCTTATTATTATTATTAATTTTCATTTCAAATGTAAAAGTTCTTATTCAATTGTCAAAGTCCTTAAAGTGAGCTTAAGTTATTGTTGTAATTTTTCTCATTATTAATGCAAAATTGAAAAATTGTTATTCATTTTCAACAATTTAATGAGTTATTTAAATCTTTTTAAATAAAACAAAACAACATCAAAACATAACAAATTATCATTTCCTATTCATAAAAATAATAAATATAAAAGAATAAAATTTAAAAACTTAACAAAGTTGAAAAAAAAAAAACAACAAATTTTCGGCCAAAATGCCGAGAGCAAAATCCCCCTCCCCTGTTTTTCCCCTATTTTGGGGACAAGTTGGGAAAGATAGGCACGCGGGCCGGCCCTTGGCCCGTCGGTTTCGGCCTGGCCCCTAACCGCACATCATCCTCAAGGGCCGGGCTAGGGCCATCCAGTTGAGGCCCGTGGCCCAACAGTTTGAGGCCCGAAACCGCCGGGCCCGGCCCTTGGGCAGGTCTAGGAAGGCCTAAAAAGAAGAGAAGAAAGGCCAAAGATGAACCTGACCCTAAAAACCCTGCTAAACTGAGGAGGCTAGGTGTGCGTATGACTTGTCAAAACTGCAGACAAATGGGCCACAATTCAAGGGGTTGCAAAGAACCTGAAATGGAGAAGCCTACCAAACAGCAGGTAATTTACTCTGAACTTCATTATGTTTTTTTTGTCAACATATAGGGCTAACATTACTGCTAATTACAGGGTAAAAGAGGCTAGGAAGAATCCAAGCCAAGCTGATTCTTCAAACCCCCCAAGAACCACAACTGTTAAACAAAAGGTTATTAACAAAGAAAAAAGAAAGACTAAGCAGGGGATTGGGTTGTTTGTGTCAGAAGAAACTGTGAATGCATACTTTCATGGGAGTATGGCCAGTGGAAGTGGACTTCATCAAGCTACAACTGCCTCAACTAAGGGGAGGAAGAAGCAACCAGTCAAAAGAGGAGGACATACAAGCTCCACCACCACCACAAGAGGAACAACTGCTGCACCAACACAAGAAAGTCAAGCTCAGTAGATCTACTTGTTGTGTGAAAACATTGATGACTTTATCTGTTTTTGAATGTTGTTAGATGGTTCTTGAAACTATTTTTGTTAGATGGTTGTTTTTGTTAAGCAAGAAGTGCACTAGATATATTTTTGAAAGATGATCGATGGTTATTTTTGTCTAGCAAGCAGTACAGTAGATATTTGTAACATGTAGAAGGCAACTGGGACTGCAGTTCTCTTTTTTTTTGTAAGATTTTAGTGCTGATATATAATATGTAATGGATTCTGGATCTTTAGACATCTTGTGAAATATGTAGCTGAATTCTGCTTTCTTACTATGAGCTCAAATACATAGCATAATCCATAATTCATAATCACAAAATCCATGTATATTAATACAAATACATAATCACAAAATTCTTCCCATAAGAGGAACAAAAAAATACATGATAAGAGAAGTAATACATAAGACCTTCACATTGAATCCAAATTCCATAAGATTCTGCAATTACAATGATCAAAATTCCATCATCTACCTACAAAAGATAGCTCCTACAAACTACTACAGTTCAAACCAATACACAATATAATATCCAAAGAAAATTAGTTGCAGGAACTCATTCAACAAATCCAACCTATTACATCTTCATCCTAGCTTAGCTGACAACAAAATCGTGATCAAAATGCAGATGATAATGCGTCAAAACACCAACTCCTTCTTCATTTTCTTCTTCACATTCTTCAAATCTTGGACTTTTATCATGAGTTCCTGTATTTTCAGTGTATCATTTTCATGAATCTTAGTAAGCCTACCACACTCAGCAATCCACCGATTCATTTTTTGTCTTTCCTCAGCAAAATCGACTTCGGGTAAATTGCGAATATCTGAGGGATCCACTTCGTCTAGCCATTTAAAGAAATTGCATTGAAACTCCTTCATACAAATCGAAATAAAAAATAAAAAAAATTAAATAGACAGCTCCAGCTTTAGATGCTACTGAAAGAACTTAAAAATACTAAAAATAAACAGTGAGAGCAATATATTATGCTCAATACCATGCTCTTTCGGCAACGCAGATAAAGCTAATTTCGGTGAAGTACGGATTCTTGGAGGAAGCTTGCATTGACACACGATTCTAAACTCCACTCGAACAATCACTCCTCTGCGTATGCGACGAAGAAGCCATGGAAGCTATATCTAAAAATCAAATAAGAACCCTATTTCTAGCATAAATTCTTTGCTGGGGAGATTTTAATTGAATCAAAATAAAATGACGTCGTTCGGTGCAATGAACCGATGTAGTTTTGTGCCTACCAAACGACGTCGTTGGGCTTGCCGGCCGGCATTGTACAAGTCACGTTTCTGTCCACCACGTAATATCCACGTCGTCTTCAATTTGGGGGAAAACCTAATTCGGGGTAAAATTGAACGCAATCGAAAGTTCATGAATTTAGAGAAAAAATTAAAAGTTCATGCACAAAACGGAACACTGACCAAAGTTCATGGATTTATATGCATTTTTGCCCTATTTTGTCTTCATAAAATTGTTTATATGATAGTTTAGCAATTTATATTAGATAACATTAGATAATTACTTTATTAGTTTTATTGTATTAAAAATCTTCATGAGATCTTTGAAAGATACGATTTCATCAATAGAAAAATTCAAATATGATGGAGTCATTGTAGTTTTATTCCAAATAAGTATTTAAAAAACTTCACATTAACGGAAAAATTATACTATTATAGCTTATAGTTTGTCAGTTGAGTCGGGACAGGCAGATGAAGAAGTTTAATTTTTTTTAATCCCAAAAGCAAAAATTTTATTAACAAAATAGAAAAGGCACCAAAAGTGCCATCGAAATACAGCAAGGAAGAAAAAAACTAAAAACAACACAGCTCTCTACTCTAGATCGTCTCTAAGATGGTTTTAGTCCAATCAACGTAGCCCATATTTTCCACCTCATCTCCTCTCGACGTGCACTGATTCCAAAATTGGCACTTGATTTCCTCCTCCATCTTATTAAACTTCCATTCCTTCTGAGAAAATATCACCGCATTTCTCAATTTCCATATCACTCACACGACGCAAATCCATAAAGAAGAAGTTTAATAAATAAAGGTGCTAAATCAATTTTTGAAAATATGACTTCATCATATGAAAACTCATATACTCCGTATGATGGTGTAATCCTTAACCAATACTACACGATAAATGTCAAATCTTCTAATCTATTTTTCTATTACAACAATGATCAACAGACAACCGAGAAGTGACACACCTCGTTGATCTATTTTTGTTCAATTTTTTTTTTCTAATTCAATTTAATGCTACTTTTTTCGAATGGATCATAATATAATTTTTAACTAATTAATTGTATTAACTAGTAAAATAGTTTAAAATGGAAAAACGGGGCCCTTCATATGCGAAAAAATTCAACCTCTTCAATTTGATGCTCTGTTAAAATTTCATTTTCATATGATTCTTTTTTGCAACCAAACTTAAAATATATATCAATATCTCATGCTTAACTTGAGATTACTTGATCATCTTTTTATTTTCTTTCTCTCTTTGAGCCTCAAACATATGCTTACGAGCAATGACGAAGCCATGAATTTAGTTTAATGGTCCAATTTATAATGACAAAAATAAAATTATTTAAAATGATTAAAATGTACAAAATTAAAAAAAAAATAGAAGATACACATTGACCGGATCCATTATGTGCTTTTTTTTTATTACTAGCAATTTTAAAAACTATTGTTAAAATGAAAGGGAGAAAAAAATAAAAAAAAAATGAAAAAATATGATTATTAAAAAATAAAAGAAAAAATAAAGAAAAAAATTGCAGAAGGAGTAGATGAAAGAATTTTATTTTGAAAGAAATGTGACTATTAAACACATGAAAGGGAATGTAGATAAATAAATAAAAGAAACGTGAATAGTTAAAAATGAAAGAAATAAAGAAATGTGAATAAGGAGTATATGAAAGGAACAAAAATGAAATAAATGTAAAAAAAAAAGGAAAAAGAAAAGAAAAGAAATGTGATTAGTTCAAAGTAAAAAAAAAAAGTATATGAAAGTAACAAAAATAAAAGAAATGTAAAAAAAAAAAGAATAAATAAAAGAAATGAGATTAGTGCAAAATAAAATAAAATTGTGCCTAATGAGGACTGAACACTTGACCTAAAAGAGTAAAGAGATTGGAGGTCATACTCAAAACCAAGTGGGCTAAATGTTCTACATGCAAGCATATAACTGAAAAAAATATAACTAAAAAAAAATATTAGACCCCCAAAATTTTGGGGCCCTAACCACAGGCCTTGTGGACCTATAGTCAAATTCGGGTCTGCGGGTCCAGGAGCTTTTAGAGGGTGAGTATTTTGGAGAGCAGCGAGGACGTCCTCCTCTCTAAATTCTTTTAGGAGATCATCATTCATAGCATCTGTGATCTTTGGTTCGATGGCTTCAATAACCTCTTCCACACAGTCAGTTTGTTCAGAAGTAAAAATAGTCTGAAAATAGTTAGTGAAGCAGTGGCGGAGCCACCTACAAGCCACAAGGGGCTTAAGCCCCCACAAAAAAAAAATCTTCTATTTTTTACTTAAAATTTTACAAAATTATTGATAGCTTTAATGATTTTTTATGCTAAAGCCTCCACCAACGAGTTGAATTTTAAGGCTGTTGTGTCGACGTTGAAAATATAAAAATCTCAACCTCCACCGAGCAATTATTTTGGATCTGCCCCTGTAGTGAAGGTTGCCATAATAACATGTTCATCCTCAATCCAAGAGTCGCCGGGAGGTTTGATACGTTTAATAGTGTTTCTATGCTTTCTGCTAGTAGATGTACGGTGAAAAAATGAAGTATTTTTTGTCACCTTCCTTCAACCAAGTGACCCTAGATCTTTGTTTCCACATAATCTCTTCCTTGGCCATGAGTTTCTTCAATTCACACTCATAAATAGAGTTAATATTGTCATATATCCACCTTAATAAATAATATTGACTTTATTATCAACTTTATATAAATTTTACTCCGTAGAACGATAAACAAAAAATAAATAAATAAAATAAATTCAAAAATTAAGGTATTGGATGCCAGCTTTGTTTGTGTCTTTTTTGATTTGAGAAGAAAGTCAAAACAGTATTGGAATAACCAACACCACAACATAATAATTCGAAAAGAAATTCAATTCCACATTCAGCGCCAGGATTACTGTTTGTATAACAAACCTTTCATAAGATGCAAAGAAACGCGTAAACCTCTTCTTCTTCTTCTTCTTCACCTTACTATAAATACCCATTTCTCCTGCAGGTTCTTCACCTCTTCAATACCCATTTCTCCTGCAGGTTCTCTACTGCTACTACTAAATACTTTTACTACAAACCTCTCTTCTTTCATTCCCACATACATACATACATACACACGTACACACATACTTGTTTTCTACTAAATTTGATCTGTTTTAATTTGGTGACAAGAAATTTATTTATTTATTTTTATTTTTATTTATTTGGTAAAGAATTGGAACTCAAATCCTAACTTTTCCGGTGGCCTCATCAACCTCCTCCCTCGGAGAAGGTGATGGTGGTAATTGGCGCAACCGGCACCGGCAAATCCCGCCTCTCCATCGACATCGCCACCAGCTTCGACGCCGAGGTCATCAACTCCGACAAAACGCAAGTCTACAAGGGCCTCGACATTGTCACCAACAAGGTCACCGACGACGAATACGACGGCGTGGGCCGACTTCTGGCCTAGACGGAGGGGGGCGGCGTGATAGCCTAGACGAAATCTATGTGGTCCTCGCACAAGAACCTGCCGATGATTCTCGTGCTGGGCCCCGCCACCAGCCTCTGCCACGCCTCCTCTGCCTCCCCACCGCGCTTCAGGAACACCTCCGTCGCTCCGGCACCACAGGAATTCTTCAGGATTCTTCGACATCCGCTAATGCGCCAACCGGCAGATCCAGAACATCACGCGGCTGGCGGAGCACCTCGAGCGAAGGATGCACCGCCTCGACGCGACGGAGGTGTTCCTGAAGCGCGGTGGGGAGGCAGAGGAGGCGTGGCAGAGGCTGGTGGCGGGGCCCAGCACGAGAATCATCGGCAGGTTCTTGTGCGAGGACCACATAGATTTCGTCTCGGCCATCACGCCGCCCCCCTCCGTCTAGGCCAGAAGTCGGCCCACGCCGTCGTATTCGTCGTCGGTGACCTTGTTGGTGACAATGTCGAGGCCCTTGTAGACTTGCGTTTTGTCGGAGTTGATGACCTCGGCGTCGAAGCTGGTGGCGATGTCGATGGAGAGGCGGGATTTGCCGGTGCCGGTTGCGCCAATTACCACCATCACCTTCTCCGAGGGAGGAGGTTGATGAGGTCACCGGAAAAGTTAGGATTTGAGTTCCAATTCTTTACCAAATAAATAAAAATAAAAATAAATAAATAAGTTCCTTCTCACCAAATTAAAACAGATCAAATTTAGTAGAAAACAAGTATGTGTGTACGTGTGTATGTATGTATGTATGTGGGAATGCAAGAAGAGAGGTTTGTAGTAAAAGTATTTAGTAGTAGTAGTAGAGAGTGGGTGGGGTTTGAAGTTTGAAGGCTTAGAAGAGCTTTACACGTGTATTTGCATTTTCTTCTGTTCCATATGCCTTCTAATATTATAATACTATCTTCATCTCATGATATTAATCTTATTTTTATTTTTGTCCGTCCCACTTATTATTATTCTTATTTTCTAAAATGAAAACAAATATTTAGCTACAATTAACTCTCTCTCTCCTTATAATTAATTATAGCCACATATCCCCTCCCCCTTAGTTATTGTGCCCATCTAAATGAGATTCATACCATGGTACCAAATCTAAAAATCGATGTCTTGATGTATTTTGGATTATTGTACGCAGCTGTATTTTGTGGGTAGTTAGTTGCTATGCTTGTAGGATATTAGATTTATGGATTAACATAAGTAATGCAATTATATCTCCCCTTTAAGCTGTCTCACGAGTTTCTTAGAATGTAATAAAATCAGAATGTGAAAGCCTGAACCTACAACTACAACCCTGCTTGTAATAAAATCAGGTGCATTACAACAATTCTACACAACAAAAGAGAAAATATAAAAGATCCCAAGACTTCGAACACGTTATACAAGCATTCCTCTTAACTTTGAGGAGAAGAGATTATGTCCGACTTGGGGTTTATTGCTCGAAACGCCTCTTTTGTTCGCCCGTAGTATACAGCTCTGCTTCCATGGTATGTTATGAAATTCCACCCGAAAGCAGAACCCCCGACAATGTAAGTTCCTTGGACCTGACTATCTGGGGGCGAAACAGACATTACATCGTCCAGTTGAGGGTTATCGGCAGGTTTCACATCCTGCTCGTCTTCCTCTTCTTTCTTGACAGCGCTGCCGCAGACATCACCGTTACTACATTTTTCCAACTTGAAGGATTTTTTTTCAGTTATTTCATGGTACAGTTCCATCAGAAGTTTCATCCCTGCAAAGTATAAAGATCATGAGATCTATGGTAGAAAAACATAATAATCCGTACTTTTTTGTCATCGCCAAATGTTAGTCGAGTGAGATTTAACAAATCAGGAGTTTATAGTGATGGGAGAGTCGGAATTTTAACCTTTCAATTATCAGATCAAACTTTTATCCTTGAAAGATCAAAAGCATCAGCAAGATTAACTTAAATCTCAGCCTATTGCAAAGGCTACAGACAGATTTGTTTCAATTACAGTGGACTGGATTATAAGGCATTCAATTGAAAAAGAAAGACAAAAGATGAATGTTTTATGACATTGCAGAATCCAACAAGTATAAAAACAAAAAGTTCTCCTAAAACTTTTATGTAGAAAGAATATCAGCCCTCATGAATACGGGTCTCCCGTGCAAGTTCAAAAATCAAGTGACGATGCAAAAAATAAAAGGGTTTCAACTCGGTGATAAAAGCCAATCAAGACCATAAGTGCCGTAATTAATCCATCCACAACCAAAGGTATTATCAGTGGAAGACAAACCATACCTTGCCGGATATCATCAGCTGCCTTGCAATTCCGAAAATCAGGGGTCTTGAGCACCTGCAAGATTACAAGATCACAAAGTTATCGGGCCATGCATTTAATCGACTCGTGTTCTACAAGAATACATGAAGTTTCTACATTCCGGTAAAGTTCTTCAGTGATCCTCTGCTTAATGTAACATCACTTGTCTACTCATTCAAGAAGATAAAGCTAACTCTTCAATTATAGTTTTTACCTTCGCACGAAAAAACGAAAAAATTCAGACCTTCAATTCTATTTCATCTACAAAGCCCTTGAATTACATTCATACTACAGTTATTAACCATTATGCTGAGAGAAGCAAATATATACTGTATCTAATACTGTATTACTGTAGAGAAATTAACATAAGCTGCATAACAGCAAGAAAACCAAGAGAATGAATATCAACACCAAATTCAAGAAGCAGAATTTAGATTTCAGCAACAAATCATATTGCATCAAACTTGCTCCAACTAGGTAAAAGAAGTTATTCTGCCAATTCTCCCTTTAATCATTGGGTTCAAGGGACACAATCGTTAGCAATTTAAAACCCTAGAAACTAAATATCACATAAAAATTCAACACTGGGAATTCACACTAAGCAACACATCCTAGTTTTAACAAGCCAATCAAACCATAGAATTGAAACTTACATCGCAACATGCACGAAAACTAGACACAGGCAAAGAAAAACCGCAGAGAATACGATGAACTGGCGTAATAAGCAGAAACCACACCTCAATGAAATGGGGCCGAAGATCTTTGAGAAGTCCTCGCATCTTGTAGTGCGGAGAATCCTGAATTTCATGCTGAAGAGGCCTCTTTCTGCTCTGAGTCAAGGGTTTCGTCTCTTCCATTGACGTTCCCTCTCTCTCTCTCACACACTCTCTCTTTACGGCCCAAGATCGTAGGAGAGTCGATTTGCGGAGGTGGGGATCGGAGGGGTTAATTTGAGATTATATAAAAGCTTGGGCACTTTTATGGGAATTTACAGAAATTTCAGATTGACCCTTTCTTATGTTTCTAATCGCAAATTTGACCCTCAGGGTTTTTAAAGTAATAAACTACTGTACTAATATTGCCATTAGCCATTTTATGCAAAAATCTCATTTCAAAAAATAAATAAATAAAATATATATATCAAAATTTTAAATATTATTACTCATTTAAATACAGTAACAAAGGTCTTTTTTTATTGTTATTTTAGAAAATCAAATCAAAAAATTGTTATTTTAGAGAATTGTAAATTTGAGTAAACATCATGTTAGTTCGAGCCGTATAATCCCCTTTCAAGTACTATCGTTCACAAAAAGTGTGATCGCGGTCATTAATGAAAAATTATATTATTTTATATTATGGTAAAGTAAAGAATGTAAGATGGATATTATTACTATTATGATAATGAAGAGTGAGACCTATATATTAAAGTGGAAGTATCGCATTAGTGGACCCAAAACGAAAAGAAGTTTTGCCACTTTTTGTGGACGGAGTAAGTATAACATAAACATGATAAATTGTGCTTCTTTAATAAGTAGTACATCCCAGTGAAGTAGATTTACCCATATAAATTTACAAGAAAACAAGAATGCTGCTCTGATTATTAAATTGAGGCCTAATGCCTAAAACAAAAGCCAAAGGTACAACATAGGGTAAAACCATGGCTGAGATCAGTATAGTTCAAGGAGCCTAAGCTTTCACAACTGAGAACGAAAACAGATAGCAATGTAGCATTTCTAAGATCTGAGATCCAACGGTTGCCAATGAGAAAGATGATGATCAGGTGGTAAGCTACGAGCCACGACCTTCACTGCAACAAAATCTTTCGTTGTGGCAGCAGAAACGTGAACGGATCAGATAATCCGACTATTTCAGGAAAAGCATTCATCTCGAATGAAATCGCCATGGATATGAATCAAAATTTCACCGAGAATTTGCAGAGTTTACATATAACTGGATCAGAAATATCCTTCGAGCAGAACGCCTTTGCCAGAAGCAGATGATGTCAATTTCTTCACCTTTTCTTTTACATCCACATTATTCAAATATCTCTTGTGATCGCCACCCAAAAGTGGCAACACCTCGATCACCACCTTCTGGAACAAGTTCTGTTCGAATCCCTCTTTAAGTATATCCTCGAAATCCATGGCGTTACCAGTCATATCGAGCAAGACACTGCAGAGCCCTTGATTCTTGCAGTGTTCAAGAATTTCCAGTAAGCTTATCTTCTGTAACGATAATGTTTGGACTCCTTCTTGAACAGTCTGTGGCTCTTTCTCGGTGACTATCAATAGTTTGGAAGTGGCATCATTCTCGAGAGGAGGGATCTTGATTAGGGGATCCGAACATTTTGAAATCACAATCTTAAGCGCCTGATTCGCCCCAGGTTCATTAGAAATGGGAATAGACGAATCATCAGCCAATGCAGCTGAAGAAACTATGATACCATCGTACTCTTGCAACAATTTTGAATAATATCCTCCACGCTCCTTAGCTTCATCACTAATCTGATCTAGTATATGGCCATCAAGAGACATGGAATACCTAGCAATTGTGAAAAATAACTTCATAAACCAATCGACTCAAACAAGATTGATGGTAGGGTTGGGATAAACTATGCAAATACCTCAGAGTAACATATGGCTTTCTCGTAAGCATATAATGGATATAGGCCTCGTTAAGCCTTTTGCAAAGTTCTTCCTCGACTCCAACTATCACTTCAATACCCGCTTCTTGCAATTTCTTTACCCCCATTGAAGCGACTATGGGATTAGGATCCACCATACCTACCACCACATTTTTCACTTTGGCTTTAATCAATGCTTCGGTGCAAGGAGGAGTTCTTCCATAGTGATTGCATGGTTCTAAACTCACATATGCAGTTCCATTCTCAGCCAAATCACCTGCATCTCTCAGTGCAAAAACCTGTATTTCTCATAGTCAGATTCTCTACTAGAATGTATATACTAGCATACACAAAGTTGCTATAATCAAGATTCAACGAGGGAATTCTTCAGAAACACCACCACAATATCAAACTTTCTTTGAGATGATTACAAAAGGATGTAATAGCAATTCACTGCACCAAATCAAAAATCAGTACTAGCTGAGGAACAAACCTAATTATTTTTGTAGATTTCGCCCATTTTTTCACTGTGGATACAACCTTATAAATAAATGCAAATAGCAGCAAAGAGTATTTCAATAAACTTCAATTTTCAAAAATTCATCATCCTGGTTTGATCTGGAAAAAATTCATCTTATAATGCGAAGATTTCCAAGATTAACAACAAAGAAAATAACAACAAAAGAACTTCAAATTAAGGCAATATTTGATCCAGATTGATTTCAACTCCAAAAACAATCTACTCCAATATCCTCCAATCATCCAAACAGTGATGCAAGAACCAAAACTTCACAAACTCAGCAACAAAAAATCAAGGAAATCAGCATTGAAAAACTCCATCTTCAACCAAACATAAAAGCAGAAATTAGAATCAATTCCAGCTTCACCTCAGCATGAGGCTGTCCAGCTTTTGGGTGGAACCCTTCTCCAACAATTTCCTTATCCTTGACAATCACACAACCAACCATGGGATTAGGACTGGTGCAGCCAATCGCCTTCCTCGCGAGCTCAACGCAGCGCCTCATGTAATACACATCGTCAAAGTTATCTGCTTGCATTCCCTGCGACCCGCCGCACCTGATCGCAGCCATGCGGGAACTGCTTCCTGAGCTGGTTTTGGTTTCGGCCACCCTTTTTGAAGAATTGCAGAACCCCAATCTTGGATTTTGAGAGAAGGCAAGATTGTGGAAGCGGTTTACTGGTGGATTGTGGGAAATGTGGTTCGGAATTCGGATTGGGAGTGTTTGAGCATACATGTTTGAGGTGAAATGTTTCTTGTATGGTAGATTGAAACTTGAAAGCTTAGGACGCCATGTGTGAGATATATATGGTGCTAGAAGAAATCAGCAAGAAGAAATGTAGTACTAACTACAGAATAATGGAGTTGAATGAATTAAGAATTTTCTACGCAATTATGAAGATGGAAAAGAATTTGTGTTTGGGTTTGGTGAAAAAGTGATTGAAGTTGAGGAGAGAGAGAGAGAGGAAGAAATAGAAGAAAAAGAGGAGAGATAGTCGTCCAAGCTTAGCCGCCGCCGTCGTCTCGAGTGGAAGGACGAGTGATTTTCTTTAAATTGTTTTTCTAATTTTCTAATTCCTTTTTATGATTTTTTCTGATTTTTTAATTGTTTTTCCTAAATCCTATTTTTTCATGATTTTTAATGATTTCTGTTTTTTACTTGGGATAATTTGCCCATTTAAATACACAACTTTTTGTCAAATTCTAGTTTTGCACACGAATTTACCTATAAATACATAATCTTTCAATTGTTTCTTATTTTGCACACAAAGTCGATTTTTTTTTTTTTTTTGTCAGATTCCGTGCTGATAAGTAAGTCGGAAGTCGAATATGTTGGCTATTATGTCATTCCTATATATGAGAAAATTAGAATTTCATTAATTGTTCAACAAGTCCGACTTTCATATCAGCACAAAATCAGACAAAATTATTAAAAAATAAATAAATAAATAATTTTGTGTGCAAAATCAGAAACAATTGAAATATTTTGTATTTATAGACAGATTTTAAAGCTCATGTACAAAATAAGAATTTGACAAAAAATTGTGTATTTTGAAATAATTTTCCCGTTTTATTTTAATTTATGGATATTCAGAAGTGGATTAAGGATTTATTTTTTCCTTTCTTGCAGTTTGCAGAATCTACAGAGAGTGCATGCACTATATTAGCCACTATAGGAAGCAGGCATTAACAAACTGCAATCAAGAGCACTTCTCAAAAAGATAAATGATGCAAACATTAATAATACAAGTATATAAAAAACATTAAAAAAATCCCATTACAGCAAAACTTGTGGTTTTCTCCATACACATTGAACTTAAAAAGTACATACATTTATGCATAATTACAGAGCTGCAAGGAGAGAAGGCACTATACATATAATGCTCCATCTCAGTCTCAGTCTCAAGAACAAAACAACAGCACCAGCAAAAGTGTTATTTCTGGAATAACACAACACAACATATGCACATGGCAAAAGCCTCCCTTTCTTTACAAGACAGCACAGCCACAGCAGTTACCTATGGCTTTCTGTTTCAGGTCCTCTTGAATGATCTCCAGCTGCATGATGATCTCTTCGAAACTTGGCCTCTGCTCCGGATTCTTGTGCCAGCAATCTTGCAGAAGCCTGTGATCGAACGTGTTTGCTAACAACGTTTAGATATATGATTGAGTATTTGAAGTATTTAGAATTTATGAATCGACTCACCCTTTGATAGATTCAGGGTACACGATGGAAGGTAGATATGGCCTTTGATCTTCGTATGCGCGTTTGTCTGCCAATTTTTCGGGTTCTTCTTCCCTATTCGATGGCCCTCCTTGGAACATCTATAAGCAATGCATTAGGTGAGCAGCGTTTGAAGAAGTTTTTGGCAGTTTGCAACTGTATGAGCTTAAACAGAGCCTCCATTCTAGCAAGGAATATGTAATACGCAGTCAAATTACCTCATGGACTATCAGAGCAAAGGAGAAGACGTCGACACTTTTACCATATGATTCCCTACGATAGACTTCTGGAGCCATATACCGGTCTGAAAAACACCATAGAAGTATGTTATAATAATTTCTGAGTACATTTAAGTTTACTGATCTTTCCAGAAGTACGAGAAGGTACATGATCCGGTTCCTCCAGTCATTTTGTAGCCAAAATCTCTTCCGTGTGCGATTTTGCTCAATCCGAAATCTGTGACTTTAAGGCGCCCCGCCTCATTCTGCAAAACGTTTCTGCAAGAAGTGGTCAAATAATGTAACTCCATAGATATTTCTGCTTCAAGTCAAAGGAAAAAAGCCATGGCTAGAAACTACATGTTAGTACCTTGGTGTTAAATCTCGGTGAATTATAGCGTGTGGTTTATGCTGATGTAGATAGTTCATACCTCTGAAAACATACAATAAAGTTAAATCAAACCAATACCTAAGTAGATATGGCCAATCGGAACCATAGTTTTGTGATGTATGTTGGAATAAGTGTATGTAACATGTACCTAGCTATATCCAAAGCATATGCAACTGCAGTCAGTGGGTCGAGTCTTCCTTTTCTTCTCAGTATATCATATAGACTTCCCTGGAATTTCGACTAACATAATAAGCACGGAGGCGTATATCTCCAAGAACTATCACAACTATCGAGTAGCACTTACATTTCGTAGGTACTCAGTGAGGAACACCAAGCGACCAGCGGGTTGCTTCAGAACACCGAGAAACTGCACGATATTAGGGTGGCGCAGTTTCGCCCACAAGGTAAACTCCTTTAGAAAGTTGTCCCTGGAGGAAAGAGCAGATAATTCTTATGGCATTAAAATAAATAAAATTCAAGTTGCACATATAACACAAGAACTTACTTCACTGTTTTATTCGAAGCGATGGAAGCACGGATTGTTTTAGCAGCAACTTCTATACCACGCCACTTGACTAAGTAAACTTCACCATAAGCGCCCTGTCATTAATCGAGAGTACACACAGCATTTAAAAGATGTCGTTTTAGAAGGAAACTAGACAACCCAAGTGGATGAAAATCTGTATTTGATACGAGTAACTTTTGTCTGGCGCAAGAGGTGAGAGAAAGAAAAGAATAACAAAAACAATAATAGACTTAAATGGATCTGTAGGAGATCGGATCGACTATCGAGTAAGAGAAATTACTTCACCGATAAGAGTATCTCCATCCCAGTCGACCTCAGCTGAATCAATCTCGAAACACAGGGTTTGAGAGTCATCACGGATCTGTAGCAAGCAAATCGAATTTAGATAATTCTCACACTACTAGGCTTTTATCCCATAACGTGGAATCAACTATACACATCATAGCTCATTATCATGGCAAATATGTACTGGTAAAATCTCAGTAGAATCATGTTTATATTAATAGCAAAAAAACCTGCCAAGGGACTTTAGGAAGTATATACCGGATCAGTTCCGCCTTTTGCCTCAAGAATTTTGCAAATATCCAGATGGCCAGATCTACGAGCATCAGAGAGTGGCTGCAAGGCATTTCAATACATAATCCATTTAGTATTACTGGAAAAATGTTTACAGATCATCAAGTTTCTGAAAACAAGGTAAAAATTTGATTTAGCAGCCTAAAGAACGAGCGACACAGCAGAAGAGAAAGCACAAACTTGCTCTTCTGGTAACATGGCCATATCAGATCCATTTTCTAAAACAAATTAGACAATGGAACATTCTAGTGTAAAGCGATCAACTAGAGGTGAAACTTTACAGCAGTTATGTGAGGTTTGCACTCACAGTTCGACCCCAGCGATCTAACGAATCCACATCAGCTCCTTTGTCAAGAAGGAGAATAACTATTTCTGTGCACCCTTCGCATGATGCCAAGTGAAGTGCTGTCCTCTTGTCGTAGTCAGCCAAGTTAGCACTTACGCCTTTCACGAGTTCCTCCATTACACCAGCTTTGTCACCTTTGCTTGAACAGAAAAGAAGGCGATACGGACCTCTCCACTCGTTCCTTTGAGATGGCATCAATTGCTGGTGAACAGAGGGAAAAAGTGAGCGGCGGTCAAGAAAAGTGTCCAAAGCGAAATACTTCTGGGAATCGTCGAAGAAAACAGTAATCCCAAACGATTGCCACAGATATGAAGAATGAGATCATACAATGAGATTCATAAATTTTGCACAAAAAGCTGATGAAGGGCCTCGTCATCAAACTAAAATGGTACTCAA
Organism: Mentha longifolia; assembly: GCA_001642375.2. Lineage (NCBI taxonomy): Eukaryota > Viridiplantae > Streptophyta > Magnoliopsida > Lamiales > Lamiaceae > Mentha > Mentha longifolia. Next base: position 1,970,195 of record CM038120.1, on the reverse strand, counting down.
TAACATTAACAAATATAGAAATGGCATGATTTAATACTATATTCGACAGTGATCATCCATGTATACATTCATTCTGATATCACCATATACATATTGCAAGCTATACGCGTTCATCTAAGGTGTTAAAGACAAGTAAAGTGTATTTACCTTAAGAGGTGATTCAAGCCTATGGTCTTCCATGGGAGAGAGAGGTAGAGAGAGAGAAAGAGTCAAAGAGACAATTCCACAAACAGTTGGTGTGCTTGTAGGAAAAGAACAACTTCAAAGATAAGAACCGTGTTTTAATAGAGATTATGATGAACACTGATCATGGCTCAATGTACCACGCAGCTACAGTCCAAGGAGTCGCGGTCGAAGTCGATGGATCCGAGGTAGAAGTACGTGATCGCTTTTGGTTGTGTTTCGTGGCTGCAATTCCAACTGTGAATCGTATCGGAAACTTTGGATTCATCGTCGCTGACTGATTTGCGGAAATGGGAATAACGAAAAGTAGTTGGAGGAAATTAATCTTTCTCCTTCTTCCGTAGGTTTCTTCGATTTTGCAGTTTGCCATTGCCATGAACGTTTCCTCGAGAAAATCCATGCACAGTCTATATGAAACGTTGACTGCTTCTAAGTTCTAAATATGGTAACCCTATTGTCTCAATTCTTCACACCAAAATCTATGAAAATCTATTGTGTTCGATAACTTCGATTTCTAAATATGTAAGAGCACTCCCAATGGGAATCTCCGGTACCACTGCCCCAATGCGCGGGTTTCTCTCCGGGATTTTTTCGATTTTTTTATTGTTTTTTTAATTTAAAAATTGATTTTTATGTTTATTTTTATTTTGATTTCTAATTTAATTTTTATTTTTGATATTTTATAATTCGATTTTTATTTTTGAATATTTATTTGATTTATTTAATTTAATTTATTGAATTAAAAAAAAACATTATATGAAATAAAATTACATAATTAAAACACTAATTAAAAATTCAATTTTTAAAAAAATAAAAATAAAAAAATAAGCATTGCTAAGGTCATAACTGGATCGGTCAGGGTGCGCATATGCGCTACTCCCTCCTGCGATACCGGGAGCGCCAATGGGGGTGGGGATTGGCCCGGGAGCGCTTCATGGCGGAGGTGAGTTGCAATCCCACCCCATTGAGACTGCTCTAAGAAGTATGATTATATTGAGTAAAGCGACTTCAAATTCTCAATATTTTCTTTTAAGGAATGAAATAATACTTTTATTTTCATGTACTTTACTATATATAATCGTACTTACTACTTAATCGAAGATAATAGCAACTTTATTTAATTAAATATGTATGACCATTAATTATTAACTTACTAGTATTAAGTAAACTATGGTGCGTTTGATGTTTCAAAAAATTTCTAAAATTTGACTGGCCTATATGAATCAAGGTACTAAATTAGGAAATTCTGGTAATGCGCACGAAACCTTAAAATCTGCATGTAAATACATAATCTTTCAATTGTTTCTGAGTTTACATACGAGTTCGATTTGTTTTTCTTCTAATTTCGTCAGATTTCGTACTAATACAAAAGTCAGAAGTTGAATTTGTTTGAAGTAATGTCATTTATATATATGTGAGAAAATTAAAATCTCACTAATCGTTCGACAAATTTGACTTTCATAACAACACGAAATCTGACGAAATTAGGAAAAAATCAACCTCGTATGCATAATCAGAAACAATTGAAAGGTTATGTATGCATATACATTTTAAAGCTCGTATGCAAAATTAGAATTTGACGAAAGGTTATGTATTTGGGGCAATTATCCCTACTAAATTCAACTAACATAAAACATTTTTAGGATAATGCATAGTTGCATATATTCAGAATATCCGGAATCTGGACAATAAAAAATTACATAGAGAGGGATCAAATTATGACAATAATTTCAGTCAGTTCTCAGAAGAAACTCAAAGTGCCAGAGGCTTACAGCTTATAACTTCATCATTACAATCGAGTTTCAAAACAGAAGAACTCACCAGAACTCCATCTACACAGATTGCACTTTCAACATCAAACATCAAAGTGTGGAGTCCCTTCCCAACAACAAAAATCTTCTTCCCAACCGCCACGAGTCGACATGGAGGCCTCACGAGGTGCTCCGAGAATCTCCGTTGACCAATCCACGCTCTTGTATCCTTCTGCCACATCATCAATCTTATGCCTGAGTTTTGATCCAATACGAACAAAATGCCGTCTATTACAACTGCGGGGCCACACCAGCAAGACAGGTCAGCAGCAGCTGGCTGCCATGTTAGATTAGAGGGGTCGTATACTACAACATTTGCTTGATAGGATAAGGCTGATTTACGAGAGCGTATGTAGAGTTTCCCATCCATGACCGCTGAGTCTTCAATGTCAGGTATCACGTTTGGATCAACATGAGAAGTCCAAGAATCTGTGTCACGGTCATAAATGTCCCAAGAATGTTGGTGGCTTGATTTTGGTCCGAGCCCACCAATGGCGAAGATTTTCCCTTCTAATACTTCGCATGCGAAAAAGCACCTGATAGTGAAGGAAATATATCATTTATAACCAATCACATGGAAATACAAGCAATAGATTCAATCGTGGTTGTGATGAAATGACCACCACTAAGAATAAGAGGATTTCGTATAATTTAAAAGTATACAAAAGATGTTCAAAAATGGGTTTTTGGGAGTTGAGTAATAATCAAGTTTCAATGTGGAAACTAAGGTAGCTCTCTGAAACAAGTTCATTTTGGAACCATTAGCTTCTACACCAAAGAAGTACCATGTTCGTCATTCACTATTGACTTCATTAACGTGATTGTAATTTCAAACGATCTTCACATGGACGGAAACATTATATATTGCAAAATCAGTAATTTACTGCAACAAGAAAAGAATGCATACTGTGATCAATGCTAACACTGAAACGAATACCTAGCCGTGGATAAGGGAGAAGCTTTAGCCCAAGTGTTCATGGAAGCATCATAAGAGTAGACTTCTTCCGTGGCATCTTCAATCCAACCACAACCTCCAAACAAGTAAATTTTCCTTCCCAATACTTCAAACCCAACGCCTTTTCTCTTCAAGAAACTACTTGGAAGCCCATGAATTTGCCTCCAACCTCTTCTATATTGGTCAGGATCTAAAGCATACAAGCAAAGTTGCTCCAACTTGTCCCTGCAAAGAGAATAAATCCAAGTCTCTTCTAGGTGGTGACTCAGCCTATACGAAGCGCATTCTTCACTAGCTACCAACTCCCTCCATCTCTTCGAAACACAGTTGAGAACCGGATGATACTTTCGAGGAACTCTTGCCAAGCAAGAAAGAGCAACATCATCTGGAAGTCCAGGTATCAAAGATGGTTCAACTGATTGAAGAAGACACTCTTTCTCGATTTTCGAGCTATCTCCCACCGAAGAGCTATCCACAGAGTCCATACTATTGCTAGTCTATCATATCAGAGTAAAGAAAATACCAATACCAAAATCAGAATGATTTAGCAAGAAATCTACAATCATATAAACTCAGATGAAGAAAATTTATGCTATCTCCTGTCTGAACCTAATTGAACTGCACAAAACCAGTTTTAGCATTGATAGATCAAATTTACAAGAACTCAAGTGGCACAAAACAAACAGAATCGATCTTTATACTAATAACAAACACCCGTTTCTGTTTAATCATATGATCAACTGATTTAGAAAACAGAAATTCATACATTGAAGTATGTAAAGTAATCTAATTTTCAACATTCCATCCTTTTCTGTCGTCTACAAAAAGTAATCCCAAAATTGAAAGTCCTCATTATCGCAAAACAGCTGTAAGAAATAAAAAACACAATTCAATTCACAATAGAGAAACTAAATCCTCAGAAACACACAGATCAAAGTGCAACAATTCAACACTAACGTTCCAAATTCCAAATCCATTTAAACGCAAATTAGCTAAAAAAAAAAACTCGAGAATTCACCTTCGGAGGAACCGTATTCTGAAAATTAGCAATCCAATCTCATCAGAAATTACGAATGATCGGAAGAAGCAAATGCGTAGAGAAATTTGTTTACGCAGAATGTGTTGGACTCCATTTGAATTTCTCCCCCATATATATTGGAATCGCAACTCAGCGATTGGATCGATTTTTCGGTGCAAATAAAATTTTCCCTTTCCCTTTTTCTATTCCAATGAAAAGAAAAAAGGAAATAAAAAAACGAGAGATAAAAGCAGGCCGAGGCTATATGGGCCCGGGCTCGGATCCACCTTTGACGGGCTTTGAATGGGCTTTGCTCTAAAATAATCTTCATTGTTTTTAAATTAATTGTGATCAAAATTTGGAGGAAAATATATTGTTTTCTTTTACAATTATTAAAAAACAACCTAAAATTCAGAGCTACGAGAATCATTAAATTAAAATTAAACAGCAAGATATCAGATATGTATATTTGCATAAGTAAACCAGAAAAAACAAGGAACAAAAGGAAATAAGGTTTTTATAAAACAGAAACGTTACCGTTGAGGCGGCATCACATCGACAATTTTTTTAATTAGAGTTTAATTTTTAAATAAAATTTTATTTTTTTTAGAGATTAATTTTTAAAGTATACATTCATATGAACTTATTTATTCGTAGTACTCCATTCGTTTCATTTCATTTGGCTAGTTTGTTTAATATATGGGCACTGGCGGATCTATTCAAGGGCTTGACTGGGCTGAAGACCAGTGCAAGCCCAAAATTCTTATGTTTATATATACATGTTAGCATAATAAAAGATATTTCAGCCCGGCCCAAATATTTGACAAACTAGAAAGACCAATTAAAAACTAACAAAAAAAAGGCCCAAAGCTATCAAATCAATTTATTTTGCTTTTAACTTTGATTTGTCAACAACATTTGTCTCCAGTCCAGCGACTCTTCACAATTTCTCACGAAATATATAATGTATTTACTCGTGAAGAGTCTGAGTATATGATCTTTTGAGGGTTTTTTATTTGATTATTTTATTCTCTCACTTGATAAATTTAAAATTATCTATTTATTTAAAGTTACTTGAATATTCATTACTGGTAATGTTGAAAGAGATTTTGTTAGAGATATAGATATAGACTAGATTATTGATAAATTTTATGAAGTTTCGCAAGGCGCAACTTATGTAAACATAAAAAATATATAAAAATAAAAATAAAAATTGTATGTATAAAGTTTACTGTTCAGCCCACCCCACTATTAGATCCTGGATCCGCCCATGTATATGGGTGATATAAAATGATAAAATGAGTCAAATGAAACGAAATAGTTGAAACATTATGTAGTCATGTTTTCATGTCGTGGAAACCCGCAACCGCCATCACATGCATAGTAATTATACACCCGGTCGAGATTAGGGTATTCATCTTCAATAAAAATGTCTCAAATAATTTATGTTTAAATTATGACGTACTTTCACATAAATTACGGTATGGATGTCATAAATCAATGTATGTAACTGAAAACAACTTAACAGTTAAAAAAATCCAAACGTATTGGGCCATATTAATATTGCACAACAAACGACGCAATCAAACGATTTGTTCCATATCTTAATCACCTACTCTCTTAACAACTAACTACACCCACTTAGTTGTTTATTGTCAATAATTAAGTAGCTAAAGTACATGAATATAATAATTACCTATACTTAGAAGTTATTAAAGATAAAGTACGCCCTAATTTATTCATTTATTCAATACTTACTAGTACCATTTTATTATCACCCGATTTCATGACTTTGATATAGATAAGTTATACTCTTATTAGATTACACAAAAAAAAAGTCCACTTACGATATTTTAATTACAAGATAGTAATATTAGTCATTGATTGTTTAACTTATTCTTTTCAATTTTTTTATTTTATTATTTTCACCAATATATGCTGAGACTAACATTAATTATCATAAATCATAACAATGTATGAATTGATTTTCATGACCAATAATATATAATATATTATATATATATATATATATATTATATTTAAAATGCCATGAAAAAAATATATATAGGTGGTTTATTGTGAATGATTAGTTGATTACATGAAAAATATTTTTCTCCGACAACTCTGTTGTTAGCGAAGCCATCGCTAAGCACGTGGGCAGCGTGCTGCAAATTGCAATAAATTTTTAAAAAATAAAAAATAAAATTTATCCTTTATCATATGTATTCAGGGAATTACGAAGGCACAACGCATAAGAGCAGCAGATTCGAGAAAAAAGAAAAAGAGAAAAAAAAAAAAAAAAACAAAAAAGAACTCGAAAAGGGACCCCATGATTCAACTATGGCATTGACTTAGAAACTTCGAGGTTGCAGGTAAGCTACGTCTTTCCAAGATTTCCATCCTGGGTTTTTTATCTTTTTATTTTTGTTATTTAGTAATTATATATGGCCCTTTGATTTTATCCTCTTTAGTTGTTCTGTAATTTGTTTTTATGGAAGTTAGTTTTTATTTTTATATTGCCCATTTTGTTTTCTTGATTTTGTTTCCCACATCGAGCAAGAACTCATGCCTCCAATGACTATGTTTTTCTTCTAGAGAATTCTGTATAATTTGCTTCCCACCACAAATTTCTAGGCTTTTCATGAGCTCCATCGAGTGTACTTAGTTGCTGAATTTATTTGTAACTTAATCTTAGAAATTGAAATTTTGTTATTTTAAGTAGCTTTGCTTGAGTTTGGGAATTTCCCATAAAAGGGCTGCTGAGAAACCTTAAATGTTCGACAATCCAATGTTCTGATGCTTATGTTCTTGTCTACCTGGTAATCAGCTGCCTACTTGAAGCTTCTTCTTTTTTTTTATCATTATTTTTTTTTATTTAAATTTATTTATTGAGAAGATTTGTTGAAACTAGATTTGATCCTTATTTTTGAAGCAAATACCATTTTCTTGTATTGTTGTTAAGTAGTGTAACAGAATAGAATATTAGCCTTTTAGATCTTGTCTCAAAATTGGTAGCTTCCTTCCAAAAAGAATCCATTTTTTTGATGTAAAAATATTTGTGTTGTTATTTTGTGTTCATTCCCTTTTCTTGTACTGTTGTTGTTTAGCAGTGGACATTACTGCCCTTATGGATATTCATTCTATGCAGTTTTCTTGATTTTGTGATTTAAATTAACTATGAATCTATGATCTTGATTTGTGTTGCTATGGTTTGAGTCTTAGGCATCGATGTCTGTTGCCTGCTGTATACCTCTAGTCGAATGCGTCTCGTGTATAGCCTGCATTCGTTGGGTGTGGAAGAAGTTTCTCTATACAGCCGGGCAGGAGAGTGAGAATTGGGGGCTGGCAACAGCCAGTGAGTTCGAGCCAGTCCCCCGACTTTGTAAATACATCCTATCCGTATACGAAGACGACCTCAAGAATCCCCTTTGGGCCCCACCCGGAGGCTATGGAATGAATCCCGAATGGATGCTGATGAAGAAAGATTACGGTGACACCCAATGCAAAGTTTCCCCTTACATGATTTATCTCGACCATGACAACGAGGACATAGTTTTGGCGATCAGGGGTCTTAATATGGGGAAGGAGAGTGATATTTTGTTATTGCTCGATAATAAACTGGGGCAAACAACGTTCGATGGTGGTTATGTTCATAACGGGCTGTTGAAGGCAGCTCAATATGTCTTGGAAGAAGAGCGTGAGGTGTTGGCAGAATTAGTGAAGAAGTACCCAGATTATACTTTGACTTTTGCTGGACATTCGTTGGGAGCTGGAGTCGTGACTTTGTTGACTATGTTGGCAGTCAAGAATCGGGATAAGTTGGGGTATATCGAGAGGAAGAGGATTAGGTGCTTTGCTATTGCTCCTGCAAGGTGTATATCGTTGAATTTGGCGGTTAGATATGCAGACGTGATTAATTCAGTCGTGCTGCAGGTAATGAATGTCGTACTCCACTATTTTAGCTTCGTTGCATTGCTTCAATGAGGTCACAATCGTATTTTGTTCGCCATCGAAATAGGGAGATACTAAGGTCATATAAAGGCACTCAAAATGCTTGGTGCCTTTATATCAAACTCTTGTTATAGGGTCGAGAATTTGTTCATTTTAAACACATCTCGCTTCCTTAGAAACTAAATACACAACTAGGCAACTTGTAAGCTTATTTTTATTACAATTTTGTGAAATAGCATTAAGCAAGAGGTTACTTAGGATGGCTCGTCTTCTTAGTGCATCCAGATAGAAGGAACAGCCAAAATAAGTCTGAGATATACGATCTGCCTTTGTTTTCTGAACATACTCTGCCTGCACATTTTTGTATAATACTTCATCTGAGTTCGACTTTTTACCTTTGTTTCTCAGGATGATTTCCTACCACGGACAACAGTTGCACTGGAACATGTCTTCAAATCACTTTTATGGTAAAGGAACTCATATCTTACTTTATTTTAGAGTTAGTTTCTCTTTTCTGTTGCTATTTCTCCTTCTCAAATCGAGTTTTTGTGATTGAGGTAGCGATTTTTTTAGTTGGTTCCTGTAAAAGAATTCAGTACCCAAGGTGATTTTTGTCACAAAAATAGGAATTCTGTGAATCACGCTAATTGACGTTCTCTTTGATAGCTTCCCATGCTTGTTGTGCATAACATGCCTAAAAGATACGTGCACGTTAGAGCAGAAGATGCTGCAGGACCCGAGGAGACTGTATGCACCTGGTCGCCTCTATCACATAATCGTGAGAAAACCCTTCAGGTATGCAGAAACTTCAAAAACAATTCTCGAAAATGTGATTTTAGGAATTAAATGCCGAGAAAAATTGACTCTATATCCATCTAAAAACATCACGAGAGCATATTTCCCGACTCTTTCAATATTTCTTCCTCAACTTGATGTGCATTGTTCCAAAGGATGACTCTTCTAAGTTCTCGAGTTAAAGATTTTTGTAGATTGTGAAATGTGGTCGAGCGATGAATATGGTATTGGATTTTGATGGTTTATTCATTACTATGTTCAGGTGTAAAAGAATGTCTCCCCTCGTTAGAACAGCGGTGCCCGTGGATGGGAGGTTCGAGCACATAGTTCTCTCGTGCAACATCACGTCGGACCATGCTATCATTTGGATACTGCAGGAATCCGAAAAGGCACTCGACGTAAGTTTTATCATTTGTAATTGGTAGAGCCGCCTATAAACATCATACGACTATCGTTTCATCATGTTTTACTTAAATTTATCGAATGCAAACCCAAACCCAAACCAAAAAAGGGGATTCATTGCTGCAAGTAACACAATCTTTACCCTGTAATTTCCGCACGCTTTTAAAGTGCTGCAATCACGTGAGATGGTGTAATCGCAACGATTCAGAAGTCGTGTGAGAATTGCAAATTCGAATGGAGGTTGTGATTTTCTCGCAGCACTGGAAAAAGAAAGAAAAAAAAAAATGATCACATCTTCGATTCTTCCGTATTCTTATGGCGGCTACTAAGGTGTTTCGACTTCTCTTAGTGCAGTGTATGATAAAGAAAGAGCGCATCATGGGAATCCCTCCGGCACAGAAGATGGAGAGGCAGGCGTCTATTGCGAAAGAACACAGGGAGGAGTACCGGGCGGCCTTAGAGAGGGCCATTGCTCTCGACATTCCACACGCCCACTCGCCTTCCTATGGAACCTTCCGAGAGATGGAGGAAGGCGAGAATTCGAGCACCCCACGCGATTCTTCGTTCGTATGATTCGGAAAGCACGTCGTTATGCAGTGCAGGAGATGGATGCTGTAGAAAATAGCAGAGTAATTGGTATGTTCATTTTTTGATTGATGTTGATCGAAGTGTGTGATTTATGAATTGGTATTCATTTATGTATCATTATTGCATGGTACAGATTATGGAAATACAAATTAGATTAGAATTTTTGTAGATTCTGGCAACTTATACTCGTTATTCCTTCAATAATTCCCCCCCCCCCCCCCCCCCCCCCACACACACACGCATAATGTTGCTAAAATTAGTGAGATCAGATTCTTGATATTTGCTAAAATTTTATTAATTTTATTTGCATAAACAATTATATTGGGATTTAATTAGCCTATTGTCTTTGGTGGAAATTAACGAGAATACTACTCTCTCGTCTCACTCTACTTGATTCATTTCATTATTATAATAGACTCAGATTCATTAAAGTGGGCATAAGTAGAATGAAATGGAGGGAGTATGATTCAATTTCAAATTCAATCCATCAATTGAAATTCTAACGAGCACACAACGAAAGGCTATGCATAAACAATCCATTCAAATTCAAGGCTACCGATAGGTAGGTAGTGCTCACGGTGGGTAGGTAGAGTCTCCTCGTACATAAGTAGATACACATATATCCACACATATAGCTTCAATAGCTATTAGTGATGGTATCAGGTACTCCTTGTATCCCATTTCATTTGCATTGCTTTATTAATTTATATCTCACAAATATTTAACAAGTGAGTTCACTGAAATGGGACGGGGAGTGTTAATTAGGTATACTAACACTAGTTGTAACTAGGGTTGTAAACGAACCGAATCGAATCGAATATTACACTATTCGAATCGAATTTGTTAAATTTTTTGCGAATTCGAATATTATGCGAATTTGAAATCCGATTTGTATTTGAATTTCTCGAATAATTTAACGAATCCGAATCGAATATCGAATCACTTAGATTTTGTATATTCGTTTAAAAAATGGCTCGTATTTGAAATTATTCGATTGGATAATAGCTTAAATTAATAGGTTGAGTTTGGAGCTATGGAGTATACAAGCATTTAAGAACTAAACTCATAAATAGACTTATAGAAACTACCAATAAAAGTACTTCTTCCTTCTCACTTCGTTAGTTACATAGATCAAAATTAAGAAAATAAAAGATGCTAGAGTGATTCCCGGTTAATCTGTTAAGTTAATTGAATTTTCATGTATTGTCATTTTATTTTATTTCATTTCATTTTAATATGATTAATAAAAATATAAATGTCTAAGACTTGAGCTATGGGCTTTTAAAATACTTAAGAAATCAGTTTTTAATTGGAGTTGATAAATTATCATATACTACTATAATATAATATATATATATATATATATATTTATTTATTTATCTAAATGAATATTTACGAATATCGAATCGAATATCATAATTTGTTATTTGTATTTGATAAGTAATCGAATCATAAAAATTATTTGATTTCGAATTCGAATCGTAAAATATCGAATACGAATACGTCTAATCGAATACGAATCTCGAATCGAATCAAAATTATTTGATTTGTTTACAAGCCTAGTTGTAACTTGTAACATTACCGATTATCGGGACTGTAAAATTTGTTCAAATCAATGACTTAGCCTATTACCTCAACATATTGCTTACAATTCAGCTACAAAAATGTTCATTGCTTTCTCCTCTAGCTTCCGACAGCTTATGATATTTGATACGATAATCTCTATTTATTTAGGATGGACCGAATGACTTGCTAATTTAGAGTTACCGTCTCCTCGGTCTCCTCCGTCTCTTCATCTTCTTCTTCATCCTCCTCTTCTTGGCGAGGGGCTACGAATTCCCCTGCAAAATTCATGAAATGTTTCCCCTAAGTAATGGCCAAAATGGGAATGGGAGATTATTCAACAGCTAATCTAGAGGAGAGTATTACACTCACCGTGCAATCTTTTAACAAATCTATCGAACTCCATGAAATTTTTTTCCTCCAACAACTGGGGGGTTAGTCTAAGGTATGTAAAAGCGGATAAGTGTTTTCCATCAGGATCGCTAATGGGTTTTGCAGTCTCCAGAATTTTGTTGTACCCATCTTTGTCGTAGCAAGGAAGGGCATTTTCACTTGCAACGGGGACGCCTACGTCCCAAGCAGCATTTAACACCTAAAATGTTATGCATAGCTAATTTCAGATAGTCTGAGAGCCTTTCTCGAAACACAAACATCTGTTGAAGTTAAACCCTAACTCTAACCTGCCACACCAATCCTTCAGGATCTGCTAATGCCTCTGGAAAGTCTTCGTGTTGATCCATCGTTCTTAGTTCAACACACGTAAAATTAAGAGTAGCCTCGTGTTTCTTCAATACTGATGCAATAGTAGCATAACCATCACGATTGGCAGGATTGTAGAATCCCGCCGTCAACTCTGCAGCATGACTAGCAGTTTTGTACCACCAATGGATGCCTGAGACCTGCTAGCCAATGAAAACACTTGTAACAAGTTGACATACGAAAAGTGTCATACATGTTTCATACATGACTGGAAAGAAAGTTCAAAAACCTTCACAGCTATAGGTGTCTCTTCAAAGGCGATATTTGCCATGGCCAATATTCGATCCGCATGGTCAACCAAGACATCGGAGTACCATTTTAGAAAGAATCGACCATAATAGCCATCGTAATCACCTCCATCACAAAAGAATCGTGTATCTTGTGGTTTGGAATTGTAGGAGCCTGCATTCTCAGGTGCTCTACCCCAGATCGAGTGACCCCTAACATCTGCTGCCTTTTTTAAACTATCCATCAAGTATTTGTCATAACACTGGTGGAGATAGAACAAAAGTTCAATTCACTAAATTGTAGTATTTGAATATGTTAAATGTGATGGATTGACCACATTAGATATGCTGACAAGTTTAGGAAAATTTGTAATCGAAAATTTCAGGATTAATGAAAGCATATTTGAGCCAATGCAGTCGAAGCGATTACCTGAAATTCACCAATACCGGGATATTCCCAACCATGATTTGCTGGATAAGATGGATAGCGCAACTCCCCGCATGCGCCAAGTCCAATTTCAATTTCAGAGATTAATCCATCCTCAAAGAACTCGTTGAACTCTACTCGGAAGCTTCTCATATAATCAAAATACACCTATGTATAGTATTATTGTTATTCAAATGCGAAAAAGGATCAATAAGAAAGGCATTTTCGACAGGAATAGAAATTATATTCAAAATTCATACAAACGATCCTCTATCCCAGTACAAGAGTATAAGATGGATATACATAGAGTTAGAGCAAGATTAAAGATCATTGACATGTGAATTTATGAAATAGTTCAAGTAAAATCAAACATTGTTCTAGAAAAAGAAATCAACTAACAACATACTGAGACAATAGGCCATATTACAAATAAGAGCACATATATGTACATAAAACTTAGCCCTCAGCTAAATGAATATCATCATACCTCAAGAGCATTTCTACCTCTCAAAACCCGTTGTTTGTCGATTCCCCAAGTGAGACATTCATGGTTGCGTTTTCCCTCTTTATCAGTGAAGAAAATATCCGGATTTTTACTACCGATTTCCATGGCCCACTTTGGAAGCGGAATATGCACATCATCGCCAATATTGCCTCCACATTCATGAAAAGACATAACAACCTATGCGAATACGTACATAGTCAAAAACAATGATTCAAACTTCAAAGTAAGTGAAAAGAAAGTAGTCAATAACACCCCATTGAGCTACATGACTCAAATTTGAATTTGTCGTTCCAGCCACTCACTTGTAGCTTGAGATCAAGATCTCGAACAATTTGAAACAACTTCCTGTATCCAGACCAGTTATATTGTTGAGGTGTATGTGCTTCAACTATCCCCCACCAACAATCAACCATAACACCATCAACATTGATGGACTTTAGGATTTTCAGTTGGTTTATCAAACTATCAGCATCAACCAACTCACATTCCATATTGATCAACCCCAACTATTTCGGAAATGAAACAGCGTTAGTAATCAAGTCCCAATCGCGTAATATAAACAAAACCAATCTTAAATAAGATCAACCAAATCGAGTAACATATAAGATGAAATTCGTGACTCACGGGTAGCATAATGAAGATAGGAACATAAGGCGTGCCTGTATAGTCTCGCTCTGGAACCTGTCGTGAGCAACAAGAGCAAAATACTATTTCAAGAACCGATTTTGCATAGAACATAGTATATAATATAATTGTAGCCTTTAATTTTCATTGAACACACATCAAGTCATATTGTGAAGTGATCACATATTTCACATTTTTCTTGCTTTTCAAAAGCTTAATTATTAATTGATCTTTATTTTTAACCTCTTCTCCCAGCATTAGCAGTTCGAGAAAATTGTAGTCCCAGCAAGTACAGTAAGATTAAAGCTCCAAATAATAGCCAAATTTCAACTAATCTCATCATGCAAATTCAAATTTACAACACGATAATCCCAAACAAACCATTGTATCTCCAACCAAATTGACCTCATCTCTTCATAAAAAATGCTTAAAACATAAATATCTAGCTGCCAAAAAAAAAAAAAAAAAAAAAAAAACAGAATTGAGGAAAATTACTTGCTCTTTCTTCGGAGAAGCAGCAGGCGATTCATCGTCGAAGGAATCGCGATCTTCTTCCTTGATTTCCTCCACAGCTTCTCCGACGATTGCACGGCAACGAAGGACTGAACCGGTCCTCAATTGGCCGGAAGCGAGCTGGATTGTTTTCCGGCCACCGCGAATTACTACCGGAGAATTGCGCGGGACCGCCATTGATGGAGGATAATTCATTGCGCGGAGTAGCGCGCAGCTGCGTGAGAGATTAACCTCCATTTTGTGATTAATTGTATGTTTCTGCAGCTAATTCCTCGTATCTATACACACATTGCAGAGTGTGTGAGTGAGAGAGAGAGTGAGAGAGAGAGAGAGGGAGATGGCGGGCCCGGGGTAAGTAACGGAATCCGTGAAGGTGGAGGCAAGGGGGTTGAGGGATCCGAGTAAATTTCAAAAGACTCGAACTAAATTTTATTAAATCTAGATTCAATTATGATAAAATATAAATATTTAGACTTATGTCACGTATCATTAACGAATCGCACCCTAATTTTTTTTAAAATTTGTATCATTATATCTGAATCGTATCACCCCCGCACCCGCACCTGCGCACTCATGCAACATAGCTCCCTCCCCTCTGGCTCATTAATATAGACACATTTCGTTTCGGCACGAGATTTAAAAATGTAAAGTGTGTTGTCTAGGAATGCAATGTTGTTAAGTGTAATAAGGGATTTACTAATTTCATTCAAACCCTAATTATTTCTCGAAAAATAAGTGTGTCTATATTTGTGAGGCGGCACAATAATGAAATTGTTTTTATATCTCTTGAGATGGGGTACTATTTTTGATTTACATATCTTATTTTTTCCATCCGGCCACATTTTTTTTTTTTTTTTTGAAGATATTCAATCCAGATTTTTGATAAATTGAAAATTATATACATGTATGTAGAGTTATAAAAATCTACTGGTCCGACAAATTATAATTTTTATTTGCTTGTAATAAAAATATTTTCCTTATCACACTCATGGACGAGAAGAAATCTGGCAATTCTTGAAGCTTAGCTAACTAACTAACGACATTTTTGGGGTAAGTGGGCTTGTTAGTGGGAGGGTTGGTCTATGTATTTTAGGCCAAAAGTGTGGATCCAATTTGGCCCGACCCGAATCCGGCCCAATACTTTATGCCTTATCATGGGCTAGGCCTACGCAGCTTGTATTTAGACCGGGCGCTAGCCGAAAAAATTGGGCCCAAAGAAAATCACAATGGCATTATTACTAGCCCGGCCCGGACCGGCCCGTAGTATGTATTCAACGACAAAAATGAAAATGAATACTTCAAAAGATAAGATTAGTTTAAAAATTAAGATATATTGGAATAAAAATATATTTAGCGTTTGGGTGAAATTTAAATCTTATGATTAGTATTAAATCAAACGCCTATCATGAGTTTTGTGATATTCTTAACTTACAATCTTGTAAAATGAACATGAGATTAAATCGAATAAAATTAATTAGTTCATCATATATAACATGAATTGTCCGTGCGTGTGTGTGTGAAATGTAAACAGAAAGCAAAGGAAATCTTTGCAGATATGATGGTGAATCTAGTGTTTATTTGTAGGCCACTTTCTAATTTCAATCATACAAAAAAGTAGCCTTTTTTCTATAAGAAGGGACACTTGGAAAAAGAGGTCACAAACTTGCAACACTAATAAAGGGTTAGGCATTTATTGTCACTGGCATTAGCATATACATTCACTTTAGCATACGCATGATTAATATACTCTATATTCAATGTAATTAGATTTTTTTTTTGAAAAGTCAAAAAGCAATTACTATATATGCAACAGGATACTCGAAACTCTTATACAAGTCCAATCAAGACGTTACAAGATATTGCAAGTTAAACAAAACTCGTCTCAAATCAAAATCAACGGGGCACATAATACTGGATTAGATCACCAATCATGAAGTTAGAATTTATGTGATAGCAAAATAATTTTATGTGAAAATAAAGAGTAATTATCATTATGTTGTTTCCCATTAGTTCTTATTAGCGAAAATCAGTGCACACACGTTTATTTGTCTTGTATAAAAGGCCAATAAGTCGATGGATTGATGATAATTTATTTCCTAACTCAGGTATTGGTTGCAGCAAATCTGAATGAGATTATTCTCTCTTTTTTTTCTTCGGCTTAATAAAAGAAAAGAAAAAGAGACTAAACATAATAATTAAAGCACCTTTATCACGGTTGACTATGGTGACAATTTTCATTATTCAAAATATTTTAATGTGGCATTTGTCTGCAACTATGAAAATAATAACAATATATTTTCTCTAAAAATTTAGTGAATCGCCACTAACTTTGTAAGACAAAATATATAAATGTTTCAACAAATTAAATGGTTATTTCAATCTTCTCAATTCCATATATATATATATGGACGGATCATATGGGAATGAGTCCCCACATGAGAAATGAGAATAAATCTCATTCATTCATTTTACTAGATCAATGGCTCTCGATTTATGAGAGATTAATATTTAAGATTGGCAGTTATAAAATAATGCAAGATGGGGAGGATATTATTGGCATAGAAAACATATCTTACATTTTTAAATTCCTACAATTATGGGATTGGTCATATCCGTACATGAAACGTTTTAACTCTCTCTCTCTCTCTCGTCTCTCATCCATATTTAGAGAAGTTGTTATATTTCTATTAACCTTCTTCACTCACATATTTTATTATTTCGTTCATTTTGTTTCATCAATAAATAATTTTATCGCTCAAGTTTTTATTTTGTAAATAGTTATCATCATATTTTTAAACGCCATGTTTTTATGCTTACGGCTCAATATTTTAATGCTTACAGTAACATATTTCCATGCTTAAGGCTACATATTTTTATGCTTAAATAAAAATATATATATGTATCATGTTTTTGTTAGTATAAAATATGCTTACAGTTCCATATTTAGTGCTTACGGCAACATATTTTTATGCTTAATGCTATATATTTTTATGCTTAAATAAAAAAATGTACTTATATCCTCTTTGTGTTAGGATAAATTATGCTTACGACTCCAATCTTTTATGCTTATGGCAATGTATTTGAATGCTTAAGATAGAAATGCTAGTACAATAAATTGATTCGAACTTGCTCTCAAAAATATAAGAGGAAATGCATGTTTTTGCCCTATAAGTGTTTAACAAATCAATATTTGCCCACAACATAAAATCACTCAAATTTTGCCCAATTTTTACCTTTTGTGACTAAGATGCCCTTATGCCTTAAATTTTGAATTCATATATCAATCATTTTTTCATCCCCCATTCTTCTCTTCTCTTCTCCTCTCTTTTATGTCTTCTCTTCTCTTCATCCTATCTCTGAAGCATACAAAACATCAACCTTCAAGCTAGGGTTATTTCTTCATCTCTCTCGTTGCTACTTGTTCTACGAGCTAAACACTTATATCGGCGGCGAAGACGCCGGTGGATAGTGTTGCTGTAAACGTTGAAGTTCGGCGGCCAGGTGTAGGCGTCAAAGCTTCGTCAAGCTGCGCGGCTCTCCGGCGACGTTCGGCGTTCAAGCATTACTGGATTGAAGTCGCATACTCGTTGCAGAAGTGAGTGAGGTCGCAGTTCATTATATTGAGATGGCAGATATTTTGATGATCATCTTTCTTTTTTCTTGTAGGAGGGTTTGTGTATTGTGTTTTTTGTTCATGTTCCTTTTTGAAGTTTTTAAACCCTAATTATGATATGAACTTCGATCATTACTCTCTATTTTGAAGCTGAGAAATATTTTGTTTCTGTTTGGTCATTTTGCTGTTCATTTTTCGTGCTAAATTCGAAAACTCACGTTTTGAATCACAGCAATAAATGTGTCATTACTGTTCATTTGATTAGTGTTATTATTCTTTTTGAATTATGATAAGAATTGGTTTGTTATTTCTTACCACATTTGTAATAAATTTGATAAGAAACTGCAGTAATTCTTATCAAATACTAGCCTTAATATACATATTTCTAACAACTCCCTTTTTGCATGTTGTGTTTCATGCAGATGTTAACAATATGATAAGAAGTTTTTTGTAATCGATGTGATAAGAAACCACATTAATTTTTATCAAATATACATATTTGATAAGAAAAGATAGTAATTATTATCAAATATAAATATTTGATAAGAAATGACAGTAATTCTTATCAAATATCAACCTTAATATACATATTTCTAACAACCCCTTTTTGCATGTTGTGTTTTCATGCGGTTCTTAACAATATGATAAGAATTTGTTCATTTTTTCTTACCACATTTGTAATCGATGTGATAAGAAACGACAATAATTCTTATCTAATATACTTATTTCTAACAACTCGTTTTTGCATGTTTTGTTTTCAGGCAGTTGTTAACAATATCTTATGTTGCAATGGTAATGGACACATCCAGTGAAAGTTCATCTCGTTGGATTATCGCTGGTGTTTCTCAACAAGCTTTGATAGACGCGGATGATTTTTATATTCAAACCGAACCAATCACGAGGGGCCAGGTTGTTTGCGGTTCCGTCTTTTGTAGTAAGGATAGCATGCTTTCAGCAATTTATTCATACCATTTGAAGAATTTTGTGGAGTTTCGAACTGTAAAATCTGATCCTAAAAGAATTTTGTTAACGAAGGTAAGAAATTATGCAATTATGACTGAGTTGAGAGTAAGAAATAAGTTAAATTCTAGCCACAATCACAAATTCATGCCAAGTTCTTACCACATTTACAAATTCTTGCCTATTAAGAATTTTGTTAACGAAGGTAAGAAATTCTGCAATTTCTAACTGAGTTGAGCATAAGAAATACACAAATTCTTGCACATTCACAAATTCTTGCCAAATTCTTGCCACATTCACAATATCTTGCCAAGTAAGAAATTTGTTAACGAAGGTAAGAAATTATGCAATTCTAACTGAGTGCAGAGTAAGAAATAAGTTAAATTCTTACCACATTCACAAACTCTTGCCAAGTTCTTACCACATTTACAAATTCTTGCCAATCTGCATTATCTGGGCGGAACCGAGCTTTGAAAGCTATGTATGGAGATGAAGAGAAGTCTTTTCAGAAAATAATTAAGGAATTCATTATAAGAAACTCAGTTTTCATGGTAAGAATTTTTTCTGATCTTCTATATTTATCGTAAGAAATCTTTAATTTCTTACAAAGTTATCCCAAGTGATGATCTTTCCATGATGTAGTAAGAATTTAATATTTTTCTCACTCATTCGACCGTTCGATTCTAACAATTAATTTTTTATTTTTCCCAAGGCAATTGCAAAGTATCTCTACATGCTTGAAAAAATGAATCCCGGTTCTGAGGTTGATTTGTTGACTGGTGATGATTCAAAATTCAAGTATTGTTTCTTTGCTATGTCCTCTTCCATAAGAGCTTTTCGTGCGTGTCGGCCCGTTATTGTCATTGATGCCACCCATCTAAATGTTGTACAAGGGGGTTATGTTCGTTGCATCTACTAAGGATGTGAATGAGCAGATTGTGCCCTTTGCTTTCGGCATTGGTGATAAAGAAAAAGACGAATCGTGGACATGGTTCCTTGAACATGTTCGGAAGAGTTTTGGAACCCCGGAGAATTTGTTGATTGTGTCCGATCAACATTGTAGCATAAAAAATGCTGTGGAATTTGTGTATCCAGATAAGAAAGTTTCATAATTTCTTACAAACTGATGTATCTCAGATAGTTAGAATTTGTGTTTCCAAGTAAGAATTTGTTGTTGATTGTAAGAATTTTCTGTAATTCTGACTACAATTTGAACTAAACAGCTTACGGTTGTAAGAAATTTGTAATTTCTTATATCTACGTTGTAAGAAATAACGCATTATCTTATGACTTTTTGTTGCATAAATTATTTGGTTGTCAGAATTTTTATAGTTTCTTATATAGGTTGTCATAAAATTATAAATTCTTATAACTTTTTACTTATTTCGGACGACTTGTTCAATTAATTCTTATAAAAAATGTATTAATTCTCCCCAAAAAATAGACGACGGCTTGAAATACCATTGTAAGAAATCCATTACATATGTGCCAAAAAAAAAACCGATTATGTCTAGAAATTCACAAAAAAAAAAGTGGGTGCCTTGTTCCATTTCCATAATACCCACTTCCAAAAAAAGAATTGGTTTTTGTACGTGCGTGTTCACCCCCAAAAAAAACCATTACTTACAAAAAGCAAATTTATTTTAAGACTATTACATGCTCCCCCCTAAGTCGGCCTTCTCATTCCCTAAGTATCTCAGAATTGCGTTCACGTCTCCTGCCATGCTTTCGTACCCTCCCGGTATCACTTTGTGCTTTTTATCCAGCAAATTCAGTCTTTGATCATCCCATTCAACCTTGCAGGCATTATCAGAAATAAGAAGAAAATGTAAGTGATGAGAGAAAACCATATCGAAACATGTCAGAATTAACATCTAATTCTAACATATATACACTAAGAAAACAATCAATTCTAACCAACACATAACTAATAGATTCTCGTTGTCAGAAATTCATATGACACAATATCGGAATTGTATATCTTTCAAACCATCATGTTGATTTTTCTTACTTGCTAACCAACTAGTACGAATTTTATATGTTTTCTAACCAACTAGTAAGAAATACAGAAATGTATATCCTTTCTAACCAACTGATCGGAAACATACAAATTGGGAAAATTCTAACCAAAATCTAAGAATTCTAACCAAACCGCAAATTTGTAATTTAATTCTAAGAATTGTTCCATTTCTAACTTCAATGTGAAAAAACTAACCTAAACACAATATTTTTCTAACCAAGATGCAACCCAATATTTTGCAAATTCAGATTTCTGACCACGAGAAACTAAATACATATATAATTCAAAGGAACGTTCTTGACTTCATCAGAAATACTTCTTTTTTCTAACCTTCTCGTGAAACA
This sequence comes from Mentha longifolia, assembly GCA_001642375.2. Lineage (NCBI taxonomy): Eukaryota > Viridiplantae > Streptophyta > Magnoliopsida > Lamiales > Lamiaceae > Mentha > Mentha longifolia. The sequence goes on along the minus strand of CM038120.1, from coordinate 1,948,937 downwards.
TTCTAACCAAAAAATATAAAATTCTTATCAACTTTTCAATTTTTCCAGAATCCCTAATTCTTTTGCAGCACAGAATCTTCATTTTTCCAGTGTATAATCGATTCAAGTAGTCAACTTTTCTCTTCCAACAGGTCAAAACACCCAAACTAAACTCAACATCCAATATTCAACATTTTTGCCACATGCAACTTCAATTTCTCAAAAAAAATACACTCAACAGATTGAAGGTGTCAATCCCTTTTTCCCAAAACCCTAAATTTCGGTTTTCTCTTCTCTACAATTTCAAAAGGAAAGCTTTTTTCATCCATCAACAGTCCAACAATGCAACCAAAAACCACATGCAAAAACCCTATTTTTCTTACCTCTGCTTGTATGAAGGGATGGCCGCTGGGAGGTGCTTGGATCGGCTCCTCCGTCGAAGAATCGGAGTGCGGCGGGTCGTCTTGCGCGTCGGCTCTGTCTTCCTTCCTCTTTCTCTTTGAACTTCGCGGCGCCATGGGAGTGAGGAGCGAGAACAACGAAAGTACTCTGTGAAGCGACGAACGCCGTCGACGGCGGGGAAAGGCCACTGCGTCTGGCTGGGAGGATTGCCGGTGTGGATTTGCAGAGAGAAGAGAGTTGAGGGTTATGGAGAGAGTAACGGGTTTCTGTCAATTAATTGTTTTTGGGGTTGGGATCGTGTGAGAGTGGGAGAGAAATGGGGAATTTATTTTTGGGGAGTTGAGGGTATTTTAGGGCCATTGCCCAAAAATTGGGCATTTTTTGTGTTCTTTTATGTATTGGGTATATTTTGATTTTTTATGTGCTAAAAGGGTACTTTAATTGTTCACTCAAAATATAAATGATGCTTGACATTCTCATCGAAAGCAAAAATATTCCTTGTGCATAAAGTTACGGCCGTGATTTCCGCATCCAGTTACGTGAGAGATAAAATATTATTATTAAACTACCCAATATACCCTTTAATTGTATTAAGGATGCTTATAGTTTTAATTTTTTGAATTAATCACAACCACAAATTAATATTAGATCTATGGATAAGATCTATTCTCATTTCTCACAGGGGAATCTTTTAGCACAAGATCCACTCCCTATATATATATATATATATATATATATATATATATATATAATAAAGATGAAATCCACCACTATCAAAATTAGTGCTAATTGGTGCATAAAAACAAGAGGTATTAGGGTTTTCTACTCACTTTTAGATAGTTTACTAAAAAACTACCCACCCCTTTTAATCTACTATCCAAATACCCAATTTTTCAAATAAGACTAGAATACCCCCAACTATCCCCAAATCAAATTCAAAATTTGAATCCATATTTTTCTACTTTCTTTCTTACTCATCCTCTCTTTCTCTCGTCTCTCTTCCTCTCTCCTCCAGTTCACTCTCTCTCTCTCTCTCTCCCTATTTTTCTTTTTTCTCCTTCCTCTATCTCCGTGTACACCAGCGCCGCCGCAAAGAAGAGCGCCGTTGCCATCGCTGGAGAGTGAGGAGGCGGTGGTGCAGCCGGATTCGACCATGGATGCCAGCTGAGAGAGCTGCGCGTGAGTGGAGAGTAGGGAAGGCCTACTACAATGCCCCTTCGCGATGCGGAAATCGCCGACGGCAGAGATGGTCGACAGCGGTGTTGCTGCGGCGGCAGAGCAGAGGTCGACCTCCGATTGCGCCGCCCTCTCCGGTCGCGCCGCCGCCACAGTCCGTATGCCCATCAGAGCGAGATCTGGAAGCGACTCGCGCCGCTGTTCCTTTCCTCTCCTTCACCTCGCAGGTTTGTATTATCTCCCATCCTCTTCGTCTTCTCTCTCCTCCGCATCTTTTCTCTTCTTCTTCTATATTCTTTTTTTTTTGCTTATCGAAAGCCCTCGCTATTTTCATCTTTGTTCAGGTTCCGGTTGCAGATGATAGAGAGTTGGAGCTTGAGATCATGAAGAATTTGCTGAAGAAGTTGGTTAAACTTAGTTTTGGCTATAATATCTCTTCCATATGCGAATTGTTTTTGACTTCATAGCTTGTGTGTGTGTGTGTGTGAGAGAGAGAGAGAGAGAGAGAGAGAGAAATTGGGCGCAGAGGAGGAAGAGGTTGGAGAATTGAAGGTGTGAGTCTTTTTTTTTCTTCATATTAGTGAATTTCAATTTCATATTTTTTTTCTCTTTGTAATGAAAAGTTACGGTACGAATTAATAATACCGTACCGTAATGGTACGAATTCATAATATCGTACCGTAACTTGTCGAGATTGTTTAGAAAGTAATGGAAAGTTACGGTACGAATTCATAAGTTTTTTCTCTTTGTAATGGAAAATTGCGGTACAAATTCATGATATCGTACGTAACGGTACGAATTCATAATATCATACCGGAACTTGTCAAGATTTTTTAAAAAGTAGGATAACAAATATTCATTCATTCATATCATTAATGAATGGTACGAATTCGTCTCAGTCTTTCTAAGTACCGAGCAATTTTTTATGAATTTTGTATTGTTGTTTATATTTTCTATTCCCCCGTCATGGTACGATTTTGCCAGATTCGTACTTTGAACTCTAAAAATGCATGAAATCTTTTTTACCTCGGTTCGATTTTCAAGAGATCGTACTTCCTACTGCTACATTGTACACGTTTTTACCTGAAAATTGTGTTATATTTTTTGCTGTGTGTGCAAGTAAAGGATCGATGTAAACATATCGTATTTCTTGTTTGATACTAGTACGAATTTGCATGAATCTTACTTTGCTTTGCGAAAGGTATTTGTTATCTTTTATATGTAGTTTTAAGAAGTTGATTGGAATCTTTTTCTTCGATAGTGGTACGAATATGTGTTTTGTTATTAGAAGTCAGTACGAACAGTTCAGTCGTACTTCGTACCGTTCCTTCGAAAAAGGCTGAAAATGATGAAAAAAGGGGAAAAAGGAAAAAAAAAAAAAAGGCTGAAAAAAAAACGAAAAAAGATGGAAAAAGAAAAAAAAAAGTTGAAAAAAATTCGAAAATAGCGAAAACGAAAAAAAAAAACAAAAAAAAGCTGAACAAAGAAATTAAAAAAGGAAAAAAAAAAAGAAGACTGGAAAAAAAATAAAAAAAACTGAGAAAAAACAATTGAAAAAATAAAAAAAATAAGAGGAAAATAAAAAAGACTGAAAAACAAAAATAAAGAAAAATAAAAAAAATGAAAATGAAAAAAAAAAACTGAAAAAACAAATGAAAAACCAAAAAGAAAAAAAAAGACAAAGGAAAATTAAGAAAAAGGAAAAAAAAAACATAAAAGAAAGGGAGGAGGGAACTCATGTGCATTAAAGGCAAATTTATCCAATTTTAAAAATTTGGGTAGATGGAATGTAAATTAAAAGGGGTTGTTAACTTTTGATTTTCTTATATGAAGTTGGGTAGTTTAAGATTTGCCCATAAAAACAATCACTTATGATGTGACAATTGTAGCTCAATCGTGCATGATTATTCTATTATAATTTAATTTGTTATGACTGCGCTTTTTCTTTTTTTTGTTAAATGATAAAATTCACAATCACTAATTCTGTCCACACACATAATTAATAAGTTGGATCAAGCATGAAACAAACCCTAAATCAACCACACACCCACCAAGAAAAAACATTGAAAAAAGAAAAAATTGAAAATAACCCTTCAACAATTCTTAAAAAAATGAAAAATAATTTCTAACATTTCCTCAATTATTAAATCATCCCAACTACTCTAAACCTCGTAGCTGGAATAACTCAAGCCTAGATTGACTTCATTTTTAAAGCTTCCATGTGATAGGCAAAAATATACTCATTATTTATTAGACCTTATACTCTACATAATTAAACAACCACCAAAAATATTAAAACATATTTAAGTTGGAAGTTGGAATTCCAACTGTTTCAAGGCTCTCTCTCTATCTCTAACCACTTTCAAATCATTCTCAATCTCAGCAAATTGAACAAACACATACATAAACATACAAACCAAATCTTAAGAAGCCATTTTTATGACCAAAAAAGTGCCACAAAAAGACAAACTAATTAACTGCCATTTTCTGCAACCTCAACAACACCTGCAAAATCCTTAACAGTAAATCCAACTTTCTCAAACCTACCTTTCTCATTGCTCTCCCTAAACTTCAAATAATCCAAACAAACAAAAGGCTTGTAAATCCTCGTATTTACTTCCCCAATAACCTCGTTTGGTGCTAAGACAACCTTGTCATCCTCAAAGCACCAGAAGAAGGCGAGAGAGAATCGGTTCACGGGCTTCATCAAGATCACCCTATGCTCGGACGATCTGAGCCGTTCGTTGCTCCACGCCTGCAGCATGTCTCCGATGTTGACTACGAGGGTCCCTTCACATGGGAGGATGTTCATCCATTTTCCTTCCTTTGATCTCACTTGAAGCCCCCCTATTTCATCTTGATACACAATTGTTAGGCAGCTCATGTCTGTGTGCATGCCTAGGCCCTCAGCTTCTCTCTCTAGGCTCTGAGGAGAGGGAGTGGTGTAGTTGTTTATTCTCATGTATCCATGGCATTTGTGGAACTCGGACTCGTAATATCTCGACCCGAATCCTTCTCCTAGCGTCGTAAGTACAAGTTTCAGGACTGTCTTCGATAGTTCTGTCACTTTACTCCCATACTCTTGCAGGATTTCACTGCATAAGGAAACATAACAGATATATTGTATTATCACACACAAACACATACACAGAGAGAGGGGAGGGGAGGGGGGGATGGTTAACTACCTGAACTCATTATCTTTCTGTCCAAGAACATCAGCAGAATTCTGAGCAGAGGCTGCAAAATCTGGCCCTGCAACTCTAATGCTTTCAAAGAAAGGAGAAGCAATGAATTGAGGTGTGTAGGTTTTGAGTGAAGACAAAGGTCCTAGTTTGAGTTTGGTTTCAGATGGTAGAGAGAAAATCTTGCTGGAGAGAGAGTAGATTTTGGTGTGGAGATCTTTGGAGATTCCATGGTTGATGATCTGGAAGAATCCCCATTCTCTGCAGGCAGCAGCTAAGGAGGCCAAAGACGACGAATCCAACGGCTGAGAAACATCTAAAACTGGGAGTTGTAAGGGGTTTTCTGATTGATAGATCATCTCAGAGCAGAGGTTGAAAGAAAATTGGCTTTTGGCAAAATTATAGTAGGCAGGTTGTTAATGATAATGAGAAATAAATGTAGACTTATGTAACAAATGTATCATGATAATATACAAAGAATTACATATACACATCTAATAATAGGTCCCAATCACTTGACTTTTCATACCACACCAGCAAAAATCTTGCAGCACAAGTATATTCAAGAAATTAGGAACCACTATTTGTAAATAAAGTTTTGTATCCAAGGGAAGTGACAGCTAGGTAGCTTTAGAAGCAGCCAGGCATTATAGAAAGGTGCCATTATAGAGATATGGGCCATACCACACCAAAGGTCTCTCATTCTTGGAAGCAAAATCTTGGCAAACTTAAGTAATATCAAACATTAGAAAAGTAGGCTTGTGATCTTGCAAGCTCATTATTTTTCTCATAGTCCTTTTTGGTTGGCTAAGTTAAAAGCTACACTAGAGTACATTATTAAAATTCAAAATTTGGTTAATATTCTAACACATTTGAGCGTGTTTCACTAGAAACAAAGGGAATATGATAAGCTACTGAAATTCGGTTGCTTTCAGTCATATATTTTGAACAAAGCAAGTTTTAAATTCTCAAAGCAATTCCACCAGCAGGAATCCTCATGTATCAGACAATTGCATTAAATTACAATACTCCAATTCACGAAACAGAAAATAACATATTTTGCCGTGTCACAAAAACAAAAAGAGAATAGATCTTGAACATGCACATACAGAATAGCACGATATTTACTGTTTATTATATGTGATAAAAATATATGCTTCACAACATTATATGTCCAGGAATGTGGAAGAAAAATCAGGTGCTTTGATCTCCAACTATTGATAAAAAGTACTACTAAATTAGAAATGCACACACCCATCCATCTGTAATCAGAAGAAGTTCATATACCTAAAATCAGGGCAACGTCGTTGCTGGGTTCTTTCTCTTGTATGCAAGTGGTCACATTAGTCCATTTACTTTGTATAAAGAACCAGCCACATTCAACATTAGAAATGACTCCCACTAGGAGCAAGGCATCTCTCTGCATCACCAAGTTGAGAACTAAATGAAATTAAACAACCACATGAAACGCCAATGCAAAAAAATGATATGAATATTTGAAAGTTTTTAAATCAACATTATGAAATATGAGACAGAAACTTGGGCAGTCTCATGCCAAGTAGGTCCACTACCTGATGATAGTACACACATATATATAGTTATACATTACACTGAGAATCCCAACAGGAGAACTCAAATATTCTAATCCAAAAGCAATAATCAATAACTTTTATTAATTTGTATCGAAAATTCAACCTTGAATTTCAATTTTATAGTCAGGCAAAAACCTTTGCTCAAACAAAAAAACTCATGCCACGACAAAATAAGACTAGAGACATTTTGAAGTCATTTCATTCTCATAAAAAATGGTGGAGAACAAGCTTAAGGCAAATTCAGCATTGACTAACAAAACGTAAAAACCCCGCCCCGGAAAATAGAGATAAATTAAGGATGTACATCACAATCCAAATCCAAACACAAATTGTATCTAAGGGAAGTGACAGCTAGGTAGCTTTAGAAGCAGCCAAGCATTATAGATAGGTGCCATTATAGAGATATGGGCCATACCACACCAAAGGCCTCTCATTCTTGGAAGCAAAATCTTGGCTTACTTAGTAATATCAAACATTAGAAAAGTAGGCTTGTGATCTAGCAAGCTCGTTATTTTTCTCATTGATAAGCTACTGAAACTAGGTTGCTTTCAGTCATATAGTTTGAACAAAGACAAGTTTTAAATCCTAGGAGCAATTCCACCAGCAGGAATCCTCGTGTATCAGATAATTGCATTAAATTACAATCTTCCAATTCACAAAAAAATGGCATATTTTGCTGTGTCACAAAAACGAAAAGAGAATATATCTTGAACATGCACATATACAGAACAACAAGATATTTGCTGTTTATTCTCTGTGATGGAACTATAAGTTTCACATCATTATATGTTCAGGAATGTGGCTGAAAACAAAAAAAATCAGGTGCTTTGATCTCCAATTATTGATAAAAAAAAAGTAAGTTAGAAAGGCACACACGTTAGCATCCATCTGTAATCACAAGAAGTTCATATACCTAGAATCTTCAAACAAAGTTGTATATTGATGTGGTGAACAATTTCCTCGCACTTATTTTCTCATTTTTAAAAGGGCAACGTCGTTGCTGGGCTCTTTCTCTTGTATGCAAGTGGTCACATTAGTCCATTTACTTTCGTATAAGAACCAGCCACATTCAACATTAGAAATGATTCCCACTAGGAGTAAGGCATCTCTCTGCGTCACCAAGTTGAGAACCAAATGAAATTAAACAACCACATGAAACGCCAATGCGAAGAAATAATATAAATATTTGAAAGTTTTTCAATCAAAATTATGATATATGAGACAGAAACTTGGGCAGTCTCATGCCAACTTGCCAAGTAGGTCCACTACCTGATGATAGTACACATATATTTAGTTATACGTTACACGGAGAATCCCAACAGTATAGCTCAAATATTCTAATCCAAAAGCAATAACCAATATCTTTTATTATTTTGTATCGAAAATTCAACCTTGAATAAACAAAAAACTCATGCCACGAGGAAAATAAGACTAGAGACATTTTTTGAAGTCATTTCATTCTCATCAAAAATTGTGGAGAACAAGCTTAATGCAAATTCAGCATTGACTAACGAAATGTAAAAACCCCGGAAAATAGAGATAAATTAAGGATGTACATCACAATCTAAATCCAAACACAAATTGTGGCAGTGATTTATAGAAACTGAGCTTACAGTTCTTCTATGGTACCTTGTGTTGTTAATCAATACACCATTCCAATTAAAAATCTGAATTTGGGATCTAGCTCAAACCAGGAAACGAGTTTCCATCCATGCACTTGCACTATGGCATAATAAGAAAAGGAGGTAGAAAATAGAAAATCGAAATAACGAAAATCCACCTACTCATTTTTCCGCGGGTGAATCATCATCAAACGAATCACGATCATCTTCCTCGATTTCCTCCGCAGCTCGACCATAGCAGCGAGGAATCGAATGCCGAATTAACCGAACCGCTCCCCAATTTTCCGGAAAAAATCTGGTTTAGTTTCCGGCCACCGCGAATTACGATCGGATAAGGATGCTAAACCGCCATTGACGGAGAGGAGAGCCGAACTCATAGCCCGGAGTGGCGCGCAGCTGCGTGAAAGATTAACCGCCATGGGTTTTGAAAGTGGGAAGGTTTTGCTATATTCGGCCCACAAAATGGATCCGAAAATTTAAGCCAAGCCCATGGGCTTGGCTAACTAGTTCATATTCGGGCCTGGCTTTTAAATACATTCACCGTGGCCCAAATAATTGGGATCCAGCCCAATAATCACAGTGGCCGGTGTAAGTCGGGTCGGGTCCGATTCGAGCTCCATTTATACATGTATTCATCAACGGAAATTTGAATTTGTCGACGTGAAATCATCGTCTCTTTTGTTTTACCCACTGATATCATTCATCGCGCTTCAAGCGGTAAAGAGCTTGTTGTCGCTATATCAAGTCGCGAACTTTCGTTGTTTCTTTATATACGGGCGCATGTCTAATATGGTTCGATCTCGAAGTGCCCACGTATTGTTCGATAAAATGACTAAGAGAAGCCTACCTCGTCGGAACGCTCCAAACTGCTATGTCAAGCGCCTCATTGTGGTTGATCCTTTTGAATATTTCGAGCAAAACGATATTTTGAAATCATGGTCGTCGAGAATCTCGAGTTTGATTCGGGAAAATCGGCCGCGGGAGGGCGTGGGGTTGTTCAAATTGATGCTGGTCAAAGAGCACAGGCCGAATTTCGTGACGGTGTTGAGTCTCATTAAGGCTGCTGGATCACTTGGGTCGAAAGATTTGGCGACTGGGATTCATGCTTACTCGATGAAAATGGGGTTGATCGAGTCTCAGGTTGCCGTTGTTAGTGCACTTGTTGGCGTTTACTCTCATTGGGACATGAAGTGTGCATGGAAACTATTTGAAGAAACGCCTGACAGAGATGTGGTTTTGTGCAGCTCAATGGTTTCTGCATTTGTGAGCAAAGGCGAGTATTTGGAAGCCTTTAAGTTATTAAAGGAAATGCTGCTTTCTGGTGTGCAGCCAAATTATGTAACGTTTTTGAGTTTACTTCCTGCTTGTGCTGAGTTAGGGGCATTGGAGCTAGGGAGAGAAATTCATGGTTATTGCATCAAAAGCTCGTTCTACGATCATAATGTTCTCCAAAACTCGATTCTGGATATGTACTCCAAGTGTGGGGATTTGATGGCGGCAATAGATGTTTTTGAACGTATGCAGAACAAGGATGTTGTTTCTTGGAGGATCATATCACGTGGTTGTGTTGAAAACGAGAGGCCGTGGAAAGCTATGGAGATCTTTTTCAAATTGCTTGCGTTTTGTGGTGAAAAATTTGATGAATGTATTATCCAAGAAGTAATTGGAGCATATAAACAACTGGACAAGAATTATATCAGGCATGGATTTCATAGTCTTGTACTGAAAACAGGATTTTCTTCATATGTGTCTGTATCTACTGAACTTCTTCAAGTCTACGCTAAATTTGGCGATATTGAGTCAGCTAGGAATCTGTTTGATCAGCTTAATTGGAAAGATGTTGTTTCTTGGAGTGTTATGATTGCAGTTTATGCTCAAAGTGCACAACCTTATCTGGTGTTTGGGGTATTAGAAGAGATGCAATTGGCTGACCAGAAGCCCAATGAGTTCACTTACATTAGTTTATTACTGGCTTGTACTTCACTCGAGGCTCTAGAGATTGGCAAAAGCATGCACGCCCAAATAATAAAAGATGGATATTCAGCCAATGCATATTTGACTTCTTCACTGATTGATTTGTACTGCAAATTTGGAGAAACAAGTAGCGCGGAGGCTGTTTTTGATGAAAATACCACCAAAGATTTCATATGTTGGAGTTCAATGATAAATGGCTATGCCATTAATGGCTACGGAGAGAAGGTTCTCGAGTGTTTCTCAAACATGCTATCTTCTGGAATAAAGCCTAACGACGTTGTTTTCATATCAGTTCTCTCTGCTTGTAGTCACTGTGGGTTGGAGTATGAAGGTTGGAACTGGTTTCATGCAATGGAAAAGAAGTACAGTATTAGGCCAAAGCTTGCACACTATGCTTGCATGGTGGATATGCTTAGTCGTCAAGGAAATATTGAAGAAGCTCTTGAATTTGTAAATAATATGCCTATTAAGGCTGATAAGCGTATATGGGGATCTCTTCTTGCTGGTTGCAGAAACTCTCATGGACCTAACGAAGTTTTAGAAGACATTGCCAAGAAACTCATCAGTTTGGAACCAGAGAACGCAAGCTACTACGTGATTCTCTCGAACTTGTATGCAGAGCAGGGTAGATGGAAAGACGTAGAGAAGTTGAGAAATTTGATACACAAAAAATCGCTGAAGAAATTTGTGGGTTATAGTGCTATGAACTGAATTATCGTTCTGAATTCGTGTTTGATCTGCGGTCGTACAGAATGTACGTTCTCCTGACCTGACAATAGCTTGAAAAGTTTTCTTACATCTCCAGCTTCTCATATACACTTTGTCTCAAAGTATAATGAAGATTTGATTCTTTAGCTCGTGGAATTCTTGACTCAAGTTGATTGAGTTGAATCATACACCTTTTTTCAAATAAATTGATGGCATTTAACCTGATCTTTGCATAACACTCTATACCTTAATGTAAGTTGTCTTTATTGTTCATGTCTATAGCTTTATGTTGTTCTCTTCATTGATGGCAGTCATAACTGGCCTTTAATAAATGGAGTTTGTATAACTGAGGTTTACTTAGTTACTGCTCATTTAATGGCTAACACTTGCAATGAATTAAGTATTTTAGCTTCTTGTAACCCCTCTATGCAACAGGTATTAGAATTACATTTAGATATGCATCTTATTCCATGAACAATGAGAAGACAAGTGAAGATAACAGTCAGGCATCTCTTAATCAAATGAAAGGTGCAATCCTCGAAGTGTTTCTCGTTAGTGCCAAAGGCATCGACCACGCCCATGTTCTTGGTACTACCATTGCCTCACTTTTCTCACAGTTTGTTTTTACTGACGAAGTTCTATAGTGCTCGAAGCTATTAATATTGTTGGATATGCTGCTATATTTGCAGGTCACCCTGGTTACCATGTTGTTGTCGAATGTGGTACTCAAACATCCATAAGCAAGACCTCTTCAAGTAGCTTTCATAGAGACTTCTTAGCCTTATCTCTCTCTTCGGAAATAGATTTCTTTTGTCTAATCATTCGACTCGTGCAGGAAATCTGGACAAAATCTACTGGAATGAAAAGCTCGTTTTCGAACTGCCAGAGCCGGAGCTGGAAACTCTAAGCCATCTGAAACTCAAGATTTTGAAAGAGGAGCATCTCAGTGATGATGATTTTGTCGGTCAAACCATGTAAGCTCTCACATTTTTTGTGTCATTCTGTATGATTTTCGCGTAATTAAGAACGTATTTTCTCTCCAGAATCTTCCTCAAAGGAATCATGGCCGAGGGAAAGTTTAGAGGGTCGACAGAAATCCTTCCCGCCCCTTACAACGTCGTGCTTGAAGACGACACCTACAAAGGCGAGATGACTGTTGGATTGAAGTTCATCCCTGATGTAAGTCTCTCTCTGTAGATTTGTGTTCTTCTTTTTCTGTTTTGAAGGTGGATTATGTGTTTTTTCGACTCCACAGATAGTTCTGCACATGCAACGAAAGCAATGCGCGAAGAAGGGAACTGATTTTGGTATATGCTCTGTGATCACAAGTATTTGGAAATTGAAGTGGTGGAGGCTTTTCTCTTCTTATAAGAATAGGTGTATCGCAAACAAGCGCAAAGAGAATTAGGACACTAAATATTAGTTCGAGATCCTATATTACATTCTCGTATCATGTATATTTGGTGACGATCATAATATGCGTTTTGATTCAACATGATATGTATATTGATGTTGTTGAAAGAGAGTATGAAACTGTGATGTTCGAGAATGAATTGCTTTCAATTTCAATTTCATGATAGTCTTAGACCAATCAGAAAAACTAATAGTGATTTTATAGGAATTATGCCTTTAATTACAACTTATATGTAACTTAGAGGTTCGAGCTTGGTTGTGAAAATGATGTAAATCGAAATCAAATTATTTAATATTCTTTTGTATTTTTGTCTTTGAAGTATTTTTTTATTTTATTTTATATTCTTTTGTTTTTGTTTTTCAGTTAATAAGCATTAATTTAGATAAGCTCTTCGTAACTAGACTTAATTTTATTAACTTTTCATATTGCAATTCATAGTTGACAAACTGTGACCTTTATCAATTAATGTCACTTAATTATTCACGTTAACAAGCATGTGAGACCACGGAAGATTCAAGCTCTAAGATAAAATATGCAGCTTAGAAGGTTTTTTCAGCAAGATATCCGAACACCAAAATCTTTGAATATTTTTGGTAACATCGAATAACCAAATGATAATTAATCAATATTAATATGCAGTCAAAAATTAGGGTTATGATCAATTATTGTTATTAGGAAAGCAGTGGATCGCTGTGGCTGCACGATTCTAGCTAAGACGAAGTAATTATTAGTATGCTCAAGTTCTGTTTTACCATCAGTAGAATTTTATCCCTTTTAAAGATGATTTCTATAGTTATAGATGATATGAAGGGTTTTTGTCATTTGTTACGAGCTTGATGCATAATTCAACTGGCAATCTAATTGTTTTTTATTTGAATAAATGCATTTTAATTTATTTTAAACTTTTACCTGCATGATCTAATATTGAAGAATAAATCTCCGCCGTCTTCTGAAGGATTGAGAATGGTGCAAGATAATAAATAGTCGAAGATTCTAGAACATGTTTTAGTTAGAAATATTCTAGCAAGTTATAGTCGGTTGATTAGCACCGAGTTAACACTCTATAAATAGGCATTAGGATTACATTTGTAAAGTATACATAAAGAGTAATAGGATTAGGATTAGATTTTACTTGTACTTCTTTTCCATCCCAAACTACGATGATTGTAAAAATTTTGATGGTGATCCTCAGAGTATATATTACTACATTCTTCGTAAATTGAAAAATTTTGATGGTGATTCTCAGAGTATATATTACTGCATTTTTCGTAGATCGAACAATCTACAGTATACTCCCACTTCATCAGTGGCGACTCCAGGAATTATAATTCGGGGGTGCGAAAAATAATTACTCCTTATATCCCACCGAAATAACATTGTTTTCTTATTATACTCCTTACATATGTTCAAGAAGGAAGACCATTTCAGCGGGACATTTCAGCGGGACAGAGTGAGTATATAACATTAATAGTACCATTTTACAGAATATATACATAATACTAGTATTTTTTGTTAATATATATACATAGGGCTGGCAAAAGTGGCCCGGCCCGATGGGCCGGCCCAGGGTACCCGGAAATAGGGCTGGGCTGGGCTTGGAAAACAGAGGCCCGAAAAAAAACGGGCCTAAAAAGCCCGCCCAGAAAAGCCCTTGGGCCTGCCGGGCTTCGGGCCGAAAAAGCCCTGGGCTTTCGGGCTTAAAAGCCCACCCGAAATTAATATTAATATTAATTAAATATTAATATGTTATATTATATTATATTTTAATTATATTTGATTATTTTCCAAATAGATAAATTAAAATTAGAATTCAATTTTTATGGGTTTTTATTTGATTATTATACTCTTTAATCTTTATGTTATGTTGAATTTTTATGGGTTTTTATTTATTTATTGTGAAGTAATGATAATCATTATTTTGTGAAAAGTTATCATAATTCAGCTATCTCTACTAATTAAAGATTGGAAATATTAAAATTGGATAATTGTGCAAACAGTGAGTCGGGCCGAAAAAGCCCGGCCCGCCCGGCAGCCCGAGGGTGGCTGGGCTGGGCTTCAATTTGGAGAGCCCGAAAAATTTTGGCCGGCCCGGCCCGAAAATTCCAAAAGCCCGGTGGGCTCGGGCCGGGCCGGCCCGGCCCGCCACTTTTGCCAGCCCTAATATACATAATACATAATACTAGTAAATTTTTTTTTTGGGGTACAGCTGTACCCCCAATGCTCCATGCTGGAGTCGCCAGTGCACTTCATAGTAGCCCAAAAAAAATAGTAAATTTGGCGGTGGGAAAAAGGAAATTTGGCGGTGAGAAAAAGAAAATTTGACATTAATTATCAATTTCACGCATGAGGAACACATCATGCGTTTATCAAAAATCCCACACTATCCAAACGAAACGATTCAAATGATCTGTGACAATAGTAAATTTGGCGGTGGGAAAAAGGAAATTTGGCGGTGAGAAAAAGAAAATTTGACATTAATTATCAATTTCACGCATGAGGAACACATCATGCGTTTATCAAAAATCCCACACTATCCAAACGAAACGATTCAAATGATCTGTGACTAACCCTCACAATTTCTGAAGAACTCCCAGACGCTCTTTGCAACTTTAGAAGAGTTGAAAACATCGACATGGTTTGCCATTAGATATGTAAAGATTTCTGCACAATAAATGCTTGAGGTTTGATACCAAATACAAACCAGATTTCAGGTCATCCACTACGACATTGTGTCATTCATCGCCTCCGTGTGACTTCGGCAATTGTCTCTTTGGGGTATAGGGAGTTAATCTCGCTTATATCATTTAGAGAGTTCGTCCGTTGGTATATTGGGGTATCCATAGTTCGAATTTCATCCTTCCGCGTGCGTGAGTTTTACGGATCTGTCAAGGTTCGTATCACTCGTTGTCACTAGGTATCATCAACATGATGGTCTTTTTCCTCAATCATCCATATTCCTGACTTTACATCATGGACTACAATATCAAGTAAAATCCAGAGCGGAAAGACTTAAAGGAGATAGAGAGAAAGGAGAAAGGAGAAGTTCACAAAGAAATATCCCGTTGTTGCAGTTGCCTCTATGTATCATCAGATTCGTTAGAGCCTCGGTGTAAGAGTGAAATCTATATAAATCGGGCCGCACGAATTGCCAACTTAGTAAGCCGGACCGCCTTGTTATTTTCCCTCTTAAGTCTTAACACAAATGATATATATCTCCAATCCGTAGACATCAGGCACATCTCGAGCCTGGAGATGGTTTGTTCTACAAAACACTTTCTTGCGCCTATCATCATAGTCGACCCAGCCATATAACGATCTCTTCAAGTCTGAGGCTGCCCTCATTATCCATGTGGATAATGAGGGGCCTAGGGTCTGAAGCATCATGTATTTTCTCGCAATACACACCAAAGCTGCCTTTATGTAAAAAACCTTTCAAATTCAGACAAATGACTGAGTAATGAAGCATCACGTAGCAAGAGAAAGGATGCGAGTGTTGCATGGAATAAGCAGAAGGAAGGACCAGCTGGTTTAAGTCATGTTCAGAGATGCACACTTTGATGAGTGGTTGAGATTACATCTTAGTATTAGCATGAATGTTAAGTAAAACACGCTTCTCAAATGTAAATGTATAAATACTCAAAAGCCAAATAAATGTAATTCGATTTTATGATTTGACAAATTAATAAAATAGTTACTACTTTCTTAATTGAAGTTCTATTCTTAAATTCATGATATTTTACGATTTCTCTAAGGTATTACGAGCGGTTTTCTTTTGATTTTACTGGAAAAACTAAGGTCAACTACACGGACGACAACCAAGAAGATGATAACTACTCTAAACATGGTGTTTAGTGACTATCATAACAAGTGTTTGACTTAACATGTATTGATGTTGTTGAAAGAGAAGATTTATTAAATGGGAGAATGGTACAAGAAGTACCATCTCAAAATAAGTTCAAGTTACATTCCAATAACAAAACAGATTAGTCTTAACCAATCAGAAAAAACTAATTGTGATTTTATAGGAATTATGCCTTTAATTACAACTTATATGTAACGTAGAGGTTCGAGCTTGGTTGTAATAATGATGTAAATCAAAATCAAATTATTTTCTTTTTTATGTTTAGTATTTTTGTTTTTGAAGTTTTTTTTTATTTGTTTATATTCTTTTTGTTTTTGTTTTCAGGCAATAAGCATTAATTTAGATAAGCTCTTCGTAACTAGACTCAATTTTATTAACTTTTTCTATTTCACAAACCAAAATTAATCTTCCAATTCATGGTTGCCAAACTGGGACGATCTCTATCATTAATGTCACTTAATTACACGTTAATTGATTTTATTAATGACACTAAATCCAGTTTATGAGGAAAATAAATTTTAACGAAGTCGGCCCAATTTGAGTAAATAAAAATATATTATTTTTTTACTAAAAAAACTATTTCTCCTAAAAAATGTTTTCTCATTATGGTCAACTGATTGTTTTAATTATTAATTTCCTATAAAACCATTGACTATTTTTAAATAATTGAAACAATCCTTTAACTGATGCACGTCCCAAAATAAATATGCAAATATCATGATATGCACGTCTACAGTTGGACCAAAGTAGGGTTCAAAGAATCCATATTAAAATAAATAAAATTAAGCAGTATATTTTTTACATTAACCAACAAATTAACACAAAATTTATTTGATTTTTTTACGATTTCAACATACGTTTTAACACTAATAAAATGCTAAGACTAAGATGACAACATTACTCATATTTTGATTATTTTGGTGATTGAAAACCATCAATTACTCATAAATCAAGCTAATTAACGAGTAGATTGTACGAATATTTCTATTAAAAAAATTATCCAAAATTTGCTTATTAATGCTCCGTGTTTCTCTAATTACTTGTAATTGACCTAATTAAATTCCTTATATAAAAAAAGTAAGTCGCCCATAAATTAAATAATACTTCCAAGGAGACTACATTAAAATCATAATTTTTTTAATATATTATCTTGCAGTACCAAATTATATATTTTTAATTCCACATGAACTATAATGAACAGCCATTGAGCTAAAGGAAGCATCCAAGAGAGCAAACCGACCTAAAATTATTTAAGAAAGTAACTAATCAACTATTTTTTCTATAATTAAATAATTACACAATAATTATTAGGTTATATATGGTACTAATGTAACCTCCACGATTAATATTTTTCATATGCAACTAACATACATCACGCCATATTTCAATCCAAGTTTCTTGCCTCTGCCTCCAAATTTAAATTAAATCTTGCATCAAATAACCAAAAGGGTTCAAGAAATTCTGGGGTTTTGATCTAGAAAAAAAAAAATTGTTCTTTGATCAGTGGCTTGTATTTCAAGTTTGGAAGGCAGCAAAAAAAAGTTGAGTTTTGGAGAGAGAAAGTGTGATGGTGATGATGTTTCAAACGGTAGCCCTCAATTCCCACTGTTAAAATTCAAAATCTTATCACCATTAAAAGGTAAATAAAGAAAACATACCGTTGCTTTCTTTCCTAACTGCCGTTTTAGCTTTATTTCCTTCTTTTCTGTTGTTTATTTAAATAAATAAAATAAATAAAGAAGAAGAAGGAAGAAGAAAGAATCAGTTTTGTTCATCCTCAGAATTTTGCTTTTTGTGATTAAAAAAAACTTTGCTGCATGTGCAGAAATTATTCAAACTTCTGATACAGAAACAGTGACATTTGCTTCTTCTTTTTTTCTCCTTTAATCCCTTTTTTGAGTCATTTTCCCGGGTAGTTTGGTATTCAAATTCAAGTTACAAACTTTATTTGTTTTTTTACTGCAAGAATAAGTTTTTTAGAATCTTGAATTTGTGTATAATATGTGGAATTCTTGACAGGTCAGAGAAGTTGGAAGTGTTTAAAAACAGATTAGCTTAAGGAGTTGAGAAGAAAATGGAGAGAGTGTCAAATGGTGATGAGAATTGTGAGGTGGGATATGAGGCATCTCCTTCATCTGCAGATAAATCGTGTACCGATGCCACGAGCTATTCCCTCGACTCGTTCGCCTACTCGAGAACTTATTCAGAGGCCTCAGCCTTCTCAGATAGAACAGATGATCATAGCTGCTCTGAAGTTGCTTCTCCCCTTAGCTGGCAGGGGCTCAAATCCCCTGCTCGAGCCGCCCTCGCCCGATTAGGCATGAGGCAGCACAAGCATGGCTTGGATGATGAGATCATGGATCTAGGTCACCCCTCTCTCTCTCTCTCTCTCTCTCAATATGTTTTGCAATCAATGTAGCAAGATCTTGTTTTTCAGTTATTTCAGTTATATGATAAAAATATGGTCATAGGGGTGTGTGTGTTTGCAGTTCATGTAGCAAGATTTTGTTTTTTATCCTTGTTTCAGTTATATGGTAAAAATAAGATGATAGGATTAAGCTAAATATTTTGGAAATTTTATTACAGAATTAGAGTTGATGAAGGAGAGATTCTCAAGGCTGTTGCTAGGAGAGGACATGTCTGGAAGTGGTAAAGGAGTTTGTACTGCTGTAACTATCTCAAATGCCATCACCAACCTCTATGGTAAAAAAAAAAATTACTGCCCACATCTCTCTCTATATGGTAAAAAAAATTAAAAAAAAAATAATAATTTGTTTTTATGCAATGCAGCATCTGTGTTTGGGCAACAACAGAGATTAGAGCCACTGCATCCTGAGAAGAAGCTGATGTGGAAGAGAGAGATGAACTGTTTACTCTCTGTGTGTGATTACATACTAGAATTCAGCCCTTCATTACAAACACTAAAAGATGGCACTACTTTAGAGGTGATGGCAAGCAGGCCAAGATCAGATATTCACATAAACCTCCCAGCCTTGAAGAAACTCGACGCGATGCTCCTCGTAAGAAATCGAGCTCCGGCCTTTTCTTGTTATATAGTTTCTTTTGCCAGAATGTGTTGATGATAATGGTGTTTTTGTGGAACAGGATATACTGGATAACTTTCAGGAGACTGAGTTTTGGTATGCTGAGCAAGGCAGCATGTCCGCGAACTCGACCCGTTCTGGATCTTTCCGGAAGATCGTTGCACAGCCCCAACGGAACGAGGAGAAATGGTGGCTGCCGGTTCCCTGCGTCCCCCTCGGTGGCCTCTCCGAGAAAAGCAAGAAGATCTTGAAGCAGAAGCACGATCGAGCTAATCAAATTCACAAGGCAGCTATGGCAATCAACAGTGGGATTCTTTCTGAAATGCAGATTCCAGATTCATACATGGCTTCCCTCCCTAAGGTAGAGATTCAATCTAATAAAATGTTCTTCATAAACAAAAGCAGGAAGGAAAATAATCTGATGCTAAACTATGTTTTTTTCGATTTTGCTCAGAGTGGAAAATCGATAGTGGGAGATGCAATCTACCGCTACATGTACAATGCAGAGAAGTTCTCACCTCATCATCTTCTCGACACTCTCAACATAAGCTCCGAGCACGAGGCCCTCGAGCTAGCAGACAAAGTCGAGGCATCCATGCACACATGGCGAAGGAAGATGTGCATTGCTCACTCGAAATCTTCGTGGGAAGTTGTTAAAGATCTCATGTCTGACATAGACAGGAACGACAAGAATCACGTCTTGGCAGCTAGAGCCGAAACTCTACTCTTCTGCTTGAAGCAGAGATATCCTGAGCTTTCACAAACTACACTTGACACAAGCAAAATCCAATACAATAAGGTAAAATTTCAATCCAAAATCACAATATTCATCTAAATTATCAGCAAAAAAATCACTCCAAGTAATAATGCAGAGAGGATTTAACATGTGGTGTGCTATAACTTGCAGGACGTAGGACAAGCAGTGCTCGAGAGCTATTCGAGAGTACTGGAAGGTTTGGCATTTAACATCGTTGCTTGGATTGACGATGTAATCTTTGTAGATAAAACGATGAGAAGTCAGGAGTAGAAGCAGGTGATGGGAAGAAACAGAGATTTTAGTGCACTTATTTTGTTCTAGTATAGGCAAGAAGACAAGGCCCTTCATAGACAATATTTTTGCATTTACTCATGAAGGGTTCAGTCAAATTATCGATGTAAATTATGAGATATTTTTGCCTTCGCAGTCATTTTTCATTTTCTGTACAAGGGCAAACAGTAATTCTTGAGTTACGGGTCATTCAAGAACTAAACAAAGAACAAAGATAATGATATACTCACAAACTTACTAGATTTAAATGACTAGTAACTGTTGTGATATTTCAGCAATCGAATTTCACACTACTGAATAAAAGATCACTCATATAAATGCATGTAATGATTTATTTGAGAGAACGCTATAGAAAATTTCATACGTTTTCCGTCTAAAGGATTCTTGGAGTTTCATTCCAAACAAGAGCCTCTTTCCATGAAAAGACGTCATCTTCATAATCATTCCTCCAGAATTATAAATGGAATCATGATCAACTGAGTCTGCCATGCTTGAATTTGTTTGAGTAGGAGATGGAGAAGGGCCTATTCGATGTTCTGAGGTCTTTGGTTTCTTCTTCAAAAGCTCTCAAACCATAAATGGTCGAATGAAAAATCCAGCTATATATTGTCCAATTCCTGCACGCGGCTTCTTCACAGAAGTATTTACACATGGTGTTAATTGTTTTACCATTCTTGGCACCTGCAACATCTCAACTTATTGTGATCGATTAGACGTAAAAAAACAACATGCTTTCAAGAACAAATAGATTATTTTCCTTAACATCGAATAACACGAAGAGCAGCAAGAGCTTCACATCTTACACGTGTCACAGAAACAGAGTTTGAAATTCTAAATTTTAATAACTGAAAAGATTCATATACATACACATTTTTTACGTGAATAAGATGCACTATGCATAAGGTTCAGCATTCTCTCACAAGCAGCATTTACTAATCTCGGAGATTCAAAGGATCCCGTATCCTCCTTCACAAATGACGTAGATAGGCCAGTCTGGATTTCTTAGGCAAACCTTACGAAAGTTGGCTAAAATTGAGATAAAGTAAGGAATTACAGTAATTGGTATTAAGCTCTTTCAAGCCACGTGTTTGGACAAAGAACTGATACGATATATAGCTTTTACTTCTACGTAAGACTAATTTTGGAAAGTAAAACAAAAATCTATATTAGGAGTTGAGCTTATTCCAGTGTCATAAATTCAGAATCAAAAGAGGTAAATATATATCTCTTTCTCAACCGAACCTACTCTCACTATCGTAAAGCTCTTTTTTATATATTTTCCAAGTCAAAAAAGCTCTCTAAAAGACGAGATAAAAAAGGCTTTGTACTGATTCATAATTAAGCACAGGACCTAGAATACGACCTTACAACTTTCATAAGAGTATAAAATGAACTTCGGAGACTAATGCTTATAAACATGGTTCCGCAAGCAATAATAGAAACTATTGCTTTTGTTTTCCATGCTCATAGAGATCCTAGATCTTCCTAAATCTCAATTCGCTAGTAATTTTCTTCGGTGCCAAACACTTAACCAGAGCCCACGATAACCGTTATTCTCTTAACTACTTAATCCAAATTTTACCCAAAGTTGCAACTTTTGCCTAACAAATCCAGCCCAGCCTAACATTTTGTCATTTGTGAGCAAGATGAGCACCTGAATCTAGAAACCAGCTGAAATGCTCGAATGCAACAAAGATTTTTCCAAAATTTCAGTTCGAGATAAACGGGGAAATCTGGGAAGGGGAATAGATGCAAATATGTTACGTACCTACTGAACTTGTTTCCATGTAAAGAATATTGATCAAGATCTAGCACATATTTGCAGCCAAAAGAAATTGAATCTTCGCAGTTCACAGCATACAGTTTGAACGAGGCCTAAGATCAACCATTCAGATAAATATTAAATCTTTTAGAAGCCATGAAAGCAAAAATAGCATATATGATCCAAAAATAGCAATCGAATTTCACAGTCACACAAAGATCACTCATATAAGTGCATGTAATGATTTATTTGAGAAAATGCTATAGAAAATTTCATACGTATTCCGTCGAAAGGATTCTTGGAGTTTCCATGAAAAGACATCATCTTCAAAATCATGCCTCCAGAAATATAACCTGCTATGCTTAAATTTGTTTGAGTAGCAAATGGAGAAGGGCCTGTTTGATGTTCTGAGGTCTTCGGTTTCTTCTTCAAAAGCTCTCTAACCATAAATGGTTTAATGGAAAAGTCCAGCTATATATTGTCCAATTCCTGCATGCAGCTCCGTTACAGAAGTATTTACACATGGTGAATAATTGTTTTACCATTCTTGGCACCTGCAACATCTCAACTCATCGTGATTGATTAGACGTAAAACAACATGCTTTCAAGAATAAATAGATTATTTTCCTTAGGCTCGAATAACACGAAGAACAGCAGGAGCTTCACATCTTACACGTGTCCCATAAACAGAGTTTGAAATCCTAAATGTTAACAACTGAAAAGATTCTATTACATGAATAACATGCACATGATATTACACCATAAATCGAAAGCTATGCATAAGGTTCAGCATTCTCTCACATGCAGCATTTACTGATCTCGGAGATTCAAAGGAACCGTATCCTCCTTCACAAATGACGAAGATAGGCCAGGCTGGATTTCTTAGGCAAACTTTACGAAAGGTGGCTAAAATTGAGATAAAGTAAGGAATTACGGTGATTGGTATTAAGCTCTTTCAAGCCACGTGTTTGGACAAAGAACTGATACATGATATATAGCTTTTACTTCTACGTAAGAGTAATCTCGAAAAGTAAAACAAAAATCTATATTAGATTATTAGGAGTTGAGCTTATTCCAGAGTAATAAAT
Source organism: Mentha longifolia (assembly GCA_001642375.2). NCBI lineage: Eukaryota > Viridiplantae > Streptophyta > Magnoliopsida > Lamiales > Lamiaceae > Mentha > Mentha longifolia. The sequence continues at coordinate 1,926,084 of CM038120.1, read as the reverse complement.
TCAGAGTCGAAGATGTAAATATATTTCTCTTTCTCGACCTAACCTACTCTCACTATAATAAAGCTCTTTACATTTTTTCTTCTATCCGTTCATTATATACTTCCCAAGTTAAAAAAGCTCTCTAAGAGACGAGATAAAAAAGACGCCGTACTTAACTAGTAAATAAAGATTCATAACTAAGCATACGACCTAGAATACGACCTTACAACTTTCATGAAAGCAATAAATGAATTTCTGAGACTAATGCCTATAAACACGGTTCCGAAAGCAATAATAGAAACCATTGCTTTTGTTTTCCATGCTGATAGATAACCCTAAATCTTCCTAAATCTCAATTGCTATTATTTTTCTTTCGTGCCAAACACTTAACCAGAGCCCACGATAACCGTAATTCTTTTAACTACTTCATCTAAAATTTCACCCACCATTGCAACTTTTGCCTAACAAATCCAACCAAGTCTAACATTTTGTCATTTGTGAGTAAGATGAGCACCTGAATCCAAAAAACCAGCTGAAATGCTCAAATGCCACAAAGATTTTCCAAATTTTCAGTTCGATAAACGAGGAACGTGGGAAGGGGAATAGATGCAAATGATTTAAAACTGATGCAAATATGGTACACACCTAATGAACTTGTTTCCATGTAAAGAATATAGATTAAGATCTTGCACATATATATTTGCAGCCAAAAAAAAAAATCGAATCTTCGCAGTTTACAGCATACAGTTTACAGTTTGAATGAGGCCTAATATCACCATTCAGATAAATATTAAATCTTTTAGAAGCCATGAAAGCAATAATAGCATATATGATTCAAATTATTGACATCAAAAAGATCCATGAAAAATAAACATGATTATTCATCACTAATACAAATGGATTTAAATCAAACAATTTCATAAGTAAACAGCATCCTAACATAAAAAAATGCAGCCTCTGAAAAAAAAGAAGACATTAAAAATACAAAATAAATAAACAAGAACAGGGAATGCGTGAAATATAGCTTTCATATACCAGAGAATCATCAAGAAAAAGAAGAACAAGAAAAAAAAACTTATCGAAAACTGAAGATAAAACCTAAATTATGATTATTGCAAGTGATAAAACACACACAGAGATGAAGAATAAGGGCTACGTAGGTTCAGTATTTATAGGGGAAAAACTCGTGAAATTCAAAGAATAAATTGCAGTAATTCAAGTGGAGAATCAATAGCTATTGAATTGAAGGCCACTCTAGTCAGATTTTCACCATTTGGGATGAATTTCTTACCTTTTCAAAACTCAATTTTTCTGTGATTTGTTATTTCGTATTCATAATTACGGTTAATTACAAATTGCCGCTCTCTTATGTCGACAATCATTCTGAATTTTCCACTTAAATTAAACAAAATCACACAAAATTTCGTAAATCATAAATAATATGTAATCATATTTTAGCACTCTATCAAAATAATTATAAATGCTAGTAATAAAGAAACATAAATTCATCATTTAGGGTTAATTTGGTGTAAATACACTAAATTTAGGGTTAATATAGAGTTAATTTTGTGTAAATATATGAACTTTACAAAATTTTAGGTTTCTCATAATCAATAAAAGTTTGGTAGAAATACATAAACTTATAATTGTTTCAGAATTTCTCCAAATTTTAATTTCGATCAAAATTGGAGTGACATGACATATAAAGTTACTGACGTGAATTATTATTTTACGAATCAATATCCACGTATTTAATTGTTAACTCGTTATCACGTACGCTTTTTGAGCATTCATTGACTGTTATTTTCAATTGTTTTACACTTTACTAAAGTTGATGAAAGCAGATTCAAATTTAGGATAATATTAATCTATGTTGTTGAATGATTAATCAAGAACCCGTTAATAGAGTGTCTATACTTGATGTAAATATTGTATTTTTAAAAGAATCCGTGCATTATAACTTTTAGCCAAGCATCTGCAACAATTTTTATAAAAATATCAAATTGCAACAACTAATAAAATGTGGATATTGATTTTTAAAATAATAATCCACATTAGCAATATTATATGCTACGTCCCACTAATTTTTATCGAAATTGAAATTTGGGAAAATTTCGAATCAATCAAAAGTTTGTATATTTACCTCAAATTAACCCTATCATTTAAGTCGCTTAATTAGATCGAAAACGTACTCCGTTTTGTTTTTTATTGGGCCACGATGGTTCGGACTAGGCCCATTTTCATCCAGCCCGGCCCGATATCTTAATACAATCAAAAATAGAGCCCAGCCCAGCCCGATACTTGAGCCGTACAAAAATGGCTGAGGTGGGCCTAGTCCGAATCATTACGGCTCAAAGAAGAAACAAAAGTGGGCCCAACTCGAACCAAGTGGATGGTTTATTTAATGAAGAAAATCAATTCTATTAGTAGGTTTTATTTTTTGTTTTAATTGCAGTTCCACTACATGAAGAACTTTAAAATTACAATTAAGCATATAGTATGAAATTGCATATACTTAATTATTTGTTTCATCAACAATTTACGCACTTCAATAATATATTTTATCAATTTAAAACACACCATAATAAAATCCAATTAAATAGCTTTACACTACGTAATTATCAAATTATGTTAATTTGCTTCGATATAAAGCCTAATAACTATTTTCCAATCACATCAACAAAAGCCATAATTATCCAATAATTATTTCAAATCAAAATATAGGAGTAATAATTACACACCAAGTCCTCACGATCCTTGCCTCTCCCCCTAAACCCAAAAAACAAAAAACAAAAAACAAAAAACAAAAAACAAAAAACAAAAAACAAAAAAAAAATCGCAATTTAGTTATCACCACTACCAGCTCATAACTGATCGCAAATTGCAGAAACCCAACCCTTCTTCATGAGAAATTTCCCAATTTTTCTGTGATTTATTTCAAACGTCAGTGAAGCTGCCGTTCCTCAGTCTAAACGGCGTTAACGGCTTCTTAATCGTGGAAGAAGAAGAAGAAGAAGAAGAAGAAGAAGAAGAAGAAGAAGAAGAAGAAGAAGAAGAAGAAGAAGAAGAAGAAGAAGAAGAAGAAGAAGAAGAAGAGGAATTTTTCTTGAAGGCTTCGACGATGGATTTGCATGTAACCATGGCGGAATCCTCGCCTTTCCTCTCCTCCAAACACTTCTTCAATTCTTCATCGTAGAACCCCACATTCTCTCTCTTCCCCGCCAAATCCTTCGTATCTCTCTCCGCCTTCTCACCTACATCCATTGTTTTCTTCGAAGAAAAGAAAAGGGCGATTTTACTACTTTTATTATGAGAGAGAGAGAGGAAAATAATGGAAGGGAGAAGTTGAGGTTTTCTTTTGGCATGTTTTTCTACCCTAATATATAACCATTTTTTTCCTTGGCATATTATTTTATGAACAAGACTAAGACTTTAAAAGTGTTTTTAAATTTATTTACTTTTTTTTAAAATAATTATTAGGCAAAATACATAAATTTTGCATGATAAATTCATCTTGTAACAAATTTAACCCAAATTTTAAATATGTTACGATTTTTAACCTTATAAATCTAATGTGTGACAGTTATAATCATTTAATGGATGCCATCTAGTTGAAAAAAATGACATTTTATTGAGAAACAACAATAGACGTCAACTAGATTATTCGGTATCGAAATTTATTAAATAGCTAAAAATATCATAATTCTGATTTATAATGCTAAAATTATTATATAATTGAAATTGGCTAAATTTGTATGTTTTACCTAATTTTTACTAGGAGCTCAAGGTTTGTAATAAAAATAATAATAATAAAAAAATAGATTTAAAAAAAAAGAAAAAAAAAAAAAAAAAAGGTCAGTCGTGTTTGGCCACAAGCATAGGAAATATCGTTTTATGGATTTTTCTACATACTTGCAACCAAACAAGTCCCAACGACATCTTTTCTACGTATTTTCGCCACACAATCAATGTGAGTTGAGTTCATACTCGAAAGCAGTTCCACCAAATTTCCTCATACTACTTCCATCCCATTTATTAGACCCATTTCACTTTATTGACTTTTCCGGCATATATTTTCACCGAAATCTAGTACGGGTTTTAAAATATAATTTTAAAGTAAACGATACTTTAAAATTATATTTTAAAACTCGTACTAGGTTTCGGTAGAAATACGTGGCAGAAAAGTCAATAAAGTAAAAGAGGCCTAATAAATGGGATAGAGGTAGTATTAACTTCCCCACTTACTTCCTGCAATTGTATGATAACTAAAAATCAAATCTTTCACACAATTTAACTCGAGTTTCCCCTTCTTTGATTTGATAACTTTATCTGAAATAACTTCATTATCTACTACCTAGAACATAGCAACCACTTTCTTGAAATTAGTAGCTTCAGCTTCAAGAGTCTGAGATCTCGAGACCCATTTCAATTTCGGTGAGAAATCTTCATTTTTAGCCTCTAATCTTCATTCCCCTTTGATATTTGCTGTTTTTCTTAGTAAAGATTAAATTTTTAGCCTTTTTGCAGAAGGATGTTAGCTAGGATTTTGCCGTGCTAATCTAGGGTGTATGTAGCAGCAGTTTCTTGAATTTGTGTGTAAAATTAGAGTAATTTTGAATCAATTTGTTATGTAGCATCCTAGTCTTACACTTTTCTGCTCTTTCTAGCTAAAGTTTGAATTTTCTCTGATTTTGTAAGCATTGCTGCATTTTCCAAGAGATGATTAGGGTTTCTTGAGAGTTTCACTTTGAGTATCTATGATTCTCGGTTGCTCCCATTGAGGGTTAGGGTTTGGACATTAGCATTTCTAGATGTAACTTTTACTTCATCTGAGGATACATTTACTTTTTGGGGGTTCTTTCATTCACTTTAAATGGATTATCGCCGCGAGAATCGATCATCTAGTGGAGATGTGGTTCATGTTCTTGCCGGGAACACTCGAAATCCTGTCAATGATAATTGGGGATCAACGTTAGTCGATCAAGCAGTTTGGGCCACAGAGGATGACTATGGAATGTGGAATCCAGAAACTTCTTTCGACACCAATTCAAACTCGAGTTATGATGGACCCCCGAATAAGAGATCAAGGGGCTCCAGTTCGGGCCAGGGAGGAGAAGTGGCAGCTTCAAATCGATCAAAAGCTATTGGGAAAATGTTCTACAAAACCAAATTATGCTGCAAATTCCGAGCTGGAACTTGCCCGTACATCACTAACTGTAACTTTGCACATAGTGTCGAGGAACTGAGGAAACCACCTGATAATTGGCAAGAAATCGTGGCTGCACACGAAGAAGAAAGAGCTTCATCATCTGAGCCAAGAGAGGAATTTCAGATCCCGATTGTTGGAGTTAGTGATGAGGCACAGAGGTCTTATAAAGGGCGTCACTGCAAAAAGTTCTATACTGAGGAAGGATGCCCTTATGGGGAGAACTGCACTTTTCTGCATGATGAACAGTCGAAGGCACGAGAAAGTGTGGCCATAAGCTTGGGCCCCGGTAGTGGAAATGGCAATGGAAGTGGCAGTGGATATGCAGTGAATGTGAGCGGAACAATCTTGAAGCCTTCGAATTGGAAAACGAGGATTTGTAATAAGTGGGAGCTTACTGGATACTGCCCTTTTGGAAGCAAATGCCACTTTGCTCATGGTGCTGCAGGTATAGTGTTTGTTCTTGTTAAAGTTTTCGATTTATTTTGTTTTGAAGTTATTTCAAGTTGCATTTATTAGCTTGCATGACAATTCCCTTGATTGCTTTTAATAAGCTTGAGCTGCTGTTTTATCCTCTAGAAGTGATAGGCGTTATAGAATTGGATATATTAGGAAGATATTGTATATGCTAATTGCAATAGATTGTATCGATTCATATGCAAGTGGTTGATGTAAAATACAGAAATTTACTCCCAATTATGTTTTGTTAACATTAATATTGTAAAGGAAAAAGAAGGTTTGCTGTAGAAATGCTAACTTGTGTATCTTAAAATAGAATACACGAGTTCCATTGAAAAGGAAAAAGAAGGTCTGCTCGTTGTCATTTTTTTTTCTTCACATTTTCTCGTTCCTGGCAATGACCTATGCGTTCATTTAGTCTAGCTTGCTGGTTTAGCCATATAAAACTGATATAGTCTACCATCCCGAACAAAAAAAAAATAAAATCGTTCTTGTTGTGTCTGTGTATTAGTTTCACAAAATTTGGACTGAGCCTTCGACGATTTTGAAGAAACCTTTGTAATATGACCTATTCCATAATTTTGAAGGAACTTGCTCCAATTCTTATAACTTAGTGATTGAGATGTGTTTGTGAAAATAAAAACGATTCGTAGCTTATACGACTATGTACTAAATTTATTTTTTGATAATTCTCCCTTTAAAATCAGCATTCTTTAAGATTATACTTCTCTGTAATATATATTCATGATAAGTTTCAATCACAGAACTACACCAGTATGGTGGTGGAGGAACAGATTCGGAAGCTAAAGATCCGGCAACCCCTGATGCGAAACAAGGATCAGTAGCTATGAAAACATCAGTTGATAGTGTGATTGCGCTCGTTCCTCACGCCGAAGGTAGCTACCATATGGGAATCCCATCTCAGAGACTACAGAAAACTGGACAGAGACCGAACCAGAAATGGAAAGGCCCCGACAAAATCAGCAAGATCTACGGTGACTGGATTGACGACCTCTAGTTAGCTACTTAGCTATAAATTATAAAACCAAATCAACCAATGTCCCTACTGTCTTTGTTGTTGTTGTTTGCATCAGATGTAGAATAAAGAACACATTGTACCAGAGTATGAAATGTTTCTCTCTCTCTCTCTGAGTCAAGTCTTACTAGTACAAGAGTGTGTTACTGACTTACTGTTATATCTGAACATGAAAAATTGGTGGGATTTTTACATGTGTTAACTTGAGGTAGATGCTTGTTTGAAAGATATTATCAGTTTTGGGCTTCAATAATTGGATAAATCTGGAGAAAATGGGCTTTCAAGGTCTTGTTCTTGACTAGTTTTACTAAGACTTATATTGTCACTTGAAGAAATCTGGATAAATTGGGCTGTTTTTTGGACGTTAATTTTCATCAATGTATGTTAATATAGGAAACAAATAGCTGCCCCAATATTCAAGATATAATAGTGTTCAAAATACTGATTCGGGCCGGGCCAGTTAGAATTTTTGGGCCAAGCCAATTCTTGGTTGGTAAGAAACATATTGTATTGGGCCTTTCTATGGCTATTAATAAAAATGTCAAAAAAGACAAGAAATACAAAGAAATATACCCACCCTTTTCAACCAAAACATGCACACAAACTCATAGTAACTAGGAATGGGAGATTATAAGGTGGACAAAAATTGCCACATAATCATAATGGAGACCATAATTTTTCTGTAACAAAATATAGCTGAGCATCAAAGAAGCTACGAGCTCCCATTACTGATACATTCAGCTCAGCTCGAGGCGACAAAAGAAAAAAAAAAGGGGGGGGGGGGGGACAATATTTATCGTAAATCTATATATACAATAACTATGAAATTCATTGATATCCAGAAATTTCGAACAATCAAAGTAGTGGTTAGTGATGAGCAGGGCCTCCGATCTCGCGTCTTCGAATTCCACCCGACTTTCGAGGCACCTGTAAAGAATGAGAATCTCCGAAGCAGTCTTCCTCGCCCGAAATCCACCCCCGTATCCCTCAAAGAGTCCGTCAAAAACCTCTAGATATTCAAGAAACACGAGAACCGAGGGGGCGACTTACACAAAAAAGTTCCTAGAGAGAGAGAGAAATTTGAGGTTGTGCTCGAATCAGCTGTCCTCGTCTACTGCACCAATGTACGTGAGATCTGTCCTTCTCACTCTAACAGCCCCCTTGAGTAAAAAGGATGCCTTGAAATTAGCATGATCACTGCTTCCGATCCCGGAAGAGCTGGGCGAGGGCTGGCCAGAACCCGCTCCGTCCTCCAAAAGGGTCCAATTATCGAGTTCTGGTTCGAGGTCCGGTTGTGAAATCTGAGGCTTAGATTTCATGTTAGTGCGACCCGGATTCCTCTGAGGAGGGTTCGTGTTGGACGGGGGATTCGGTAATGTCACCGGGTGGGTAGGTTGAAGAGAGGCGAGGGCAGTAGCCGGAACTGATGGAGGCTGGCAAGAGATAGAAGATCGAATTTGTGGAGTGAGAACTGGTAATGCGCTTTGGATCCGCCATCGGATTTTCTCCGGCAATTCCATTCGATCCAAGTCGTTCTGCATAATTATGAAACGTATAAGATGATTAAATGTATGATGCAGCCGAAATTTGAACCAGGGTCTAACTTCTTCTCCCTAGTTACAATAGCAATAATCTCATATAAATCTAATAAAACAACTGATCCATCTTTTTATAAAATAACTATCAATAACATAAAAAAAATCAAAATATCCAAATCAACAGGTTCTTGAGATTCGTCCAAATGGAACTTTAGAAAGATAATAATACTGATTTTTTTTTTAAAAACATGGAGTTTGAAAAAAGTCGAACCTGGAGGCTTTCTGCCACGTCACGATCAAAAGCAGCGAAGTCTTTGTCAGTAGATTTGGATTCAGATTTAGTTTTCAACCAGCTTGGCTGGTAACTGCTCAGCAGCACATGAAGAACAAGCAACAAACAATCAAAAAGACTTTCACCACACAGAAATGTGGCAGATGTGCAAGTCTCCATAAGAGATTCTGCATCCCTACTCGAAGAAGCCAGTACAGTATTTAGATATTGAGAGCAATCTTCATGCACAACCCTGCTTCCCAGCAGACGTAAGATCACTGGAGCAAGTAAGTATCTCATGTTACGGCTTGAAGGCTCCCTGAAAAGTGAAATGTAGTTGAATAAGCTAAACTTGCCTATTTTGTTCATAGGAATAGCAAATTCAACAATATCTACGTAAACAAGTAGATGCTATCTACAGAAACTATTATCACACTAGCATGAAAGCCATCATACAGAACTTACCCGGGCGAGAATTAACAGTTCATTTCACAGTACATTGACAGTGAAACAACTAAAAGTTCATTCATGAAATCAATGCAAAATCAACAATTTAAAAATTTAAAAAACAGAAACATTTAAAATAGCAAAGATTGGCATATTGATGCTATAACAAAAATAAGCAACCTTCTATCAAGTGCAGCAACCTTCTTATGAATAGTTATCAAAGACTTCTTCAATTGCTAAAAAAGGAGACCAGCAGGATGGCTCCCAAAAAAACAAAGTTAAGAGAAAGTGGTAGAATTACCTATCTGCACAAATAATAGGGAGCAATCTCAGCAGAAACTGCAACCGCAAAGTCATGGAGGCTCGCAGTGCAGCAGGAGAAGGCGGAACAGTGTCAACAGATCCGGTAGCTTGTCTGGGAATCCCGGGACTGCTGCCACTTTTCCCACTCTTGCGACTGCCACTTTTATTGGCAGGGCTTCCTATTGCAGGAGATGGGGGTATTACAGACTTTCCGCCGCCTCCACGAGTTGCTGTATTTATTTGTTGCTCGATGTTGCTCATCTGCTTTATCATTTCACTAGCAAAACTATTACGCAAGTCATCAGAGCCTTGGTCCACACACGGAAGGATCAATTCAATCAGAGCTCGCTCAGTGAGATGCTGCTGACTCACAACCGAACCTTCAACACCATGTCCTTTTCCTAAATGGTTAACATCAGCTCCTTCATCAACAACTTCTCCTTCTTCAAGGGTACCAACTTCAGATTTCAGTTTCTCTCCTTTACTAGTCACTGGATTAGTATCAGCTTGGAACCATCCCCATGGCTTCCAGTACTGAGGCTTCACAGAAAGGTCTTTGATCTCAGTAGTAGCAATATTCATAACTTTCTGCCAGATTGTTTTCTTACCATACAGAACTTCTGCACCTCTCAGCAACCATTTTGCTTGTGATAGCATTGAATCCTCAAGTGACTTTCCTAATAGATGCACAGCTTCGGAGAATAAAGGAGCAGCATCAGGTCTGACTAGTAACCTGGTGAGGATAATTTGGACAAAGTTGCTCTCATTCTCAGAAGCAGCGTTTTTATCAGGATGAGGTGAGAGAGATCTTATTGCATCAGTCAAGGAGATTTCATTTTCCATAATCTTCTCATTAACAGACTGTTCATTTAGGAGGAGCCTGAGCTCGATCCACTGCCAATGAAACTTAGCAGGTTGCAAGGTATCCAAAGCATGTACAAGCCTACCCATAAGCTTTTTCACATTTTCTCCACACTGTTTTTTCAACTCACCTTGAGCAGAGATCCAGTTCCCACCATCCAATCTTATTACTGGTTCTGGCATTTTACAATCTAAGAGAGCATCTAGAAAAAGCCTAGAGCGAAGAGGGACCAAGGCAGCAGCTTTAAGGTTGCTGTCTGTACCGCTAGATTGTAGCAATGATACAAATTCCGAATCTAAGGTGTCTGCGGCTATGATATCATATAGGCCATGAGCATTCCGGAAACATATCTCACGAAATGGAAAGTGCTTTATTGCATCACCTATAGCTACAGCTAGTGATTGAGACAGCTGATGTGAATCTTCTCGAACTCCAACACTAGCATCAAGCATAGGCTTCCATATCACAAAGGCGAATATAGAATAGGCAGGAGGAAAGACCAAGTTCAAAGACAGCATTCGCTGCATTCTCGAGAGAGCTACAATCGAGGCTTCGCCCAAGAGTTCCACAAGAAGCCCATCACACACTGTTCTGCAATTCCCTACGAGAACCCTGAACCAGATCACTGAAACTTCAATCAGATTGTCAATCTTGGAAACACTCATGGAGCGTGCATTTACATTAACGTTAGTTTTCAAACTCCTTGCAAACTGCATTAGGTCCAGCCCTTCTTTAATCCTGAAAAGGGTTACCATTCTGTTCAGGCTAGCCACTCCCTCGAGAATCGCCCCAATCACGAGTGCAGCAATAGTTGCTATTCTTGCATTTCTTGCAAGAGCTGCTTTATTGGAATGGTTTGAAGTTTCAGTAGGTAAATTTGCATTGAATTCGAGGGATTTGGGGGACATTTGAAACTGATTTCGAGGTGCCTTTCCAGGTGCAAGAGCTTGCATGAGAGCTGAAGAAGCTTCTGTTGCAAGAGCAACCTCAAAGACTCGGCTCTGGCGTTCTCCGAGTGCTTCCTTTAATATGCATAGGCAAGTGATGTGAACTCGTAAAATGCAGCGGCCAAAATTTAAGGATGCAGAAGAGGCAGGGGTATTTATGTGATTATTACTTGGAGACAAATCGGGAATTCTGCCAATTACTTGTCCAACATTATTAACAATGGCAGAAATCGCGGAAGATACCAGTGAAGGATCGCCTTCCTGAGCAGCCCCACCAGTTTGTCTCATGCAGTCAATCAAACCCAAAACTATTTTCTGAGCTAAGAGATAGCCATCTTCCCACTTCTCCATACTTGGATTTTTATTTGTTCCAGCTCCATAAGGTTTCCTATCTTTGCTGTAGAAGTACTGAAAAGCTTCATCAACATGCTTGTTAACAATTTCTCTCATGCTCAAACCCACTCTGGAAACTGGTGCTGCACCACTTATCTTTTGACGGAAGTAATCATCGAGATCTTCCACTCCATTTGGGACACCAAGGGTAAAGCCAAAGTCCCCTTCTGAGGACCTTGCAGAGTCGATTTCGGAACTCTGTCGCTTATCACATGTGGATTTGAAGGTCTTTTCCCATTCAACAACACTGGTGACATTGCCATACTTCTTGAGGATGTGGCGTGCATAGACCAAGGCAGGTGAAGCAGATACCACCCTGGCTTTAGATGCCAAAAATGTGGCAGCACGATTCATTGTGGCAGACAAAGTCTCAGGAATGAGGTCAGCTGCAATTATTGTATTTTCATAACTGCAACAGGAAAATGAAGATGTGTGAGATAATATTATGAGACTGGAAAATATATGCAATGCCTTTCTCAGGGTAGTACACAAAAATGGGGATTAAATTATGCTCGTGTAAGTCTAAGTCAGTAAAGATGCAGTTCATATGTTACAAAAGCTCCCTACTTCAGAAGGTAACAAATGCAAAAGGCTGTATCCTGCCAAGTAAAATTAAAGAAAAATGCTCAAATCAAATACATTCCTAATTTAAGGAAAAAGTCATATTATCACCCTAAAACCCTCATAGAACAACTACCAGTTTCCTTCCCATGAGTAGGGTATATAGAGGATATAGTTCTAACAGCACTATTTTAGGTCTATTCGAAAAGGAATGAGCAGATAAAGAGGACCATAGTATTCTCCACTTTGGCTTCAAAATCTGTATCCATGACTTCGATGCATCAAGGGAAGTAATGCTTCTCACTTCTTGTCCAAAAATAGCATATCATCATTATATCTTATGACTTTCTCTCTGTCCACTCCAAGCGACACAGCCCAAAGTCCATGTTAATTAATAATGCCCCAATTTCCCAACTTCCCATAACATCACTCAAAGAGCAATACACAAGCCTTAAGTAGTGTCTTGAGTACATTTTGAAAGCTATATAATATATTGCTACACTTAGGGCAGAGCCTTGGGTGGAAAGACATAATAAGATTAATAACAAGAACAGTAACTTTGTGAAGTTAGCAGTAGTTCTGACCACCTTTGATCAATAAATCATAACAAGAACCATAAAGGTATTGACAAGACTAAAACCAGGGCCACATACATGTCATTTAATATCACATCAAACTGAGTTTGTATCCGTGGTTTTGTACATCGATGTACATTATGGTTAAATCCAAAATATTGAAAGAATAACCTTTTGATCAAACGTCATCCAGAAATGAAATGTAAAGTAAAGAATAAATTTAAGAATACCTTCGGATAGATGAGAGAAGAAATGCCTCTCCAATGTTATATACATCGCTATCTGCAATTCTAGGAAGCATCATCGCACTCCTGCTAGGGATGGCAGAACCAGGATTGTTAGGAATTTTCGGCAACAACCAAAGAAGAAACCTCGTCGCTGCAGTGTATTCATGACAAACATCCATTATATATAATATTGCTGACAGTTCATCTTCACCAAGCCTCCAGTATACGGAGCTTCGACCATCATTAGCAGGAAATGCCCTGCCATATTGAGCAACTTTAGGCACAGTCCTTTCAGCCTCTTCAATAAGGTTCTTGACAACAGATATCAACCAAACAGCCAGTTTCCTCTTCTCTACAAATCGCATCTGCTTCAGAAGCTTTCCAATTGAAACAATATCTCCAGAGGGGACTTTTCTGGCCACATCTACTGATTTTGCTATGTCATCAGAAGCACTTCTATGGTGTGAGCACCCTATCCTGCTTTCGCATACATGGCTCGTAGATGCTCCCTGACTACCTTCAATTCGAGCAGCAGCTAATTGTGCAAGACTTTGAGTTTTCCTGACAGATTTCTGCCTATTCCTTGAGGTCTGCTTCACAGGCTTAGGTGGCGCTTCTGCTTTAAACGACTCTATATATTGGAGCCCCTTTTTTATCCACCATATTTCTTCATCATCTGCTGGATTTATTGGCAGGATCATTTCGTCACTTAACTTTTGTCTCTTCACTCTTCTGCATTCTTCACATCCAGATGTTTCTTCAACGCCATCAGTTCTATTATACACCGAACCAGGCCTCTTAATGCTCACTTGAGATTCCTCAATTCCAGTATCAACCGATGAAGAAGGATTGGGAAATTGTAATAGCGTAGCAATAGAAGCTTTTAACTCCTCAAGCTTGATATCCATGTCAACATCCGTTGATAGTTTGGATGTTGCCTGAAAATACCACTGATCAACAGAAGATGGAGAGCCACTTCCATTTTCAGAGATGTGGCGATGCCTTTTCCTCTTTGCCATGTTTCTCGTACCAGGAGTATATTTACTGACTCCTAACAACCCATCAAGTAGCAGCCGGCGTTCGTTTGAGTAAACATTCATCGCTTCATTAAGAATTGGTGGTTCAACAAGATGGGCTTCCTCCAAAGCATCACAAATGTAGGAAGCAGGCAACTGCTTCAAGAGTTTGTAATGTCTCTTCCGTTTATCCAGATTAAATGTAGGTCCAGTGCCATCCATGATTCCACTCACAATCAGCTGTCTGCCATAAGCCAATGGATTGAAAATGCCAGATCGCATCAACTCTCTTACTAGAAGTTGCAGACGTATAAAACCTTCCCTATTATGCACCTCATGTTGATCAATCCAACATACAATAACATCATGCAAAAGGCTTGAACTCTCAAATATATTTACAGAATCTTTGCTTTTCTGCTTTGAACTGTACAAGGTAGCCATCTTCAGTTTCAGAAGCCGTATTGCTATAAATATATGAGAGAAATCTCTTCTGCCAGTGAACTTCAAACCATGAGGAGGCCCAGCACGAAAATCCCTAAACTCACAAGTGGCCCATTCACATATGAGAAAAATGGAGCAAAGTAATGATGGTGTCACTATACCAATATGCTTAAGTGATGTAAGTAAACAAGGACACACTTCAGCTCTCCAATGTTCAGTATAAATCTCATCCCAAGTATTCTCTAGGAGCAAGTTGCAAGAAACTCCAACGTCCCCGTGCATGAGAGCTTGGTCCAAAACCTGCAAGGCTTTTGCTACATTATGACCAGGATGATTGGGTTTGGCTGCTCTTGAAAGAGTCTCTGAACGTTTTTGAATTGATGACACAATACTTAGAAAAGAAAAGGAGTCAGCCTGAACATCATGGTTTCTTAGTACTCCAGATCCTTCTATCTGGCCACTCTTCACCTTCCTAGCATCCTCAGCCATTTTGGATAAGAAACTTCCATCGTTTGCCACATGACTTATCACACACGCCGGCAAGGGAAAACAATCCAAAGCCACAAAAGTATCAGGCACTGCTAGTACTAAATATCGAAGCATCTCAACAACAGCAGCCGTAGTATATGCACGCCTAGAATTATCGACAAGATCAGAACCACCAGGAGAAGGCTCTTGTATGAACCGGATAGCGATTCCCACCAGTGTACGCACATACGTTTGAGATAAAACAACAGTTTCTATGACACCATATATAATGGGCAATAGCAACTGGAGAACACTAAGCAACTCCTTTTCCTGCAGTAATGTGATTTCATTGGTTGGATCAAAAAAGGTCAACACAAATTGTCAGAGCAGATTATAGATAGCAAATTGTTGCATCGAGAAGGTAAAGAGGTAAGGATAAAAGATCAGTACCTGGAGCTGATTAAGAACCCAATCAATAATGAGAGAAGGAATGATTAGTCCTTCAGCATGGTGCCAATGAATAATCCTCACCACATACCACCATTTAGTATACAGCGAAGGTTCCTCACCATCTACAAGAGATGAATATGAATCACCCTTTTGTTGCACTGAACCAGTAAAAATCATTTGTGAGGACCGATCTCGCGCATACAATGCTGACTGAGTTTTGTTTCTTGTAATAAAATCATCCAATAGATATTGCAAGTACTCTATAATGTCTTTTGTCCATTGGTCCGAACGTGGAACTTGAGATTTGTCATGATAACCAGATGATGAATTAGAAGAGGTCACGCGAACCTGAAAGAAAATATGAGATCACTAATCCCAAAACTTGAGGCCAGTGAAACAGTTAAGAAAAAAGGCTTCAGCCACTTCCTCTATTAATTGAACATCCATACCTGATTAAGATAGGTTACTTTGACAAACCACGTTGCTCTCAACAACGGGACATTATTTCGAATTAGAACTTCAAACAGAGATTTCCTCCGATAACCATGAGGCACATGGTCAGCCAATGACCGCAATCTTTTATGTGGTTGGGATAAGCCCTGGAGAAAAGCTCAAAACATTTCAGGAATCGGGTTGAGTTTAAACAATATAATTACACTAATGAACATCAAGGCCATGAGAAAAATCCCAGGCAAGGAGACAGAAAGCTTTAGCTTCATAAAATACAAGTAAAGCATAGAAACGTAATGCCTATCTCAGCTGCTTGCCTTGAAATTTTTTAGGAAGAATCTATATATTATCTTAAAACAAAATCATATAAAGCAGTTATTTTCCTCAAAAGTTAACACACGGTTATTTTGAGCGGTTATTTTTCCTTTACTTTTTTCTTTTCTTTTGTGATATTGAATCGAGAAAATATGAAATTGAATGGACACATCCCACTAAACATTGTTTATTCTGTTAAACCGTTTCAAAAAGAAATGAAGAAGTGCGTGTCATCAACCGCCTTCAAATAACTCCTATATATATTTTGCAACACACACGAAATCCATCAATTTTTTCTCATAAAAGTCCACTATACTATTATCATTGCCTTGCCTCCATTCGATAAATTTTTTGAAATGCAAGAAGACAAAATCTGCATGTATTTCTAAACAATTATTGTGGTGAAGGCTGTTAATTATTAGATTATTATGTACTTTTTTTTTATCAGATGGTTATTATTATTATGTACTTATATATTACTATTACGTTCTCTGTAACTATTTTGTAATGATTAATATTATTGTATTTCAATGACAATTATTTATCTATTTTAACTATTGATAATAACTAATATTACTAACAAAACAAATGTATCTTTACAGAGTAGTAATACATATAAAATTCTGATTGGCCAATTCGATGGTAAATAAAAATTGTATTTAAAAATAAAGGAAATAAAAAATACATTAATACATTATACCGCGTTTTAGTGACATTTATTTACCGAATTCAGTATACATTTATTTTACTTCAAGAAGAATATAAATAGCCATCATAGCACAAAGTATTAAAAATATAATTGTAACTGGCGATAGCCTTTGATTTCATAATTTGCGTAAATAAAATAATTGTTTATGCACAATTAATAATTATAATTAACATTTTATAGTAAATAAATATATCCATATACAGTACGTTGAACCTAATGAACTATTTCACTAACCAAACTGCATTTACGTACGAAACACAACAATAGTTGAACTTGGGGTCTCCCTCAAAACAAATAAAAAAAAATAAAAAAACTAATACAAAACACAAAAATAGTTGAACTTCACGTTCTATAATAGAACTAAATAAATAATGAAATCCATCATAAAATATAGATGAATAGCAATATAAAGAGTTCATACATTAATATTTTACTTAGTTACATTCGTCTTTTATGATGTTATAAAAAAAAAGCATTCTTATTCCATTTTTTTTTTTTCATAATACGGTTATTAAGTTATTTGTGGTCTACATGTAAAGTCACAAAGGTAACATACAAGTGACATAATATTAACCTTTTGAAAGTTGATAGTATTACATTTTACAAATAAAATTGACACCACTTTTTTAAAGAAACCTTACACCAAAATTATCATTCTAAAAGTTTAGATATTATTTCAAAATCAACTAAATGATATTGTCATTGTTGTATTAAAATTAGATTTAAATATTGTACTGTGCATCGCACGGGTAAACATTCTAGTTTATTATAATACACGGATCTCCTTGAAACGCAAGCCAGGATGGGAAATCCGGGACAATAAGCAAAATTAAGTTTTCAACATTGCTGAGCAATTATGTCGTTCATTAATGACCACACCACGCGAATGTATTATGTCGCCCAATTCAAATCAATAATCTTATGACAAATCAACAATTGATAGAATGACATACTCATACAGACTAATATCTAGGAATCATACGACACATAATCAGTGGGTCAGTCCTGCCACACTTAACAAACTAAATAAGAGTGTATCTTCTATAAAATATGCATGACGTAGACCTTGCAAGCAATTCATATATGAAGAAAAGATGAGATTTAAAAGTCAAGCATCAATTTCATGAAAATTGCATGAAAGTAAGAAGACATGCCTCAATCCACTTCCTCCTGAAGTCTTCTCCACATGGTCTTTGTTCAGGGAAAATACCAGGTTTGGTTAGTAGGGTGCCAGAGAGTGGCACTCCATAAACTTGACCCGCCTGCATAAAAAGAATATTTCCTATTGTAAGCTACAATGATGCTTGTAGTCAATAACATATTCATGTCTATAGCAACAAAAAATTACAAAATCGATCAATTTACAAGTAATGAACAGCGTCTTTATTCTTCCTAGGATGAGAAAAGAAATATGCAGTACCTTTCGCTTTTGGGCACGTGATTCATTGATTGCTCTATGGCACTTTCTGATTGCCTGCAAGTGAATTCAGATATAGTTTATAATTTATACCACATAGCAAACAATGTGATCCAACTTCTTCAGAAAACAGTCCTAGAATTTACTGCTAACCTCTTTGCACTTGGCAATAGTTGGATTGTTGAAAAACTGAACCTGAGATAAAAGTATCTCTCTGGCTTCCTGAATTAAATCCAATCATAATGAAAACGCAAGTACAAATGCAAAAGAGTATGGTAAAGAGTAGCGCCAGGAATGTAAACAAAAAACCCGCAAAGACTACCTCGAGTCCTTCAACGGTCTCTCTGTAACCAGACTGCACATACTCCCGAGTAAGTGTCTCCTCAGGGCAATTAGGTGTTTGCGGGTGAAAGTCAGGTGGCCCAAGTCTGTAACCATAGAGTAAAGTTATGGAAAGAGTAATAATTATTAGTTAAATGGAACTGTGAGTTTGATCTCAGGATCAATCTGGAATATCAAGATATTATTTATGAGGCTTTGACACTATAGTCTGTAAGCATTGGTGAACAGAGAAAATAATAGTTCCGAGGACCTTTTAAGTCCATCAAATGGAGAGTGAAGTTAGCTAGATACTAAAAGATAAATAGGAGACAATATAATTACCTGGAATTTAGTAATTCTTTGTCGCACCTCAATTTGTATGGGTTTGGCTGTGCAGAGCGTCTGAGACAAAGAACAAAATAAACATAAAACATAAGGCTAAAAGCTAGTAAAAAAGATAAGCATGCTGCATTTTGGTGAAAGAGATTCAACTATTAAGTTCAATTTTAATAGCATAGCTTTATGTACAGTGGTTAAAAAGAATAACGTCGACGTTATGCTTTAAGGTGAAATAGCTAGCATCCTCAATATATAAGTATGAAAAGAAACAAATCTATAGGATATAACAGTAAGAGAATTATCCAACTACCAGAACATAATTAAAACCGCAACAACAAAAAAGGGACAGCAGTGCATAGAGCATGAACGATAAATCATAAATTCCATCCCAGAACAGTAGTACTGAATCCATAACTGAGAAAAATGGCAACTTAATCCTTTCATATAAACTGGTGTTAAGCCTGAATGAAAACCAAATGAATGAGTATGTTTCAGCTAATAAATGCCATCAACTCAGCACTCAGGCATTAATTTACTTCCACTAAATCTTAACTCTGTTTACATATCAAGTCACAAATTGAATACAGCAGGGATCAAAAAAGTATCTCTTTCACTACAGAAAACCATTTGAACGAAAATTATACGTACTAAGTCTGAAGTGAACAACCAGAATAATGTTAACAAGTTAAAAAAGTAAACTTACTTAAGGGGATTTAGCTAAAAAAAACTACTTAAGGAAAAGCGATTACTCACTAAGACATTAGAATTCTTTTATAACTGACAGAAAACTGATCTATACATGAGAGTTTCTGACATGGTAGTACCTTGAATTTAGTGAGAAGTTAGGAGGCAGAGTGGATGAGTCGGCACGGGATGAATCCCTTGACTGGATTCCAGATATTGCACTGTTATTAACTGCACTAGTGCAGCTGCCAGCATGATACCTTTGCATCTCTTCCGACAATCATCTGCATGCTGCCACCAGCATTGAGCAGCAAAATGAAATGGATGCTTTGCCAATCTATCACATCAGTTCATTCAGAAGTTGCCATTAGCCCATGTAAAAATAGGCAGTGAGATTCTACAAGACATGATAGATCAAGTACATAAGAGAACTTTCATCAGAGTATAGCACTTAGAAGGTATAGTATTTATAAGAAAACCACATTGTTCTATATATAGAACCAGTTAGGTAGTCTTACAAAAACATGAAAATTATATAGCTTCACAGTCCTGGGCCATTAAAAAGCACAGCAAAGCAATGAGTATGAGTCGTACCACGACTATCTTTCAATATAGAAGTAGCACACTATTAAGATAATTGTGAAGAGGAAAATATAAACCGTAACATAGATTGATAACTTAAGAGATCTAATTAA
The DNA here is from genome assembly GCA_001642375.2 of Mentha longifolia. NCBI lineage: Eukaryota > Viridiplantae > Streptophyta > Magnoliopsida > Lamiales > Lamiaceae > Mentha > Mentha longifolia. The sequence continues at coordinate 1,905,975 of CM038120.1, read as the reverse complement.
CTGTAAATGAAAATAATCACTCGTTTGATAAAAAAAGGTGAGAAGTAATCCTAGCTAGCAACTGAAATGATTACATGAAATCGACACCAGATTGCCAACTAAAGGTGATTTATTCATGTTTTTAAAGTATAAATAGAATAGCATACATAGTAAAATGTATGGATTGATTGGTTGACAATAATGTTTTCCCAAATTACAAGATACCCCAAGGGAAAGTAGTCTGACTTGTATACTTAATCAAGTGTTGATGCTACGCACACTGAATGCCATATCCAACTTCAATCAAGATAGAACATTTGTGGATCCTAACTAAAACACGATAACGTGAACGGCATCTCTTCTCCCCAATTGACCAGTTCTCAAAATGACAGTGCAAGCAACCCAGAAATCAAACGCTTGAGCGCACTCTAAGCGTCAATGCAATTCTTTCCGTTAAGTAAACTCAATTAAACCAATACCTATATCCTTACTGAATCAACACTCATTAACTCGAAATGAGCTACCCAATGATGCAACCCAGAACCTTATAATCAAAATGAACCATTTCCTCAACGTTCCCAAAAAATACACGAAATCAAAATCAAAGCATACCTGATAATAAACAAAGTCAGAAATCCCAAAACCAATCGAATCCCCAAAATCGCGCGAGTAACGATTGCCAAGTATTGGGAGTTCAGAACTTGAACTAGGGTTCAAAGGAGCAGGGAAGCAAAAGCTAGGGTTTTTCACAGATAGCTTAAATCACGAAGTGTCGATCGAGAATTTGCGGGAATAGAGGGGGAAGATTGAGATTTCGAGTGTCGGAGGTTTACTACCAAATTAGGGATTTGAATCGTGTTGGAGGAATCAAATTCAGGGGAATTCTAGATTACGTAGTTGTTGTTTTATTGTATCTGTATGTATCGATGTATCTATAGGCTGCAAGATACAGAAAGAGAATTTTATTTTTTTTAGAGAGAGATAGGAACTGAGTTTTTAGTGTACTTTTTCGACAAAGAAACGGAAGTGAATTTTGCACCCAAATCAAAATATTCTCATTTTCACCCCCTAATAAATTTAAATCTACATTTCATTACCCCTAATTGCGATCAAAAAATATAAGACAAAAACTTGTGTCAGCCGGAGGCACCGTGCGGCCGGGCCCAAAGTGTCAATCTTTATACAGAAAAATGTCAATCTATATGAATAAAAGTGTCAATATTTAACATAATTATTTTACGAATAAAATGACAATTTTTAAAAGTGTCAATCTTTATACAGAAAAATGTCAATCTATATGAATAAAAGTGTCATTGTTTTAGTCCGGCCGCATGGTGCCTCCGGCTGACCCAAGTGTGTCCCAAAATATAATTAGTTCGTAACTAAAATCCACATTTGACTTCTTATTTTATTTTTTTTGAGAGAGAAAACATCAACATACATATTTCATTATTTTTATTTTGTTGAGCTTAAACTAACATTTTAAGCACGAGATTATCCAAGTCTCCTAAAAAACAAACTTGCTTTGAATTTATGACTTCTTACATTTTATCTACAATATAAGTAGACATATCATGTCTAATTTTAAATTTATACAAACATAATTTAGATATTCTTCTTAAATATATAAATATATTCTCTTTACCGAATATCATAATTTAAATCAATAGAATAAATAAATTTCCAATACAATTTACTCCTCATAATAGAATGGCAAATGGCACACGAAGCAATGTAATTAAGTGTAAAAAGTGTGATATTATTTTCATAATTAACACTATTATAGCAATTTTAGGGGTTTGAAAGGTATATGTGTGTATTATGGGGGGTAAAGTGCAAAACAAAATCAAGGTTGGGATTGGTTGTGTGGGAGGAGGGGGTTGACTTGTTAATTTTGGTTGCTGACACGAGAAAATGATTTGGCCACATTTGTTGTTCGAATTGGTTTTTTTTGGCAAACAACATAGGATACATAATTTTGATTTATATTCCAACTCTTAAAAGAAAATTTGATTAGGTTGTAGTTTTGTGATTGCTATATTTATTTACACATTGAAATATGTATGTCTTGTGTAGTGGCAGATTCATGATTAAATTATCGAATGGGCTAATCAATAAAAGAAATCTTTGAATTAATATAAATATAAAATTCCGACAAAATAAACATTAATACGTAAAAGATTATGCCGACCACCGTGGGGCTTCAACCTGCATTCGCCTCCACGTAGGTTCGCTCCTGGATTTGTGTCTAAATTTAACGCCTCGCACGAATGCGGCATATGCCAATGAAAAACAATATCATTCACGTACACGTTGCATATCACTAATTACACGGCAATAAATAATATTATGCACGCACGCGTTGTACACCATAATATTTATGCATGTACACGTAGCATATCGATGTTATGTGAGATGTGGACATGTTATGTATTCAATTTAGTTATTCACTTTTTAAAAGGCCTTGTAAAAGGAAATGATTGTTCAAATTATATATAGAATTCATGATATTTTCTAAATCGGTATGAAATAAAAAAAATGACCTAACGACCATCAACAACTATCATCGTTCTTGACTCGACTATGATACCACATTATATGTGACATTCATAGTAGAATTTATCGTGTATGTAAACTTACATGAATATTAGTGACAGACAAAGGTGAGATTTTTAAATCGCCACTTGTAATTATTAATCCACCAACATCTACTATCGAATTATTGTTTACTAGTCTTGAGTAAAGTTTTCATGTAGTCTTAAGTAAAGTTTTCATGTAGTTTGATACTTTGATAGTACCATTGAGTCCAAATTGTACATATCATAATTTGAAATTAGTGACGCGTAACAATATTTCATGCCTTTGCAATGGTAACTTTATTTTTATACGGTGTTTTGTTTATTTTGCAGGTGTTCGATTTCTACAAATTATTAATTTGCCATTTACGAGTAGTATCTATGCTTAACAGTTAACACCACGTGCCCGTTATTTAATTTTATTTTAAATAATATATGGTCACCACTATTTATTTTAGTTTTTTTATTTCGTGTCCAATTATATTTATTATTGGTGATAGTAATTTCAAACGTGTTTGCTAACATATCACAATTATACTATAATAATACTCGTATAAAAAAAACTTAAGATATCACAATTCCCTCATAATTAAAAGAAATATAATATGTGAAACGACATAAAAAAATCTAATTATAAATTGAAAGGCAAAAGAATTGTGCACAAATGGACAAAAAGAATTAAATTAAAGGAAACCAAATTAGTAAAAGGAAAACATAAACCTAAAATACTAGTTTTCGGCCGTACCACGTAGACTAAAAATTGATGTATAAACCTACAACATTATTTATGTATATCGAATATGAATTCCTAATATAATTCATCTCTACTTTTTCTTGCGACTATAAATTATAGTTGGAATCGATGGTTACGACCATAATCCTAATCCTAATTTCCATAGTACAGTATATACTATTATAGTTAAAATCGATGTTTTGAATTCTCAAAATCGAATTCTTTTTTTCCTTTTTCTAAGAAGTCAAATTAATTCTAAATGGAGGATCGCGTAAGAATCATAACTATGGCAACTGGTGAGTAGATCGAATTGGGTTAGCAATGACTGAATCTTTCATTAAATTCTAATACACGGGGTTTTAAAATATGCCTATAAATACGTAATCTTTTCATTTGTCTTTGATTTTGCGAGGTCAATTTTTCCCAATTCCGTGATGATATGGAAGTCGGAAGTTGATATATGTAAAAAAATTAGAATCTCACGAAATTTTGACGAATAGAGAAAAATCGACATCATGTGCAAAATCAGAAACAATTGAAAAATTGACGAAAGATTGTGTATTTCGTTTTTGCTTTGTATGGGTGCTGCATATTTCTTTGTTATTGTGAATTATTTGTTGGTAAGTTTTGTTACGACTGGCTCAATAGAGATGGTGTGTAAGATTTGCAGGAGTCGGTTGACGGTCTACTTTCTTAAGCTTCATTGCTCCAACCGTTCCGAAACTGACAAACTTCTATATAGAAGAGGATCTAGAAGCTTCTAGAATCTATTCCAAGATAATCGACTCATAGAAGATGAGCTACAAGATTCCATAGTCTATTAGTATCATTATTACGTTCTAAGATTTAAGTTTTTTTGTTCCTTGTGTTGAACTAGCTTTCTTGAATCTTGAATGAAGAAGTCTTTGATGTTTTAATGAGATATTATTCTTCATTAATGATCTGAAAATTAAAAATTCCTTAGTTTATTCATTTCATGTTACTCAAACAAAATATGAGAAAAAGGGCAGTATAATATGATACTAATATATATCCCAATCTTTCCCATAATTTGGATCAATTGGAAAGCATGTCAATTCATATGTGTGACGAAATTTAACAAAAATCGATACCATGTGCAAAATAAGAAACAATTGAAAAGTTGACGAAATATTGTGTATTTAGGGGCAATTATCCAAATAAATAATTTTGAAAAATATTTTTTTCCCCATTTATTTTAGAGTTTAATTTGACTTGCAAGTAGTAAAATCCACGAATTTTTAGCGAAGTACTCCCTCCGTCTCATTTCATTAGCTACAGTTTGACTTTTGACTTTTTCGGCACGCTTTTCCATTGAAACCTAGTACGAGTTTTAAAATACAATTTTGAAGTATTCTTTCTTTTACGGGATACTATGACACAAAATTATATTTTAAAACTCGTACTAGGTTTCGGTGGAAAAACGTGCCGAAAAAATCAAAAGTCAAACTGTAGCTAATAAAATGGGACAGAGGAAGTATAATGTAATACTATTTGTGATGATTTAATTTGAATTTTGCAAATTTGGAGTTGAAGAGGTTGTTTGTTATATATGACAATCTTTTTGCATGGAATTTTTTTTGTGTCCATGATGGTATTTGCGTTATGTTTTCACACCGTAGTTGCATCTTGATGTCGTTTTTACTTTGTTGCGGTGCAATGTATTTCTTTGTTATTGTGAATTTTTTGTTGGTAAGTTTCGTTAAGGGTGGCTGGGTAGAGATGATGTGTAAAATTTGCAAGACGCAGTCGATGGCGTGCTTTCTTAAGTTTCATCACTCGAATCGAGAGACTTCTACGACTTATAGAAGATGATCTAGAAGCTTCTAGAATCTATTCTGAGTTATTACATAAACTATAGTAGTAAAGGATTTGATCGATCTTGTTTTCGTAGGCAATTAATGAATATTGACAAGGAATAAATGAACACAAAATATTGGAGCACGAGGGTCGAGGGATTTACGTGGTTCGATCTACCGGAATAGATCTACGTCCACGAGGCAAAAAGAGAGTATGAATATTATTGCTAGTATGAGTATTGGTTACAAGATTGTTCTCCTTCTCAATCTATTCTAAACCCTTATTTATACGTAATTACATGAAGTTTGACATAATACAAAGTCTTCTCCTATTTGGACACTTTGGCTTGATCTCCTTCTTAGGGATATACACCGAGCTTCTATATCTCTTTTGGAGCTTGATATGTAGTCGATGTAGGAGTCTTGATTGCCTTGGTGAAGAAGTCTTTTATTCTTAATTGGGCCGAGCTGCATAGGCCGAGCTTAACTGTCGGAGCCCAATTATATTGGGCCTGATGCTTGGGTCTAAGAGTTGGGCCGTATCCTAACAGGATTTATTCAGATGCAAGGTGGCTAGTATATGGGTAATTCTAAACACAGCCCCCAAATTACTCCCTATAGCCCCCAATTCAAATATAATAATTAGAATATTAATAAATGTACTACCATACCCCCGTAGCGCATAGCCCTCACAATTAAACCGTAAACAATGTAAGTATAATCGATTTTTTTTATCCTTCTTCCCTGTGTAACTTTCTCTGCGAATCATATTCCCTCTTTTCCTTTTTTACTCATCTTCTTCCCTCACTCTTGTGCCACTCGTCTGCTAAGTTCTACTTTAATTTATTACACAAAACTTATTTTTGATGGGTTATTTGAATGAGAAATGATTCTTAAATATTTGTTTGGATTGTTGTAATCTCAACTAATGCGCTATTAACTATTCTCTCTCTCTCTGGTATTTATTTTGGGTTCAATTCTTATTTTTTTTGATTTGATTATTTTTTTTGTTTTAACGTTGATCGTATATGTAATATCTTATGAATAAAGTAGAGTGCATGGAGATAGCCGGAACAGTACAAGTACACAGAATACAGAAGAAGATGAAGGATAAAAGAAGCGCGTTTTATGTTTGTTACGTTTCTTTTATTTTTTCCACATGCTATTAGTTCAGCTGCCATGTCAGCATGAGTAGTTAGTATAAATAGGGTTTCTTCCCCTTTTTCCAAAAACGGCCCTTCTATATATTTTACTCCAATTCATGAATGAAAAGTTCTTCTTCTTAGCTCAAAATTCATCTTTCGATTATGGCATCAAGAGCTCAAGTTTCCGCTGCGTTTCTTCAGATCTGTTGATCTCTATCCTCTTACTCTGCTTTCTACTGGTTTAAATTTGAGTATTTTGAAATGGTGAGACCGAATGGAAGGGAAGGGCCTCCGGGAGGATTTCCGCCGGAGGATCCGTCGCATCCTCTATATCTGCATCCAAGCGATAATCCAGATGCAGTGTTAGTTTCTGAGCTTTTAACTGGTTCAAATTACCTTGATTGGAGTAGATCTATGCAAACGGCATTACTAGCGAAAAATAAGCTTGGTTTAGTTGATGGTTCTATACAAAGGCCTGAAGCGAATGATGTTACTTTGAATATGTGGATAAGATGTAATATTATGGTGGTTTCATGGCTGAGAAACTCTGCAATTCCTCAGATCAGGTCTAGTTTACTATATTTGAATAATGCTGTCCAGATTTGGAATGATTTGAGGACTCGGTTTTCACAGGGTGATGATGCTAGGGTTTATCATCTTAAACAGAAGTTGATGAGTTTCAAGGTTCACTTGATGTTAATACGTACTATACTAATCTGAGGATTGTTTGGGATGAGTACATAGATTTTCTACCAAAATCATGGTGTGATCAGTGTTCTAAAAGTCGCTAGACGCTAGTAGGGCGGTGGGAGGACGATTAGCGTCTAGACGGCCTAGGCGGGAGTCTAGGCGGTGCCTAGACGGCCTGGACGGATTAGTATAAAATCAAAGTCTACGTCAAATTTTTCATATATTTAAACATGATATCCATAAGTTAAAGTATAAAATCCATAATTTTTCAACTATAACTTAATCGTACAGCCCTTCAAGCCCTAACTAGCCCGTCTTAACCTTCCTAGGACTGCCTAGACATGCCTAGGACCACCTAGGCACGTGCTTAGATGCCGATTAATTCGCTGCCGCCTAGACAAAACTGTCTTGCCATTAATCGGGACGGCCCTGCACCTTCTAGCGCCTAGACGTCTTCTAGGCGGCCAAGTCGGCCTTCTTTTAGAACACTGGGTGTGATTGTGGTCAATGTAGATGTAGAAGTGCAGTCAAATGGCGTGATCATCAGCAAAAAGACTTTGATATGCATTTTCTGATGGGTTTGAATGAGTCTTATGCAGCTTTGAAAACACAGTTAATGAGCATGGATCCATTTCCGAGTTTTGAAAAAGTTTTCTCACTAGTTTTGCAGGAAGAAAGGCAAAGAGCTGCAATTCATGGAGGTAGTGTTTATCCTTCTCCTCCTCCTCTGAGTGAGCCAGTTGGTATGCTCACAAATGCTTCAAATGCTTCACAAAACTCTTACAACATGCCTAGAGATAAGCTTTATTGTATACACTGTGGCAAAACTAACCATATGGTTGATAAGTGCTTCCAAATTCATGGATTTCCTCCTGGTTTTGGGAGAGGGAGAGGCAGACCTCCTGATTCCTCTGCTGGTCCAGCACCAAGATCTGTGCATAGTGTTACAAATGATGTTTCTGACTCTGCAGTGAATTTGACAACTGATCAGTGTGCACAACTTATCTCTTTTCTACAGCAGAAGATGAATGTTGGCTCTAGTTCATCTCCATTGCAGGCTACTCCACTCAATTCCACACCTCAGTCACCTCAACCACCTCAGCCAATTACACAGCTCCCTCCTGTCATAGATCCAAATCTCAATTTTAGTGGTATGTTATCCATTACCTCTCATTTTTCAGCTTGTAGTGTTTCTTCACAGCCTTCCACCTGGCTTATTGACACAGGGGCAACACACCATGTGTGTTGTACTCTTGCTAGTTTCATAGAAACCACACCATTATCTGATGCTTATGTCACTTTACCAAATCAGCAGAAAATGCCTATACTTAAAGTTGGTTCAGTGTTCATCTGATCTTCTTCTTCATTCAGTTCTTTTTGTTCCAGCTTTCTCCTATAATCTGTTGTCAGTTAGCTTCTTACTTTCTAATGGTAATTGTACAGTACAATTCACCAAAGATTCATGTGTTTTTCAGGATTCTTCAAAGGAGAAGATGATTGGGATGGGACATAGAGTAGGGAATCTTTATTCTGTCCCTGTAATAAACTCTGTAGTTTCCATTGATTTGTGGCATTCCAGATTAGGTCATCCTTCCTATGATAAGTTGAAAACAATGCATTCTGTAATACCTTTTCCTTCCAATTCTCAACATCAAATATGTCAAGTTTGTCCACTTGCTAAACAGAAGAGATTGTCTTTTCCTTTATCTTCTTCTGTTGCTTCTAATTGTTTTGATCTAATTCATTGTGATGTGTGGGGGCCCTTTAATCCCTGCACTATGGACGGATATAAGTATTTCTTGACCATTGTGGATGACCATTCTAGATTTTTGTGGACTTATCTAATGAGATCTAAGTCTGAAGTATCTACCATTCTTCCAATCTTCTTCAAACAAGTTCATACTCAATTTCATATATCTATCAAAATTGTTAGGTGTGACAATGGCTCAGAATTCTCTCTTCCCTCTCTGTTTAATTCTTATGGAACAATGGTACAACATTCATGTGTGGAAACACCACAACAGAATGCAAGAGGAGAAAGAAAACACCAACACTTGCTAAATGTAGCAAGAAGTCTGTTTTTCCAATCTCATATCCCTATTGCTTACTGGGGAGAGTGCATCCTTACTGCATCTTATTTGATCAATAGGTTGCTTAGTTCAGCTCTCTCTTCTTCTTCTTTAACTCCCTTTCAGCTACTTTTCAATAAAGCACCAGCCTATACACATTTGAAAGTATTTGGTTGTCTATGTTTTGCCTCCACATTAGATAGACACATAAATAAGTTCGGCCCTCGTGCTGAAAGATGCATTTTCTTGGGATATCCCTCAGGATATAAGGGATACAAACTCTTGAATCTGTCCACTAATGAGATATTCATCAGCAGACATGTGATTTTCCATGAATCAGACTTTCCTTTTTCTTCTGATTCATCTAATTCATTTCCCATTTCTTCCATTCCTTCTGCACCTACCCTTCCTCCTCAGCCTCCATCTCCTTCAACACCTTCAGCCCCTAGTTCCATCACATCTTCAGGTAGACACATCAAACCACCTTTACATCTACAGGACTATGTCTGTGGTGCTGTTGCGTCTACACCTTATCCCTTTCATCAGTATCTTTCTTCTTCACATTTGTCCTCTTCCTATTCTGCTTTCTGTCATAACATCATAGCCATACCTGAACCTCATACTTATAAACAAGCCTCTAAGTACCCTGAGTGGATGACTGCTATGAAGACTGAATTAGATGCTCTCATTCATAATAACACATGGAGTTTGGTTCCATTGCCCTCTGGGAAGACAGCTATAGGCTGTAAGTGGGTATATAAAATCAAATACAAATCTGATGGTTCAGTGGAAAGATTCAAAGCCAGATTAGTGGCAAAGGGTTATACATAGGGCTGCAAACGAGCCGAGCTACTCGAGAGCTATTCGGAGTTCGGCTCGATAAAAGTTCATTCGAGTTCATTTAGTGAAGCTCGTCAATTAAACGAGCCGAGCTTGAGCACGAGAGTATTCGGCTCGTTAGCTCGTGAACGTGTTCGTTAACTGATTTAGTATGAAAATATAAAATTATTAGTATACTATGACTTGTATTATATACTATGATTAGTACTAATTATCATATTAACTCTATTTGTTATAGAACATGATTAATAATATCTTATTAATGTGAATAAAATCATCTATTTTCAAAGAAATAATTAATATTTTAAATATAAATCCAAATTTAGAAGTCTATTATGGCTCGATTAGGGCTCGAATAAGCTCGTGAGACTCGAAGTATTCGGTAAACAAAGTTCGATACTCGACTCGATAATAAACGAGCCAAACCTGAGCACGACGGTGTTTGGCTTGACTCGGCTCGATTGCAGCCCTAGACTTATACACAACAGGCATGCATTGATTATATTGACACTTTTTCTCCTGTTGCAAAACTTGTATCTGTCAAGCTTATGTTTACCCTTGCAGCTGCTAAAGGATGGTCTTTATGTCATTTGGACATTAATAATGCCTTCATTTATGGAGATTTGAATGAAGCTATTTACATGGAAATGCCTCCTGGTTTGGATATAGAAGGTAAATATCCCCCATCTACTGTCTGCAAGCTACAAAAATCACTATATGGTCTGAAGCAAGCTTCAAGACAGTGGTTTTTGAAGTTTTCTACTGTATTACTTGGGTTTGGTTTGCAGCAGTCCCATTCGGATCATTCATATTTCTTTCAGCACATAAATGGTACTTATCTAGGGTTGATTATATATGTTGATGACATGCTTCTAGCTAGCAACAACCCCACCTTAATTGATGAGTTCAAACTCTACTTAGGATCACACTTCAAATACAAGGATTTAGGTCTTCCTAAGTACTTTCTTGGTTTAGAAATTGCTAGAAGTGCTGCAGGCATCTTTCTCTATCAAAGAAAATACTCTTTAGACCTTCTTCAAGATGCAGGAATGCTTGGATGCAAACCACATAAAACCCCAATGGATGCTAATGTTCAACTTACTGAAAATGGGGAGCCTTTGTCTGATCAGACTGAGTATAGGAGATTGATTGGACGTCTGCTTTATCTTTGCATTACTCGGCATGATCTTACTTTTGCTGTTAACAAACTTAGTCAGTTTGTTTCTCAGCCATGCCACTCTCATCACCTTGCTGCACATAGAGTTCTTCGTTATATTAAAGGCACTGTCGGCAAGGGGTTACTCTTTCCTTCTACATCTTCATTGGAGCTCAAGGCTTTTTCTGATGCTGATTGGGCCACTTGTTCTGACTCAAGACAATCTGTTACCGGTTTCTGTACATTCTTGGGGGATTCTTTGTTGTCTTGGCGTTCAAAGAAACAGAAAACAGTCTCTAGGTCCTCTGTTGAATCGGAATATAGAGCTATGGCACAGACTTGTTGTGAAATTGTTTGGCTTTTGAATCTGCTTAAAGATTTTGGTGTACAGCATTCTAAGCCAGTCCCTTTGTTTTGTGATAACAAGTCTGCCGTCTATCTCACTTCTAACTCCACTTTTCATGAGCGGACAAAGCATATCGAGATAGACTGCCACACTATTCGCGAGAAGTATATGCAAGGCATTATTAAGCCCTTGCACATCAAGTGGGAGTTACAGCTCGCGGACATTTTCACCAAAGCTCTACCTTCAACTGGTTTTCATCGTATTCTTGCCAAGATGGGATTTCATTCGATCTTTCCCTCCCATCTTGAGGGGGAGTAATATCTTATGAATAAAGTAGAGTGCATGGAGATAGCCGGAACAGTACAAGTACACAGAATACAGAAGAAGATGAAGGATAAAAGAAGCGCGTTTTATGTTTGTTACGTTTCTTTTATTTTTTCCACATGCTATTAGTTCAGCTGCCATATCAGCATGAGTAGTTAGTATAAATAGGGTTTCTTCCCCTTTTTCCAAAAACGGCCCTTCTGTATATTTTACTCCAATTCATGAATGAAAAGTTCTTCTTCTTAGCTCAAAATTCATCTTTCGATTAATATGCTTTGTGGTTCTCTAATATTATCGATTTATATTCGTTATAACAAAACACAAAAAATACACTTAAAAAAAAAAGAATTGAACGGGCACACATGATAAAAAGTTGTATCTGTAACTTTTAATTTCCAGATTTTGTTCATGAGTATTTCACATGCTTGATTGTTATAGTTTGGAATTCTGTAAATGTTGGTTTGTTTTCGATTTGAATTTTCCAAATATTGGTTTCATTTGATTTGGATCCGCCATGTGAATGTTTTCTTTTCTTTAAAAATATGTCTAGTTTTTTAGAAGACAAGGGGATTTGGAAAAACGAAGTGAGGCTATAGAGTAAATATTTAAGTTGGGGGTTAAGGGGCGAATTAGTAAAATTAATATTCTTTTTTAGTTTAATTTTAAAAACGGGGGCTATGAGGAGTAAATTGGGGGTTGTGGATAGAATTACCCCTAGTATATCATATGCGACGTTTCAAATTTTTGGAAGATACTTATAAGGGAAGAAAGATGAAATTTAACTTGATCGCCATTCAATTTCATATAGTAAATTGGGGCAAAATGTAAAATAGTCATTTAAGATAGAGAAAGCAAAAAACTAGCCACCAACTTAAAAACATATAAAAACTAGTCACTTTGATTATTTTGCCCTTAATGAATTCATTTAACTAATTTAACTCGTTTTCTATGTTATTTGTTACAATTAATGATAGTAAAATATTTATTTAATAAAAGGGAAAAAAGAAGAAAGAAACACTCTTTCACCGTGTCGACCATCAACCTTCACCGTCGACCATCAGCCTAGCGCCGCTCCCCACCGCCGTTCAATAGAAAACACTCAGTTGCTACCGTTCACGATCGCATCTACGGCCATACCCCTCGCCGGCATCTTTCACCGCCTCACACTCCTCTTCTATGCTGGAGGTTCTCGCTGGAGGTTCACGTCACACGCAGACATGGAGGGGCCAGTGGTCAGGGTCGTTCAGGTCAAAAAAATCCGACATAGGGCTCGAATAAATAGATTTGGGGATCTATTCGAGTCCTGGCCGGTTTTGCATGCTCGTTCGATCTGAATCATGAGGCTCGATCGAGCTATACACTATATTATACGAAGGATCGATCGATCTCAGTGAGGATCGATCGAGCTCCTGTAACTGGACTTTGTCTCGATCTCATGGGATCGATTGAGCCCGACAGAGCTCGATCGAGTCGATTCAAATCAATTCGATCCGCCAACGTTCTCACCGGAAAACACAACACGCGTGGAAATGACGAGCCCATGAAAGCACAACGCAGGTTGCAGCCCATGAACCTGTAGAATTATGTGACCAGCGGCGGAGCGCGATGGCGATGGTAGTCACGGCGGCGGCGAAGTTGGTGAGGAGGAACAGCTCGGCGGCAAGGGCGACGACGGTGCTGGTGGGAGGCAATGGTTGCAGCTTTGCTGAAGGGTGGCGGGGCGCTGCAAGAGAGAGAAAGAGAGAGAGATAGATAATGGTGGTTGGGATGAGAGAAATGGTGGTGTCTGGTGGCGGCGGGGAAACTCACGAAAATGGTGGAGGAGGTGTACTTTTTATTTTCATTTGTTCTACTTTTAGTTTTATTTATTTTATTAATTTTTTTCATTAAGGGTATGTTGGTCTTTTAATGCACAAATGGCTAGTTTTTAGTGAAAATGGTATGAAATAGCCATTCTCACTTAGCCAACAAAAAGCGCAGCCCATAAGATAGTTTACAAAAAATATACCCACTTTTTGTTCTTTTGGACGAAAATACCCTTACTTATTTCAACTTTCCTTCAGCTTTTCCCCTAGTTTGAGCTCCCGCTTTCATTACATTTATTGTCTCTTTCTCCACTCTCTTTGCTTATTGGTGACGAGAAACGACGAGAAACTCTGAGCTCGACATTGGCTTAGGATTCCGGCAGCCTATCAACGATTTCGGGACCTTGACTGTTTCTGTTAATATCATTCTTCCCATCAGCAGATTTTTTTGTGCGTCGCTCTACTGTGCAATTTAGGGTAGGAAATTTTCAGGCGGCAGGTCATCGATTCCATCAGCGGAGGTTCCTCTAATCTGTTTGAAATGCGGCGTTCTAGATGGCGGCGGTTGAACCGAAGGTATTTTCTTGATTCAATAGTTTTCTGTTGTGAATGATTTATCTAATTTCATTTAATTATTAGGTAGCTTTGTTTAGTTGAATTTGAGTCTGGAATGTGAGTTTATTTTTGTTAAATTGGCATTTTGTATAGCTATTTTAAGATGGGTAAGCTAAGGTTGTGTTTGATTCGAGTCTGAGTTGAAATATAAATTGTAGCTGTTGGAACAACTGGGTGTAATAGTTCCAGTTGTTCCATGCAATGCATGGATGGAACAGTACCCAGTAGTTCCAACTGTTTCATGCATGCATTGCATGGAACAACTGGAACTATTACACCCAGTTGTTCCAATTGTTCCAACTACCCATGTGCTGGAATTTTGCCTTATTTAATGTATTTAATGCGTTGCATGGAACAACTGGAACTATTACACCCAGTTGTTCCAATTGTTCCAACTACCCATGTGCTGGAACTTTGCCTTATTTAATGTATTTAATGCGTTGCATGCAGATTCGGCCTAAAAACATATTGTTTGCCCATGGAGGGGAATGGTCTGAAAAAGATAGCACTTACATTGGCTTTGAAAGGGAGTTGATGCCTATACCACCTGTTGGCCCCATAGGATACACAGATTTGTTAAGTAGGATTCAGGCACGCATGATGAAGCCGAAAAGTAAGTACTTGTATCAAGTAGTTGCATTGGTGAAGTCCGCGATGGGTGATACCGTTAGAATGAAGATTCTAGATGATTTTGATCTAACGTATGTTCTGGATGAGTTGGAAGCACCTGTATTATACATTTCTACAACCCCGATAAATGAAGAATTATTAGAGGCTGTGAATGACCATGCAGGAAGGCTGAATAATGACATAAATCTGGTGACTAATGCTTCTGGGGCTAGGAAAACAAAATTGGGTCGGGATTTGGATAGGAATTTGGATACGACTTTGAATAGGGATTCAGATACGAATTTGAATATGGATTTGGAGAGAGAGAGAGAGCGGAATATTGACACGGGTGTCGATTGGAATGAAGATTGGGGTTTACATGATACGGATTTGGATAGGGTCGGTGATCATGATCCATTCGCGACATCTGGAGACCGTGCAAATAATGATGATGTAGAGAGCCTTGAAAATATACCCATCGGCACCCTTCGGCGTAATGTGACCTCAGTGGGTAGTAGGAATGATGTATTCGAGGGAGATCACGAGTATGTTGGGCAGTGGATCATCCCCGGTGCATCGTTTCATATGAAACAGCCTAAGACAAGAGACAATTTAGGTAATGAAGGCATCGGCGATGATACACTTTGTAAAGGTGCTATATTTGAAAGCAAGAAGAAATTGGTCACTGTGTTGGGGTTATATCATCTTGCTAATCACGTATCATTTGATACGCCGCGTTCCTGTAAGAAACGATATGGTGCTTATTGCAAAAACAAGAAAGAGAATTGTTTTTTCGTTTGTACAGCACTAGCATTAGGTTCCGCATGGGAAATACAAGAATGGGCACCGCACACGTGTAAAAAAGATTTGAGATTTCATTCCGAACCAACCATATGCGCTAAAGTTTTAGGTGCATATTTTGTTCCAAATTTGATGACAAAAGGTGTTGTTTTAAGGCTGAGTGATATCCAAGCGATGGTGAAACGAAAATTTAGGGCTAAAATAGAATATCAAACTGCTTTGAATGCCAGAAATCATGCACTTACAATGGTGTACGGCGAGTCACACGAGTCATTCCAAATGCTTCCGAAGTACCTGTGGATGATAGAGCACACAAATCCAGGATCTGTTACTGAATTGAAAGTCGATGAGGCTGACGGGAGTTTCAAGTACTGTTTCATGGCTCTCGGTGCATGTGTTAGGGGATTCAATGCGTGCCGTCCTGTCATTGTAGTTGACGGTACACACCTGAAAGGGAAATACAAAGGCGTACTGTTGGTGGCTGTTACAAAGGATGCAAACGAGCAGGTCTTTCCATTAGCATTCGGGTTGGGGGACAAAGAGACTGACGAGTCATGGACTTGGTTCTTTCAACAGCTCCGACGTGCCTTTGGCTGTCCGGATAAGATGATGATCGTTTCAGACCAACACGCTAGCATCAAGAATGCAATGGATGATGTCTACCCCGGCGTAGCCCATGGGCTTTGTGTTTACCACCTGCAAAAAAACATCAAGTTTTGGGGAGATCATGCCATTGCGCTCTTCCAATCAGCTGTACATGCCTACCGAGAACGTGACTACAACCTTGCAATGACAAATCTTAAATCTCATGCTCCAGCTGCATATAACAAGGTACTGTGTGTTGATCCGAGACAATGGGCTCGTTCTAAATCTCCTGTGCCCCGTTACCTATTTTCAACATCTAATGCTGCTGAGTGCTTCAATGGTTGTCTTCGATGGGCTAGAACTTTGCCAGTTTGTACTCTCTTCGAGTGTATCCGCTCTCTCATCGGGCAGTGGTTTGTAGAACGGCTTGCTCTAGCTACTAGTCGAACTCACAAGTTAACTGATTTTGGACAGTTGAAATTGGGCAGGGCAGCTGAGTTGGGTTCGACTATGAGCGTTGAAGCAATTTCTCCAACAAAGTTCAACGTATCAGCAACGATGAAGCATCACGTAGTGGATCTTGACAAGAAGCAATGCACTTGTCTTATATTCGATATCGACTTCATCCCTTGCTCTCATGCTTCAGCAGCCTTACGGTAACCATGTCATGTTTGAAATGTGGTCACTGTTTTTCATGCAAGTCTTTCTCGGTTTAGGGCTATAATTTAGGATCCAGTTGGATCTATTTGCTCCAATATAGTTCCAACTGTTCCAATTGTTCCAGCACTAACATCTTAAGTGGTTTCTCTGTTGCAGTCACACGAAGCAGTCGCCAATCCCATACGTATCTCGTTATTACTCCACTGACGCACTCCGTGAAAACTATGCGGGTGAGGTGATGCCAATTCCGATGCCCGAAGATTGGAACCTACCCGCTGCGGTTGAATCGTGGGTCGTTGGAGCTCTGAAAAATCCTAAACAGGCCGGTCGACCGCGTGTCAGCAGGATAAGGCCCGTGTCCGAATCATCATCTCGAAGCAGAGGCACCCCTCGATGTACTCGTTGTTCGCAGTTCGGACATTATCAGAGTACTTGTGTTGTTCCAATATCCATTCCGTCTGCCGGAGAGGTTTCTTCATCGGGTACGAAACGCCGCAGGCCGAAGACATGCGGCATTTGTCATGCTACTGGCCATACCCGATTGACATGCATTCATAGGGTTCTGCTGCCATAGAGGAACCAATCAGGCGTTATCGGCTTGTAATCTAATTTGAGTGTATCGGAACTATTTATTACTTTAGATCCAACTGTACCAATTGTATTGGTAATTAACATTTCATATTTTAATTAATTAGATTGTTTTCAATGTGCTTTAACCGTCATTAATTGGAAGGCTTCAAGAATAATACTCATTGTATGCTTTGTCAAATCAAGTATCTTCTCTCAGAAAAAAGGATTTTGTTTTTATTTTTTTGGTTGAAGATTCCCTTGACCAAGCATGCTTGCTTTGAGAAGAATGGCAGCCTTTGAATGGTCAAAAGATTCCCTCAAATAATGCATACGCATCCTCTCCAATATTTCTAAGTGCTATAAGTCCCTCTTAGTGGTTGCCTTTTTTCCATGTATTTCTTAGCTATATTTCGCTCACTTTTCAAATGGATTTCTCCAACCTCCCATCTCAAAGACAATACTTCTACAATATCCCATGGAACAAGACTCTTGATAGATAGTTCATTGCGTGTCTTATCTCACTAATGGAGAAATACCCCGACCTCAAATATGATCATGCGCCGGCAGATGCCTTATTGGCGGCGAAAGTCATTCTCTTGAACAACAATCCCAGTCTAAGCCTCGATTGGGAGGATCTCTACTGCTGTTTCGGTCTCCTACGAGACCGCTATCAAACCTTCAAGTGGGTTCTTGCATATGAAGGGTCCGACTGGGATAGAGAGATTAATCGTGTATTCACTAGCGATGATAAATGGAATGCGATGTTCATGGTAAATACTCAATAATTTGTTAACCTCCATTTACCTATTCATTTATTTATACGTTAATTTGTTTGCAGGAGAAACCAATGGCTAAAGCATACTACAGCCAAGGCGAGCCACTTTATGACGACATGATGATCCTTTTCGCACTCGACGACGTCAAGAATGAAGAACTTTTGCATAAAGTGATTAACTTGGACGAAAGTGAAGCTTCGGATGATGTGTCCGTTGAAGTAACATCTCCACCCTTGAACTCCCGATGCCGTAGACTTTTTGAGGGCCCATCGAACCCACCTTCAATCCCCGCAATGAACTTCGGCCCAAGAAAGCCACGCTATATGGAAAGCCAAAAAAAGTCGAACAGCCAAGGTCAAAGCTCCACCGCATCTACATCGCCACTGATGTGGTGGAAACCGTGACGGGAACACTCTTGGGGGATGCTTCAGCCGTTGGTTATTAGTTATCACTTGGGTCACTTGGTTGTATTAGTTATCATTTCGCTCACTTGGTTATTAGTTATGACTTGGTTGTATTAGGTATCACTTGGTTCACTAGCAAGTCCATCTCTTTAGTCGTAAGTGTTTTATTGCCTACTTGGATCACTTGGATCTATTAGTAGAAGTAGATCCAAATGTCCCAGCACCGCACTTGGATCACTTGGATCTCTTAGTAGAAACAGATCTAGTTGTACCATTCCGCACTTGGTTCTATTAGAAGAAATATATCCAAATGTCCCAGCATCGCACTTGGATCACTTGGATCTATTAGCAGAAATAGATCTAATTGTTCCATTCCGCACTTGGATCCCTTGGTTCTATTAGAAGAGATAGATCCAAATGTCCCAGCATCGCACTTGGATCACTTGGATCTATTAGCAGAAATAGATCTAATTGTTCCATTCCGCACTTGGATCCCTTGGTTCTATTAGAAGAGATAGATCCAAATGTCCCAGCATCGCACTTGGATCACTTGGATCTATTAGCAGAAATAGATCTAATTGTTCCATTCCGCACTTGGATCCCTTGGTTCTATTAGAAGAGATAGATCCAAATGTCCCAGCATCGCACTCGGAACTCTTGGATCTATTAGAATAAATTGATCCAAGCGTTCCAGCAGCCCACACAAAAGATATTGACTGAATCTTAATTATCAGGCGAAATATATCAAAGAGAAGACATAATATTATGAATGCTTCTGAGAGACCCTACTAATCGAACCCTAACAAGCATGATTGTTTACGATTTCCCATCCCACCTACACATGCACAAATGGAGACTACAACAAAATATGCAGTTTTTTCTGCAAGCCACCCCCTGGCTAAAACACAACATGCTTCAGAAAATAGAATAAAAACTGTTTGTTTCTTTCACTAAACACCGACCCATTACGCTATAAATTAAGCCCTTTGATCAAACGATAGGACACACTGTGCTCCCGTCCGTACTGAATTTGAAGATTGACTCTGCAATGTGATTGCGATAATTTTGAATATCATCCATGGTCATCTTCTTATCAGCCACCCCCTTAAGTCGATTTTCGGCGTATAATAACGCTAGTGGCCCGCAACTTGCGCTGTCACTTTGTTTGATCTTGTTGACTTTAGGAATATGATGCTCCCATTGCGAGTAGATGGGCACGACTTCTTCAAGCCTTCTCTCGTAAAAGTTCATATACTTCAACACTTGTGGGACAATACGCGCTACCGGCTCGAATGCGACTGATCTAATTTGAAGGTGGTGGGCTTCGAATTTATGCTGGTTCGAGTCCCAAATCTCCAACGTGCACTGCGTCAGGTCTAGAATACACGTAGCCCAATGCTTGTTGAAGCAACACACCATGATAACCTATTCGAACAATATTTCAATGAATGTTAGAACACGTGGAACAGTGTTGGAAAGCAGTTCCAATAGTACCAACTTCAGTGCAAAATATTTACCGTATTTGCATCTTCCCAACTTTCCAGGGCCCTCCACTTGGGCAACCGTCCATCCACAAACTTAGATAGCCTCTTAAGGTCTGCCTCCTTCACTTCCTCCTCCTCATCAAACCTGACGGATCCCGTGCGATCTTTCTCGATGTCAGTCCAAACCTCCAATATAGCTTGCTGAAAGTCGACAGCAGCTTGTGCATAAATAGAAAAATCTCACGTGAACTTAAGTAAAGTGAACATGAAATTAGTAAAATTTACATAGAAAGTGGATCCCGTGATCCGTATCCCCTTCTTCACTTTATGAATTCCGGCTAGGCTCGGGTCCGTGGCTAGGATAGACAAGTATGGATCCACATGCTCATTCTCCAATTGATATCCTGGGTTCTTGATATCAAGGAAATACTCTTTGCCCACTGGATATGGCAAGCCCACATTTCTCCTGAAATTGAAATGACTAAAGAATTAACTGAACAGAACAATGGAACAACATCTACACATCATGAAATATGGTTCACTTACTCCTCTCCACCAGTCCCCCTTAAGAAGCGTTGGAAGTCTGTGCCCCTCACATCGTTTGGTAAGAAGGGGCTCCTTAATGATGCTGCAGGTTTTCTTTTTCTCCCTGCTCCTGCTCGACTGTAAGTCACTACCGGCCCTTTGCCTTTTCTCTGCCTTGCCTCCTCTTCCAATTGTGTTTAAAGTGTTCTCACTGATTCTTGTGATGTCGGCTCGGGTCGGGTTACGATGGCAAGGGGAGTTGAGCATGGTTGCTCATCATTCAGAAGCTCGTCATTAAAAACTTCCTTCTGAAATGACCGTATCTCAGCCAGCTCCTTTTCCATTTGGGAAGAGCTGAGGTGCTCTTGAATCGTTTGGCCGGCATCCTATAAAGTTTTAAAGATCAGAGTCATCCAACGGATGAAAAATCTATTAGTTGGAAAACATGGAACAATTGGAACAACTGGAACAATCGGAACAGTTTGAAGAGTTGTTCCAACTGTTCCGCACACTTAAAAAATTGCTCAGAAAAAATAAAGTATTTATACCAATCCAGCAGTTTCACCGTCTCCTTCAGCCTTCTTTTCTCCCTCCCCATCATCGGCATCTCATTCAGCCTCCTGTTGTCCTACCCCTTCATCAGCATGGGGTGTACCATGGCCCTCTCCTTCAGCCTCCTCATCGGCTACATAAGTGCCATCATCGAACCCACCTTCATTTTCCTCCCAAATTACCTCATCTTCTTCCTCAGCTTGGTTTTCTCCAACCTCGTGATGGTCATTTTCTTCTTCAATGTTCTCTTCTCCTTCACCTTCATTCTCATTCTGTGTTCTGGTCGACATGCGTGGTGCTCTACAAACATCATTGTGGTAGTTTTGGTCATGGTCGGGAAAAAGGATCGTCGTCATCTTGCTCACAACAAGATCAGCTACTTTCTCTGCAAAAACACTGCTGCCCTCGAGCTCCTCCCTTGCTTTTTTTGCGGCCTTACTGGCAATCTGGGCAACCAGTTTCCTCTTCCTGCTAAGTGTCAAAGTGTATGGGGCTTCGTCTTCTTCGGCAACACCGGTGCCTACGCATTGACCTCGCCTTTCACCAGCTGCACTCGACTCCGGAGGCATATCGGCCCTCCGCATCGGTGGTATTTGTGGAAGTGTTCTTCCTGCTGCTGCTCTTCTCCTTGCCGTCGAGGCTCTCTCCAATTGAGAAGTGTAGATCAGAGAGAATGGCGTCCCTTCAGCCTCTACGGACGTCACATAACTACGCTGTACCTCCTTGTCATCAGGCTCCAACCGCGAAACAATCTTCAACATAAATTTTGAATGCATCAGTAAAGATTATTTACACGAAAAGGGAAACAACCAAAAAAACAAATAAGTTATAACATAGCCTGGAAGAGTTGTAACTGTATACCAAAAAAGATCCAAATGTTCCAGATATTCAGACAGATAAATGATCAACTAATATATTTATTTTCCTGGAACAGTTGTAACCATATACCAAAATAGATCCAACTGTTCCAAGTGTTAGCATGAAACAATTGGATCTATATACAAAAATAGATCCAACCATATACCAAAATAGCCGGGAACAGTTGGATCTATATAAAAAAATAGGTCCAAATGTTCCAAGCAAAGAACACGCTAATAGGTGAGGGTTCTCACATGTGTGATCTCGATATCCAGATAAGTTAAGCCTCTATTGTAGGTATAGCATAGGCCACGGGGACGACAGTTCCTTCTCACCCTTGCACCAAAACTTTTTCCCAAATCTGGGAAGGCCTCATATATCCAGCCCTAATTCACAGAAAAATACAAACATTTAAGAATCCATTTATGCAACTAAAAAGGTATTACAATGAAATGATTAATACAAGCCACATACCAGGAAAGCTAGAGTGTTGCCAGTCAAGTGATAAGACTTGGCAGGAATATGCTTTTTCACAGATCGAATTGAATTCACCAAAACCTGGTAAGAAATGCTGCCCCAAGGGAACTTAGCCCATCCTTTCTTGTCCTCGACCAAGACCCATACCCAGTCGGGTATCTTGGAGGATGTTGCGTCCATTCCCATGATAATGTGTGCCACAATAAGAATCTGAGAGAGCTTCACGCAATCCCCAGCATCAAGACCTTCCCAGTTCTCGCCAACCATGTACCAGAACCACAAATTGTTTGGTGAGATAGGGCTGTTTTGGAAACACCGGGTGTAGAGAGAGTTCTCCGGTATCTCGTGCCGTGCAAACGGATCAAAATTGGTGGGCCCAAATCGGAGACCAGTGACGAGCGCAAACTCCATTCGTCCGAATTTAACTACCTCACCATTTACCCTGAAGAATATCGCAGTAGGGTCAGGGTCTGGGGTCCCTATTGCTTCCCGGCTGACTAGATGGTGGATGCACTTCCCAGACTTCGATATTACAGTTGGGTATCTCATAAAATGTTTGAACACACTTTTGCTCATTGCTGCTTCAGCATCTGCTCCGAATTCCTCCAGCTGCCCTGAATGACAGATATGATATCCTCCTTGCCAGTGAGTAACAATTTATAATTTTCTTCATCTTGCATGTGCTTTCGGGGTTCATCCCAATTAACCTTCAAAAAATAAGCACCAGATGTTAGTAAAATAGAGTGTACTATACTATAAACATGTCTGATGGAACTATTTCGCTTAATAGATCCTTCTGTTCCAAGTGTGCCAACAGAATGCACATGGACTACTTGAACAGATAGAACGACTTTCATAAATAGTTCCCATTGTTCCTGACCATCACATGGAACATGTGGAACTGTTTATGAAACAGTTGAAACTGAACCAAAGAATTGAGGTTCCAGCAACCCTAAACCGCCAAAATAAACCAGCGCCATTTGTAATACCACCCAAAAAACCACCAAAAAACAAGAGAATAAAGAAAAACAAAGGATTTGCATTGTTGCAGATGTTCACCACAAAAAGTTGGAATCGAAACCAGCAATTTAACAAAGAGAGCAACAATGAAGAACCAAAATCTTAAACATATTCCTCCCAATACAACAAAAATTACAGTAGATTAACAAAACTCAGTTGCATGTTGAAATTTTTACAGAAAAAATATAAGAAGAAATCCTAAAATCAAGTAATATACCACCAAGAATCTACAATAAGCTTAAAAATCCATAATAACCATACCAACAGTAATATTCGTCAGAAAAATCCACAACATTCATCAAAACTCACAACTTTTAAAGAAATCGAGCATAAAAAACAAGAACCACACAGAAAATACATAAACCCACCAATATTCTTCAAAATCGACCGATTAAAACTGTATCTCGACTTGGTTTTCGGGAGTTGAAGTCGACGCAGAGGCCATTGCTGGTAGCGGATGTAAGGGTTGGGCTTCTCGGTGGATCCTTGGCGTCGTCGCGGCGGAACGTCGGCGGCTAGGGCTTCAAAATCCGTGCACAGAATGTCGCCGGCTAGGGCTGCAAGTTTCGATCTTCAGAGAATGGGAGTCGGAGAGAGAGAGAGAGCGGTTGAGGGTTTGGAATCGAAATGAGGAAGTTGGAGAGTCTTCTTGCAGTTTTGATTACACGAAAAGGCGCGCCGATTGGGCAAAATTCAACCATTTTCGTATTTGAATTATTGAGGGCAATTTCGTCCGAAAATACAAAAAGTGGGTATAACTTATGCAACTTAAGTTGGTGGGTATAATTTTTGTTGGCTAAGTGTAAATGAGTATTTCAAATAATGGCCCTAGTTTTTATATCCATATAAGTTGGTAGCTATTTTTTTATTTTTTAAACTTAAGTGGCTAGTTTCTACCATTACCACTATTGTAAATTTGGACAATATCTATTACTATTATAAAAGGATCAATTCTTACAATTTTTGTTTTGCCTGATATATTCCTATTTTAAATCTATTGTAAGAGTAATAAAGTAATTCTGAATGTAATTTTATTATTGAATTAAATTTATATAAACTTATCTTACTTCAACTATAATTCTACTTTCTATGCTCTTATTTATCTTCTCAATTTCCAAAAACATTATTCATCTCCTCAAGAATCTATTGTTTCCTCAATGCTATATCACAAAGCTTACAATAATAAATAATAAGTATGATATAAATAGTGAAATATAAAATAAAAAAAACTAAACTTATTTTTAATATATTTTTCAAAATTAATATAAAAAAAAAACGTATCTATGTGCAACCGCACGTAATCTCTGCTAGTTTATATAAAACTCTCTTGATTTTTTTTTTTTATTATTATAATTTTGTGAAAAGGGAAGACCACATTTTTTTTTTTTATAATTAACATGTCAAAACCATTGGTGAGTTAGTAAAAAATACTAGAAACTACGAGCTAAGTTTCTAAATTTATTTTCCCAGAAAAGCATCCAAACTCTTCATTCCCAAACTAGACCAATCATTATCTGATGATGGAATAATCACTCTGCTTGATTTCTTCACATTTGTTGAAGATATGCAACAAATTATGGTACCATATTTTTAGTCTATAAATAGTCTAAATTGCTAGAATCCAATTTCCACAGGCTTCACATGGCTTAATCTGTGTATGCACTAGACTTTGCTTTCTACAAACAAAGAATTTGCTAAAAAATAACTGTTGGGTCCAAACGCTTATTTAGTATGACTAGTACACATATATAGTCAGAACACGTTCGGTAGATTTCATTAAAAAATACTAGATAAGATAAAAACTAGATACTCAAAACCCGTTTGGTAGATTTCATGAAAAAATGCTAGATAAGATAAAAACTAGAAAAAAAAATATTTTGATAACGTACTACTGTTCAACAAAGATAATTTCATCTGAGAAGGAATGTCGGATAATTTATCAAAGAAACAATACCTATTTCACCGGCCCATTGAGATCACTTATTTAGAATACCAAACAGACGGAAAAGACCACATAACTTTATTTATGTGGGTTTTTCTCGACTTTTCTTGGCTACCAAATGATGTCTCGGTAGATAACAACAAACACTGGATGATCAATGATTCTTAAAAAAACCAATAAAGAAGACGACGTCGTCTACTATAAGAAAGTTACACTACAGATATGTGGATGAGAACATTAGATGAGGATTCAACACAACCATGTTTCTTTACAAACCAAACACCTATGTGCAAAGCAAGACACAAAACCATAAGCCTACAAACAGGGGGATTCTGCACATACCAAATATACAGAACCCATCTCAGTGTGTTATTCTAGCAACATACACCGCAACCCTTGATCTTCTATAATGAGGTTAGACCCCGCTGGACCTGCAACGAGAACGGGTTTATGGCATCAAACAACTAAAATCTCTTCCTACGGACGCCTTCTTGTGGTTGACGTGTCCCATTCTTCGTGATTTTCTACCATGAAAATCTCAGACACGAGACTCTATTTGTACTAACATATCCTAACCATTTGTGAGCTTTTTATTGAGTTATGTCGAAGGTTGGATGCTTCGAACCTTCCTCATAAGGTCTAAGTGAAGACCTAGCCTTGATCCAGGGATGCTCCTCGCCTCCGGAGTTCATGTGGGCATTTTTGTCAGTGAGTCCATTTTTTTTCTCCCTACTCTGTTACTGTTTCGGAAAAGCTCAGAGCCGTTTCCTCAACTAGTTCGAAGAAAATGGTCTCCCCCATTTCAGAAACAAAAACCTCGATATCTGATTCAAGGTCCATCCATTTTCTTGATCTTGCTAAGTCTGACTTGACTAGCTGGTCAAGAGAATGAGGATGTGGAAGCTGAAACATATGCCATTCGACTCGTTGCCATATTTCTTGAATCAGATCCATCCCTTTCGGGGCTGGTAGGATATTCATCTTGACATGTGATATCCCAGAAAAGCATCCGAAGTATTTCTCACACACCTCTTTTAAGGCTTCATTTGCACAGTCGAAGAGGAGTTTCTGATCATATTGGGGTCGACTTGAGAATAACTCGACTTCATCAAACAATGACGAGTCAAGGATTTCGTACATGGCAATCCATCTTAAGAGATATTCGTCCCAGTTTAGACCTGAGCCCAGCAGCACGGCTTCCACGTATTCGAATGCAGATTCCTCATCCTCGAGAGAGATTCTTGTGCAAATCCCTTGGTCGCTTGTGGAAGATTGTTCTTCGAAATGGATATGACGTGGCTGGATTCCTTTTTCAACTAAATATCACAAATAATTATGTTTCAGTACGAGAGACGGATGCACAAGTTCAAAGAAGAAACTGTTTCAGTTTTCTTTGTTTACAATCTAACCTGGTTGAGAAATGGTGCTTGCAGGGCTGATGTCATCATCGGTGAATAATGGCTCAAGAACAGATATCGGACTTGGTCGCTCCATTTTGTCCATTGTGCAGTCAAAATCTTCAATTTCGCTGCTTACTTGAAAGCGTGGCGGGGACTCTGCTGGTGATGACAGTAACTGATCCTCAACAGATAAAGGCTGAAAATCGAAGAGAACGAAAACATGATCAGATAATTTAAAGAAACGAACACCAGAAAAGAACAATGTATTCTACCAAGGGCACAATCCTCATATAGCTATGGCTTAGAGTTATCTTCTGAAGTTAAGAAAATCGAGAAAATGGAGGCTCACCGATTCGAAGCACGGGGAAGAGTCTACCAAAAGCTCGGAAGATATCTGTGTATCGTCTACTTCTCTAGTGTCTTCTCTGTCAATATCTCCACCAATCAAATCATCAGATAATTCAGAAGAGCTGGGAATCACCATTTCCTCTTCCTGAGGCTTTACTTCAGTCGTTTCTTCAACATCCGCAACTATTCCAGTCGAGCATTGAGCTGTTGTTAAAAAAGAACAATTCATATCACTATTATCGAAATTAGTTAGAAAACTTTCTTTCACAAGACTAGGTGGGATGTACCTTCAGGAACTGAAGCATCTTCAGTAATAGATTGAATTTCCACAGAATGTTCTAGATCATCTCCGTGTGTGATGTCACCATTCATATCCAGACACTCGATTTTGTCTTCAGAGTTGCTAGTAGAGATGCCTGGTTGACTCTCCGAATGCTGCTTTCTCGGACTTGGATGATTGTTAACATTTTCTTGCAAAGGACCACTCAAATCATTCTTGGCTACGGAACGTGGAGACAATTTGATCTGAGTAGTTAGGAAGATATCATCACCGTATTTTCTAGGGCTGCAGAGAGGGGTACCGTTGTACTCAGGAATAGAGAGGATTCTACCGAGGGGCTTTGGCAACTGCCGATTTACTAACTCCGGATTTTCACCTCCATTCTTCACCATCTCAGACAGATGCTTCTTAGCCTCGACATAGATGTTAGATCCCCCTAGTCTCGTATATAGGCTGTTTTCGTTCACGGCTAACTTTTCAACTGATTCGCCCTTCTTTAAAGTAGGAGAAGATGTCAAAAATCTTTCGGTATAAAAATGGTTCCTATTTGGAGAGCTCCACAAAAGATTTTCTCCCGCGCTTCCTTTCTCACCATTGTTGCTATTTTGGTGCTTCGGACTATATTTGAGATTGATTCTATCGGGAGAGGCGCCTTGTCTTTCCTTCCCCATTGCATGTCTTAGCTTCCTTTTGATTTCCGTAAAAGAGAACTGAGACGTATTTCTATCGTTATGCACCTTATCTTCGATGTTTGGAGACTGCATCCGAAGGCTGCTAACTCTGATATCAGTTTGCGGGCTCTGTGCCCCGGGTTTCAATATCACGATCTTATTATTATTCTGAAAATCTTTATCCACTGCCATGGGGTAGCTCTCGAGAGATTTAGTCCTTCTCCGGAAGAAATTTAGCTGTTTACGGGAACTGGTTTGATCACATTTTGGTTTATCCTCTGTCAAAATGGATGCTGGTGAAGAATTATCTACTCGATCTTTGCCTAATCGAGCATCCTCTAAACTCTGCACGTGTTTGACCAGTTTTGAGTTCGGGTCCTGTAGTAGCTTCAAAAGCAAACCTTTATTCAGACTTAACGTCTTCAAAGCATCCATGAATTCTTTGGAGCTACATCGATTCTCGTCTTCCCCAAAACGCTTGCTGCAGCTAAGCCTCTGCTCTGCAAGAATTTTTACAGCTGCAACCAACTTTTCTTCAACAACAGAAGGTATGTCGAGATCACCATGGAGATCGTTCTTCGAGCCATTTGTGTTTCTTTGATTGATCTGTGCCAATTCCTCCATTATCATTTCCAGATCAAGATTATCCAAAAGCTTTTGCTCTGGAAACTGTTCTTCGACTGTGCCCAGCTCAGCGATGTCCAGTTCACTAGACTTGATGCGACTTCTGCTTCGTTTCTTTTGACGTTTCTTGAGATGATTTCCATTGTTCGAGTTGCTTTGTTCCGAATCCATACCAGAAGTTTTGACATTTTCAGAGCCCTCCTCATTGAACATCTCTTCTTCCATGAGTTCCTTCACACTGGTTTTAGCAGCATCGAGCATAGGCATCTTCCCGTCTTCATCGACCTGATTCATCAAAGATGTATTCATATAATATAATAAATCAGATAAAAAACCAATTTACAAGACAGGCATTATCGACTGAGCTGCATACCACTATAATTTCGCATTTTTCAGTCGAACCAAGTTTAAGAGTTTCGTTGTCCGAGTATTCACCACCTAAAAGAAAGCCATTAATGAGTTAATTACCTTAAAATAAAAAAGAAAAATGGCTGATGAAAGTGAAGCATTCAATATATCAAAATTCCATGTACAACACTTACCGACTACTTGCTTATTCAAATGGCTTCTATCTGAGAGCAGACGTTTAGTGGATCTCCCATGGCGGAAGTGAAATATGCTAATTATACCCGATATACAACCTGCTTGGCCTCTTTCGTGTCTCAATATGCGTTTCTGAGATTTCTTCGCCATAATGAATCGACTCTACCTTTCACCACTCCACATTCATCTAGTAATCCTCCTCTAACTGCAAGTTCAGCCAAAATCAAGAAATGCTTCACCACTCAAGAATATCTCAAGCAATGCACTGAATGCGCGATAGGCACATTCGAGAATCAAGATCAAAACTCGATTGAAGATGATTAAGCCAAAATGTTCAGAAAGGACTATTATAAGTTGAAACAGAATGTTCAAATGAGATGGCTTCAAAGACTAAAACATGTACTCCTTGAGTCGTTGCATTATTTTATACCTAACATATATTCAAGAAACGTCTTAAGTTCGTTGGGACGGAGGGAGTACACAATCCAATTGCATTAGAATCATTATGCTTCATGATCAAATCACAGGTTAATCTTAATTTTACCATATTTCAAAACTTCAAAGAATAAGAAACACATGCAATCTCCAAACTGCACTACAATACAAGCATTTGCCATAGAAAGAGGTGTTAAAAAACAATTTCTCACATCTAAATCAAGATTTCGCTGTTTTTTTAAGGGCAACAAGAAGTAAACTATGGAATCCATAAAAAAAAACGAAAAATACAACAGTCAGATTTATTACCTGAAACATGATATGAACATGCACCCCAATATGCTTTCGGAAGAATCTATGAAGCAACTGTTGTCTGAATTTAGACCAAAATCTCAAATCGCTGTAGACTTCTCTGGTTGGTAAGGGATAAACTTTTTCCTTTTTTTTTTCACTCTCTTTTTTTTCCCCCTTTTCTTTAACCTTTTCAACTTCTCTCTACCAGCAAGGTTGGAAAAAATGGATATTGGTTATGAAAATGGCAATGTGGACTTCCCTTCAACGAAACTATTTATTAACTGTGAATTCTGCTAATCCAAAAACAAAAATTCCACAAAAATTATTCAAGAATCTTACAGTCTCTTCAAAGATTCGATCAAAGTCATCTAGCCTTGCCTTTCAAGGTTAGATGATTACAATTTCACACGCCTTCTCACTAAATTCAGCTAAGACTTTGCCTCTATAAACGATTATAGGAAGAAAAAGAAAAACAATCAACAGAATTTCCCTTTTTTTCAATGCATTGAGGCAATTAATCAAACACCCTCAGCTCACACACCCAAAATCAAAGTCTCTAAAAATATATATATATATTTCACCCAAATTCTGAAGATCGGATTATTCGATTAAGAAAAAGGGAGCAAAAATCAATGAAACCCCCACCAAGAAAAAGAACTTATTTAAACACAATAATAACAAAAGCCCAGAAACAAAAATCCTATCTTTGACATGTATGTACAAATAATGAACACATAAAAGTAGAGGGAGATGAGAAAAAAAAAAAAAAGCAAAGGAAAGCAAATTCAAGAAAACTGAAGGAGGAGGAGATTATGATTGCTGGGGTGGAAGAGTATGAAATTCCACACCGACCAAAAAGGGAGAGAGGCAGAGAGGAATATCACCCACCCACTTATTAAGAAATCGGAACCGAAAACTAAGGCGTGGGGCAGCCATTAAAGACTGTTAAACACAGATATAAAGAAAGGAAAAGAAACGAGGGAAAGGTTGTAAAAGTGCAGGTAATGGTGTGTGCCTGCGTGTGTGTGTGTGTGTGTGAGAGAGAGAGAGAGAGAGAGACAATTGTGCTGATGACGATGTAAATTGTAAGAGAGAGAGAAGTATCTATACAGTGGGACCATTTAATAATGCAGTAAAAGAATTAAAGAAACAGACGGAAATTAGATTTATGCTAAATACAAATATAACAGTCTTCTTTCTATTTTTTTCTTTTGTTTATAGCAGTTATGATTTATCTATATTAGAATCCTGGGTATTTTATTTAATAATAATGGTATATTTTAATTATCAGAAAAAATAATGGTATATTTTATGTCAATTATGTTGTGTAATTACTTCCTAATAAATATCCATAAACATGGTAGAAAACAAATGAGTAATATTATTTGAACACTTTATGACCGCTATAATCTCTTTTATTGAATATATAAAGGGTAAAAAAGTATTATCAGGCCGATTGAGTATTAATACTAATATTTATTTAATTTTATATATCTAATTTGACTATAATACTCTCGTTATGGCCGGTCATAATATGATTCTATAGCTTTATTGAAAAAACACATATTTTTTATCATGAGATCTGAATCATAATTAAGTCCTAATGTAATTTTGTAATTTCCATTGATAGAATAGGACTACTTTTGAATATTAGTGGACTCCTATTATCTTGCATTAATTCACAATCCTTAAATTTTACTACTATTATTTACATTATCCTCATTTAATTTACATCTCATCTCATATGTGTCCTCTTATATGTTGCACTAGACAACTAATGCTAAAAAAACGAGAGAGAGCTAATTTTCAACAAAAATATATGAATAAAGTAAATAATAAAACACAAGGTGCACAGAGTGAGCAAATAAAAACACAAATCACTGTAGCATGTTTTTTTGTTGTAGTATGTTTTAAGATTACAATTTTGGAGGATAGTAATGTATAAATAATTGGAAACTTGCGTTGAAGTAGAGAGAGGACTGATTATACTGACTGTTCTATATATTGTCTTTTTGCTTGCAATTAATATCCCATTTGTCATTTATATTTTGTGGGACCCACTATATATGATAAAATAGTAACCACGGATAAATTAAAAAAAAATAACCATTATAGGTGTCGTATTTATTACTCCTTGCATCTAATAAAACAATCTTTTAAATTTCTTCCAAAAAACTTTGCATAAGGAGCATTAATAATAATGCCCTTAATATACCTCTATTTGGTCATCTATGAAATTAATAATTACTCCTACCGTACATGAAATAAGTGAATATTTTGTTATTTTCTACTGTCCATTAAATACGTGAACAATCCATGTATACATGCATATTAATAATTTTATTTTTTACACGCAAGTCAATCAAAAACCATTATAAAATCCAATCATCACAAAAATAAAAACTTTGTGCAGAAAAATTCTATTGACATAGAAAATTACTTTGCTAGTGGAAATATATTTAAAAAAAATGAGGGCAATGATTGTTGTTATTATGTCATTTATTTGAGATTAGATTTGAATTCAAATTGGTTTCGACTCCATGAGAAAAACATCAAATCTACATAAGTCATCGGCCCTCTCTCATGATAATGTTGCTTGGTTTAAATTCTTTAGTACTAAGCGTAGCTGCTGTTTATTTTGTAAACCTACAATCAATTATTCTTGTCAATTAAGTGTAATTTCATCAAATAATTGTTTGATAAGTATTTTAGAGTAATTATGTAATGACCCTATAATCTTTAGAGTATGTTTATTTGCTTAATTTTCGCTAAAGTGCATACCCTCTTCTTAAATTCTTCTTCTAAAGCAGACAATACTCCTCTTCGGAGTAATTTTGTTTTTCACTTGTTGTGTCTTTATTGAATAACATTAGAGAAAATTACTTAAAAATACACGCATTTTTGTCAAATTATGATTTCGCACGCGAGCTTGAAAAATTGTCTATAAATACATAACATTTTAATTGTTTTTGATTTAACACACACGATGTCGATTGTTTTCCCCTAATTTCGTCTGCTTTCGTGATGATATGGAAGTTGAGAATGTTAAAAGTTATGCATGTGACGAAATTAGAATCTCACTAATCGTTCGACAAATCTGACTTCCATATCAGCACGAAGTTTGATGAAATTAGGAAAAAATTGACGTCGTGTGCAAAATCATAAATAATTGAAAGATTATGTATTCATAGACAGATTTTAAAACTCATATGCACAAACAAAATTTGACGAAAGATTGTGTATTTAAGAGCAATTATCCCATAACATTATTCCCCTAACTTGCTGTTATTTCATTCTCATGGTCATGGAGTACCCAAAAATAAATATTCAGACATTCTCGTAATATTTCCAATTGTCATCATAGAGGAAGGAACAAATTTGTGCAGTGAGCTCGTGAAACGCATCATTGAATATAAAAACAAAAATTAGTCTGAAAAATAGCACAAATTTTCTTGTTTTTCGGAGTTACCAATGAATGACGTTTCAGAACATGCAGCTCAGCTGCTGTTGTAACTGAATGCCATGCAAACACACACGCACACACACAGTTCATTTTATTTTAGTTACTTCAATGATCAATTGTATTTTAATTTATCTAATATTTATTTACTACTATTATTTATTCAAGAATCGTCACTACTAATACTAATTGTGGGGTTTCTTGAAAATTAATTAAAATATAAATCTGAAGAAATTAAGAATAACCAAACAACATTTTCCTATATGAATAATATATTTTCATAAATAAGGTAGTCACGATAATTAATCATCAATACATATTAATTACTCTTTTTTCCTTGAAGATCAACATTACTCTACATAATAATGACAACTTAGTTTATAGTGCAAACTACTCCACGTTCCAACGCGCGGCAATTTTAATTAATTAATTAGGGGAAGGAAGAATCGATTGTAACGTTTGAAATTTATTTACTTGTTATGACTTGCTTTGTAATATAACTCAATTTATATTTATATCATGGCATTTCGATTCCTAGCTATATATATATGCTGGCCTGTCACTTCTATGAAAAAGTTGGACATTAATCCTACTAGGAAAACACACATGCACGCACACATAATTAATAATAACAATTTTTGATTAAATGCATTTAGGTTGGGTAGATTTCTTGTAAGATGTATATGTCTATATAGCAAAGTAATGTACAATATATTCTTTTAATTAATTCATTAATATATAAACATTTATTAAGCTCTTGCAACTTGGCTTATAATAATGGCAGCAGTAAATAACAACCAGATAATAAATTACGGAAAGTTATTGAAGTAATTGGCATGTGAGAGCTGTATTACAGTTACAGCTGCCCTCAAATTTATGAAAGATTAATTAAATATAGAAAAATAAATAAATAAGAAAATATAGTAGTAGTAAAGAGTTGAAATTGAGATGACGTAAAAAAATAGGGACAATTTCTGCGTGAAGATAGCGATATATTGAGGGGATTATCCGTTTTCGCTGTCTCATACGTTGTTTCATTTTCTTAGGGATTCTCTCACACGAGGATATTATTATTATTATTATTATTATTATTATTATTATTATTATTATTATTATTATTATTATTATTATTATTATTATTATTATTTATTTGTGGGCACTATTAAATGCGCCTTCTTTGAATATTACTTCCATCCCATTATATTAGAGCTTATTTTCTTTTTGGTCCGTCCCATTATATAAGAGTTCTTTCCTAAAATGGTAAAAAATACTTGGCTATAATTAACTCTCTCTCCTTAGAATTAATTATAGTCACATATCATTTCATTCATTGGTTTCTGTGCAAGTCAAATTAGCTCTAATATAATGGGATAGAGGTAGTATAATATAAGTTAGCTGTGAATATGATTTGTATTTATGATGCGAGTGACTTATCCTTCTGTACGGATGGATACGTGTTTTGAATTGAGGTTATGAGACCAGTGTTCTAAAAGAAGGCCGAGTTGGCCGCCTAGAAGGCGTCTAGGCGCTAGAAGGTGCTGAACCGTCCCGATTAATGGCAAGACGGTTTTCTCTAGGCGGCATCGAATTAATCGGCATCTAGGCAGGTGCCTAGTGGTCCTAAGCATGTATAAGCAGACCTAGGAGGATTTAGGTGGGCTAATCGGGGCCGGAAGGGCTGTAGGATTAAATTATATTTGAAAAATCATGAATTTCATACTCTAACTTATAGATATCATGTTTAAATATATGAAAATTTGACCTAGACTTTGATGTTTATGTGAAAGATTATTAAGTTTGTGGAATTTGAACTATTAATTAGCATATTATATATTTTTAACCTTTTTATATTGTTTGTATTATAGAACATAATATAAAAATAGTACATTATAATTCTTATCCGCCTAGTCCGTCTAGAAACCGCCTAGAAGCCCGCCTAGCCGCCTAGACGCTAATCCTCACCCCGCCGCCCTACTA
Organism: Mentha longifolia; assembly: GCA_001642375.2. Classification (NCBI taxonomy): domain Eukaryota; kingdom Viridiplantae; phylum Streptophyta; class Magnoliopsida; order Lamiales; family Lamiaceae; genus Mentha; species Mentha longifolia. Next base: position 1,870,585 of record CM038120.1, on the reverse strand, counting down.
GCGTTTAGCGTCTTTTAGAACACTGTATGAGACTACTCCCATCGATGACCGAATGCTTAGGTCGTCCATATAGGACAAACAAGTTGATTAAAAAGAAAATTGAAAAATGAATAGAAATTCACGACTTGGTCGACTGAACGACTCAAGTCACAACTTAATTCATCTACCACTCGTATGCCACATGTCCTATTTGGTTCGTTAATTTTGTTTTGATAAATCTAATCATCATAATATAATTAAAAATTATACCAAAATTTTAGTTTTAAAATTCTCTATTATTGTATAGTTTTAATCACAAAAAAAAAAAAAAACTCGCTTTTCTCATTTTTTTTACTGGTTGTAATTTTGTATTTCAATCAAATATTTATAATTTGATTGTTCTGTTGTACTTTGTATTATATTTCTTGTAATGTTTATTTTCTTATTCAATTTGAAGCTTTTAAAAATATGATAAAAAAATATATAATTTTGACATAATATATATTTATATATATATATAATTTTATAATTTTATATATAATATAAGTTAATTATATAAAACTCATAATATCCAAAAATAATATGTAAAATAAATTAGTTATATTTTATGTTAGGTTGAGTCATGGATGAAGTGTATAGGTTGTGAAATTAGATTGGGTTGTAAATTGTGTAGGTGGAAGAGAGAGAAATTAATATTTTATGTATAGGTTGGGTTATAGAAAGTTGTTGATGGGAGCAGTCTGAACGCCATGTGTTTTGTAAATTTGATATTTTAGTTTTGATGAAAAAAAAAAAACGGGTAATTATAATGTCATTTTATATTTATGATAGTAATAATAATATTCGATATCTACTACACTAGTTTTGCTTATACCATTTCTCTCGTAATATAGTACATGGGTTTTATGAAGAATGAAGTTATTTCTCTCGTAATATAATATACATGGGTTTTATGAAAAATGAAGTTTAACTAGCATGTGCGCATTGCATTCTCAATAATAATGATATATTTAGCTCCACTCAAATAATATCCATCCACATATTTTTAAAAACCCGTACCGACGAACGAAGTATTTATCTTAAATTTGTAATGATGCACAAAATTGGGATTATTGTCATTATGCAACTATCCTTGCTTGATGCTGGGTGATGATGGGTGGGGAATAAAGAGTAACTATTTTACCCCTATTTTTATTAGGGGGAATGGTAAAAGGGGAAAAGATGAAATTCCTTTCGTGAAGCCAAAATCTATCCCTCTTTCTACCTTTTTTTCACTTGCTTATCCAAGAAGAGAAGTGGAATATTGAAAATAAAAATAAATACAGTAACAAAATACGGTGAAAAAGAGAGATAAAGAAAATAAACTATGCCCACAAGGCCACCAAGCACTAGCACTCATTAATGTCTGAAATTTAATCATATCCACCACCAACTTTTTTATCATCACACACATGCGATCCAATATTGGTTCACATTTTTACCAATCACCACGCTGTCAAAAAAAAGAGAAAATAATTGAAAATAAAAGATGTGATTAAAGTCCAATATTTTAACTACTTTTGACAGGTCGTAATTGGTTAAATAACTTAATTAATAAGCTAAACTTGAGAGAATTTGGTGATTATTATTTTTATTTTGTTGCTTGAGTTTGAAGGAAGTTGTGGCGGATGATGGAGTATTCGGGAACTGAAAAATCTGGTAATGATGATTTAATTCACATAATAAAAAAATAGTAATGATGAGTTTTGAAGAATTAATGAAGAATATGAGCTTATTCCCGAAATAAGTTGCAAACATCTTTTAGAATCTTGTGTCTCGTTACGAAGGTTTGGAACTTTCTGAAATTAATGAACAGTTCGAGCTAATTACAAAATAAGAAAAATTATACTTGTACAATGGAAGACCAAATGATTGCGCACAACTTTGTATAGATAATCATCATATAGTGTAGTATTAATTATAAGGTACACTACACACATAATTTGATGAGATTTGGTTATCAAATTAGGTCACGTCCACCTATAGGTGATTTTGAGACCCATAAAGAAATTGCATTCGGTATACGTGAATTGAAATGTCAGAATTAATACTTCGTCCCACTTAAAAAGAGCTCATTTTATTAAAATCGAGCCTATTATAATACTCTTATTTAAATAACTCATTATTATATTTAAGCATGTTAAAAACATAATAAAAAAAATCCGAGATATTAAATCAGATTTTGCTTTGTATAGAATTTGACAGCTGTTTCTAAACATCAAAGAAAATGAAAAAAAAGGTTCAAGATAGGTTGCAAAAGGGAAAAACAACAAAAGTGGTTTAAGTTAGGTCTTAATTACCCACAAATGTCACTAATGACGAAAACAACTTTGTTTTCTAACTAAACGGTTTATCTATTTAACGAAAGCCCAGGAAAAAAAAAAACAAAAAAAAAAAACAGAAAAACAAATTCAATTTTTTTATAAAGGAGGGAGAAAGTGGGTGGGGGCAAATATATAAAAAGAGAAAAAAAGGAATAGGATATAATTCTCACTTCAACGGCCCTATGTTAGCATTGGATGCGACCTCGCTATGGACACTCTTTGCCTTGAAAATGACTCAAACGTTCTAGTATATTCTATTTAGTAATAAAAAATTAATAAGATAATATTTTGGTTGCATCAAAATCGATAATCATAACCACATAGACTATGTAAAGCGATATTTTTTTTTATTAAACTTGCATAATCTATTGTGAGTTGGAGAGATTAGAGAATGACGACGAGTCATAATAATTTAATGTGCACAAATAATGGAAATCGACCTACTTTGGCCGACAGTACAAGTCTCATTCAAATATTCTAAAATCATATCATAAAATTAATTAAAGAGCGTGATAAAGGAAATAAGACGACTACAACCCTCAAAATTTGATTATTTATTTATTATTTTCACCTTTTCATTGGTTGAAGGATTTTGATTTACCTCGTGTATATTTTCCCAATTTGATTTGGGGTTTTATTAAGAAGTCAAGGAAAGCAAAACATGTTCTCTCATTAATAATTCGAGGAAGAAAGATCAGAAAGAATTTTTCTTATCTCATTGAAAAAACTAATTTTCAACCTTCTAATTCTAAGAAAAATGGGCAAAACCTATTTAATATAATGTGGAAATATTTGATATACAGTGGTGTCCTGTACTATATATGACAAACGTGTGGTCCCTGACCGTATCCACGAACGAATCATTTGTTCATTTCTAAGAATTTTTATTTTATTTATTTTTTATATCAAGAATGATACGAAAATCAGATTCTACGAAATAATTATTTAAGTGCTTCAAGCTGTTTTATTAAAGAATAAGATAAGCTTAATCATTGAACTCAATGACCTAATGTAATGTATATATATAAGTCTTCAATCTCAAGTCGGACAATAAGAATCGGGAGGAGACAAAAAGAAGTGTTCTTTCATTCGAAACTAATCCCATAATTAGTTGTGAAAGTCGTGCCTAATAAGCAATAACCATGATTAATTTAAGCACATGGGATAGGAAAAATATAACCTAGGCTTTTTTTTTTTTCCTTCAAAAAGGGAGTAAAAAAATAAAAAGTGAGACCCTAGAATTATCGAGATGGTGGGAAATACTCGATGCCCGATGTGGCCCATGAGACTTTAAACATTATAAGTAATTATTAGTTTACCCTACTTTCCCAGCTGACTTAAATTCAAATAATAGGATATTAGGATGTAAACAAAAAATAAGATGTATGAACCTAGAATGAAGTACGAAGTAGAAGGAACAGAATTTGTAGGCCAAAATCTAATGCACCTAACACGTTGCAAAAGCTAGAAAAAGAGGCCAAAATATGAAGTAAAGTCTTGACAAGCCTAACATGCACGTGGAATTTGCGATTATTTTCTCATCTAACTTGCCTATATGAAAATAGATAGGGAGTGATTTATCATTTATGCTTTCCAATAAAAGTAAAACCATACATGTGTGTGCGTGGGTGTGACAGACTGTTCCTAACGAAGGACACATTTGCTTTTTTATACACATAATTTCCCATAGATGTCCATTCCTTTGGGTTAGATCAAAGGTGAAAGAATCAATTGTTTATGAAAACTATCCTTTTCCTCTATGAAGTAGCTCTAATATGTAAAACAAACACAACTGTATAAGAATGTTTTCCTCAGAGTTCATAATACAAGAAAGATTGAATGGGAGATACAGATAGATACAAGGTATGACGATTATGGTATTTGAGGTGTTAGCATACCTGCTGTGGGAAAGGACTAGGGAAATAATCTTTATTCACTTTTCGGACTCTACCAAGTTAGAAACATCTTGCGACTCATTCCAACATTATTTGAGCTCCTTCAATATTCTCAACTGAATTGGTGAAATAATGAGAGGGAAATTAACTTCAGTTATTGGAGCTTCTTTTGCAAGTACTAGAGATATATTTATGAGCTAAAACTAGAACTGTCTAAGATAGCAGTAGAATACCTTCAATTTATGATAATGGTGTTGGAATATTTTCTCTTTTTCCTCCTGGCTTTCCTTAGGATGCGTGCAGTTTCTTTCTTGGCTTCCTCTATCGAATATTTATCTACTTCTAACAAAAATAAGAAGCCATACTTGGAACCAGGAGCAAATACTGAAACATTTTATAAGCAAGTATTTATGATGGATAGTTGATATGATTTGGTGGATTTCTTGCAGCGATTCTCATATAGCATTGGCCGTCAAAAAAAAAACCCCCATTTTGGCGGTAACAAAACCTATAAATCTTCATACTTTAGAACTATATATTATGTGTGGTAAGGAAACAAAATTATGCAACAAAAACTCTCTTAAAATGGAGTTGGATAGATCCACTGAAATATTACCTGTTTCCTTTTCCTTGAACAAGCAGGAAAAACCAGCATCAATTTCCTCATCTGATTCAATGATAATCTTGCTTTCCTGTTTCCACAGTATTCACTTATTATTGACCATCAAGTGTGTTTATCAATGTACATGCAAGATGCAGTGCAAGAATATTGATGTTCAACAGCAATGACGTCATTAACTGATGAAAACTCTGTCCTGTGAAAGTCTAATAGAGTAATAGTACTAGAAACCTTATAAATAGGAACATCTCACAAGCACATGTAGATTAGAAGCAAAAGCCATTAAAAGCTATCGATTGATGTGGTGATACCTTTTTTTGGTCACTTCTCTTGCTATGGTTTCTGACTTTAGGAGCTGATCTTTCTGGCTTTACTGAAGTCCAGCCTCCCACTTCGACCTTTGGTATTAGATTTGTTCGTGTTTTTAGGCGCCTTGTACTGCAATCAAGGGAAATTTACAGTCTGTAGGAAATATGGGAGCACATTTGCATAAAAGATAAAGGAAGTAACTGAAACAGGTTCAGATGAGGACACAAAGTAAGTCAGGGTTTCAGACTGTGAAGAGAGTGAGCAAAAGTGCTTTGAACCTTTATAAGTTTGAACAGGCGTAGCATATTGAGATGCCATAAGAAAATATGGCCTGCTTCTACTTCACATATTGCTTGTTCATGCATTTTATTTAAAAGACGAGATGCAATAAGAAAATATGGCCTGCTTCTACTTCACATATTGCTTGTTCACACATTCTATTCAGAAGATTTTGAACAATGATCACAGCTCAAACAATATCAAGACGATCTCATGTATTGAAAATAATTTGGCAGCATTTGTTATCGAAGAGGCAGTATGGAAGACAAGTATATAAGTAATGCGTACTTGTCTGGAAAATGAACTTCCTGAAGAGAAGGGTGACAGCTCACAGCCTACAACCATAATAGATATGTTGAAGTTCTCTAATAGCACTTTAGTATACCGAAAACACTCAATGAACAATTGAAGGGCTTACAATTGCAGACTGGAGTGCTTCTGACCCGTTCGTTGAGGATGTTACTTGTTTTTGAGTAGACATCTTCACACTGCAAGAAATTGCCTACAAGAATATGAACAAATGATGTGATCATGCAATTCTACTACCGAGGACAAGACCATTTGACTCTACGTACAACTTAACCTTCACATGCCTGTATCTCTTTAAAGAAATCTCTGTGCAGATCATTTTGTAGTTTCACCATTTGACTGTCAATTTTCTCAGACAGATCTGTCAGAGATGATACTATCAATCCTGAATTCTCTTGGTTCATAATCTGCTTGAGTTGATCAGTCAGAGCTTTCAAGCCCACGTCCAGGCAAGTTTTTATGGCTTCTTGTCCTTTGTTCTGAATAATTACAATTTAACATGCTTAAAATTCACTAGCATGTCCTTATGATACAGATGGTTTGTCAAGAGAGAAACACGGGGCATTAAAAAACTTCTTACCAACAGCTGCAGTGAGTCATCATGGGCGTTCAATTTCTGCCGCATGTCTTTTGCTGAAGAAGCATTACAAACAAGTATTGAATTACGAGGTGATGGTATTAGATACCTAACTTGTTTATTTTAATCATTTCTCCATTATCAAATTCCAAAACGTCGGTTGCAACAGAATTTACTCAAGACTATTGATAAGATAGCTTATGCATTTTTCTAAAAATAATAATTCAATACACAGTCCTTTTATTTCTAGTTCACAATTACAGAGATCCAGGATTCTTACTCTCTAATGCTACTTCTTTTGTACCCTTGTTTGCTTGCATGATGTCACTCTGCATGGAGTCCAACATCAGTCCAAGCCTGCTTAATGAAGTTTCGATCATTCCGATTCTGTGTTCAAGCTCTTCATTAATATGACCTATTGATGAGAAAAAGTTGTTGAGAAACCAATTCTAACAATATAAGGATTAGTTTTGCTGTCGGTAGCTTATTGTTACTAATCTAAATAAGAGATGCTATAACTTTGTTTCCCAGAAAACTCCACCTCAGATTCAGAACTATAAATTTTCAGGTGTTTATGGATTATTACTTTTCATGTCAGACTAATAGCTCAAACAATTAAAGAATGCTTAAGGCAGCTAAATACTTTCTACCTCCAGGCTGCAATTAACAGTCAAGATGCAAGTCTTACATTTGTATTCTTGACTAGACCACTTGCGCATCAAGTTGTTGGAAGTTCTAGATACGATCATTTGGTTCTCTTCTCGTGCAGATTCAATTGAAGGCAAGCAGCTTTTTCTCCTTGCTGAAATCTCTTTTTCTTGAGATCCTATTTTCTATAGTTAACAATCAAAGGAAATTTAGCAGGATCAGTGAGAATAAAACTAACAACGCCATATGAAAAACATTAAATCATTTCATTCTTTCATTTTGGCGTTTCTTAAGATGGAAAATGTGTTGTGCACACAGATCTATCCAAATATATTTTTTGAAAACACTAATTCTAAACCATCTCCGATAGAATATCCTCTTTAACATTCCAATTTAGACCAAACGCTTTTGAATATGCAAAAACCACAACATCACATGCATGAGCACCTCATTAGTCAGGATTTCGTCTTGAGAATTCTGTGAAAACTGAGAGAAGAGGCCATGCTGAGAAGAAACTCCCTGAGAAAGTGACAGCTGCGATTGCTGTGGCCGAAGTTGTGATGCTGTTTGGCTCCTTCCGAAGATTGAAGACGGCTCTAATCTATTGGAAACCCCACTCGATCTCCTTAGTGATTCAATGATGCAAACACAGAGAAAAAATCAATACCGCAGCAACATAGACTAGTAAATTCTAACAATTCCACCAATTTTATCAAAAATTACGCATCGATTTCATCAGCTTCACATAGCGTCGGCTATTTTAAACGATTGCTATTGTTTCCTCATAAGTGCGTTACGAAAAACTGGAACTAATCGACGAATATCCATCATTTACATTACATAGATACTCAACCGAATCCAAAAAGTCGGAATAAAAATTACAGTTATAGTCACGACCACTAGCGAAATGAAGAAGAAACAGACCTAGATTGAGGAGGAAGAACGGAGATGGAGCTGAGGTCGCAAGCTTTATTGATCTTCATCTTCATTTGAGATCGCAAGTGAAACTTCACGCGAACTCGCGAATTCAAAACGGCTCAGCTTCCAAAACGTCGGAAATTCGAGGTGAAGTGAAACCGATTTCAAATCTCTCAAAACTTTTGCAGAGAAGTATCTCTTCTATTCTGAAGCAAGTGCGTGAGTGGGGAAATGGAGCGAATTTTTTTCGTTTGGAGGCCTTTTTTGTATCGGGGGAATTGGCGGGAAATGGGCCGAAGCTAGTGGGCCCTAATTTCACCGTTTGCGATTTGGGCTTATTTACGTTCCTAATTACATCTAACGGTAATGACTGATTATTGTGGGGGAGCGTAAGATTATGGTTGTTGATAAGTTGATTACTCATGGCCCAAATCTTTTTAAAAAAAAAAAATTAAATAAAACTGCCGATTGATTTTAGTTTTGAGAAGGTTGAAAATGTTTTTTGATAATCTATTTCGGCAAAGACCACATATATAAAAATACATGTTGATTAATTGATGACAAAAACTCGTGTACTCCCGGATTGACGGTGCGGGTCCGGCCATGACATGCTTGTTTTAAAAAAGAAAATCAACTTCAGTAAAAGTAATCGTAATTGTTGCGAAAAAAATTGCAACAGTTGTTGAGAATAAAATTATTGTGAAAGTTTGTTGGTCATATATTTACTTTTTATAGGGTGATTTTAAACATTGCCCCATTTTCTCTCATCGTAGCCCCCAATTAAAATAAATAAATAAAATTAATATGAAATGTACAGTTGTACCCTTATAGCCTCCATCCTAAAAATTGTAATAAAATTAATATAATAAAATGTGGAAAACCTAACTGTATAGCCCCCATTGTTTGAACCGGATGCTTTACTATCTTCTTCAATGTATCTTCTTCAATAAAATGTCGAAAAACTATTTTTTTTCCTTTTTCGATGCATGTCTCTCATGAACTGAAAAGCAGTTTAATCTATTGAAAATCTCTCGAGAATCGGTTCTTTTTTAACGAGCATACTATTGTAATGACTAATAATCTTATATATTACTCTCTCTATCTCTCTCGAGATCAACGAGACTTAGCAGAATGGTAAAGTAGGGAACACATTTTGAAAGATTTTGTGAATCGTTTTTTGTTTTGTTTTGTTTTATCATAGGCAAGCCTAACCACAAGTTTACATGAACAATTTCCACTTCTAATTCCCTCTTCTCAAACACGCCATCTCTTTCAACTACTAATTCTCCCTTTGTGAATAAAGATTTCAAGATATGGCGATATATCTTCATCTATGGTTGAAATTCAACTCCTCGCATTTTAAAATTGGACCAAACTCCATGGGATTTGCAATTGCTCGAAAATCGATCCACTTCAAACGGAGTTTGATTTCACAAGCCGGCGAAGCCGCAATCCAATCAATCAAATTGATAAAAAAAGTCTTCTTATATAGTTATATTCTTCATCACCAAATTCGTATTCAGCAGAATAAGGTTATAATGGTACATTCAATATTAATTTAATTTATTAATTTTAAGTGGGGGCTATGATGAGGGAGAAGGGGGCTATGTTTAAAATCACCCCTTTTTATACTATATTATGACTAGTGAAATATCTTCTTACTCTTTATTAACATGAAAAATCTATATCTATGTAGTATATAATAGTAGATACAGAAGCTATATATGGTAAATTTAGTTCATTTAGTACTTATATTTATTTACATTTATGTCAATTGTTAATTATTAATTACATAAATAATATATATATTAGTCTACATAATTTATCAGTTCATTAATTACTTCCCATTATATACGTATAATAGCAATTTCATAGACGTATTTTTTATATTTATTTTGATTTAGTACATTATTTATTTTGACTCTTTCTTTTTAATATAAATAATAAATTATACTTAGGTTATTCAGAATTAATTATTATCATTTGTATTATTATATTTATTTTAAATCTTACTTTTTAATATAAATAAGGATCAAGATAACATAAAATTGCAAATTTTTATCAAATCAGATATAAATCGGTGCACTAATCATGCTCCTTACTTATATTTTTGCATTAATTTAGCAATTAGTTTAATGACTATTAAATTTAGAATTAACTATTTTCATTTGTATTATATTTATTTTCAATATTTTCCATCATGTCCATTTGATTATTAATTTAAATTGTCATACAACTTTTTGCAATATATATAATGAATTACTCGAATCTATCTATAACGACTACGGTTGCCGTAGTAAGTTCTTTTTTACATAACTGTACTTTCTATTTTTAGAAATTAATTTATGAAATGTTAAATATTTCATTTTAATAAGTAATTTATTGTCCATTAATACATTAAATATAATGAACATCAATTAGCAGCCAAAATAATACAAATATTACAATAATATTGGAAACTGTAGGTCAGTACACGTCATTGTACCACTAATTATTCAAATACAAATATGTAACGTGAAAACGTTTTGAACTAATATGGAAAGTTAATTAACATCATAATTGAAAGTAGGTTTTTAGTATAGGGTGCATTCTTGATTCTTGTATTGGTTCCTATTGAAAAGTTATGTTGTTGATATTCCATAATTTAGTAATATATTCTTAATATATAATTTGTTTTCCTAGAAAAAAGTAATATATATATATATATATATATATATATAATATATATATATATATATATCATTTTTTTTAATTTAATACTTTTTTTAACACATATTTTAAATATCCATGTATCTAATATTAGCAATAAAATACCGTTAACCATAACCTAATAATTTCCTTTTATTTGTAGTTTCGTTAATAGAAAACAAAAATTTCTAAATCTTAAACAAATTTGATTTTAGAAATTTATTTGTAACGTTGAATAGACTCGAATCAGCCAATATAGTAGGGTATTTATATAAGGTAATTATGGTTGGAGCTAGCCAAAATTTAGGTAATATAAAAGAAAAGCCGAAAACCGTTTGTTATAGTATTATTATTATTATATATATATTCCTAAATTAGTCAACATCATAATATACTGCTAGGTTATAAATACATGAATCAGAAGTTCAGAACTCAATTATTATGCAATCCATTCGTTACTAGAATTGATTTAATTACATCTTCTCCTACTATTATTCGTGCAAATTATTATTATGTGGAGATATGAACATGAAATATTTGTTTTCTTTCTAGATTGGAAAATAATTTATATTGTGTGATAATACTCTCCAATATTGATAGATTCATCGATTGATTTCATCACTTTTTATTTTTCTATGGTGGGAGTCGTGAATTTCCGACTTTGTTTAATCACATATCAAAATTTGTGATTGTACAGTCCATTATTTTATATTTATATGTTTCACTCACCAACACCATTACTGAAAGTAACAATTGGTTTGCTTTTATATCCTACTTTCATTTGTGCAATATTGCAGGATTGATAATTAAATCAATTATTCGTAAAGAGCCACTTCTTCGATCCGCAGGAATCTCCATGAAATGTTTGCTAAGATTGGTATTGCTATGTTAAATATCTACTTCTTGCAAGTTTAATCTCATTCAATCCAAAAATCAAATTCCTTGGACATATTCTGCCACCTACATGGCTATCGCATTCTTGGGCATAAGATGGTTGTGTATGTTTTCTTATTTTATACAACAATTTCGACAAAAATAGAATTCATGTGAATCACACAATTTTATCTTTTTTGTAATTTTGAATGTAGTCGTCAGCATATACATTTTTAATGATAAATAATACATTAGTCAAAAGTCTCTTGAAAAATACTAATAAATAATGTAATTAATATATGCGTGTACAATTAGCATAATTGAAAAAAATGATCAAGCAAAAAATTATTTCATTGAGCAGTGTGTGTATATGTGTGCGTTATAGTCTTTGAGATATGTTATAATATAAACTTGCAAAGTGTATGTTATATTCAATTTAATTAAGAAGTTGGGATATTCTCAAGATTTTTTTTTCTCTCTTTATTATATAGAACCTTTTAATAATAAGTTGATTTAGAAATTAATTTCAAGAATACATTCTATTAACCCTTTGATATGGCTCAAAGAAATGATTACTTATTTCATTTCGTTTTTAATCATTAAATTATGTGTAAATTAAGAGCTATATATTTTTCCAACGCACATAATATGTTTTCTAATATAATCATAACGACTATGACCTGCCATTTTTAAGTTTGTATTCTATAAATTAGAGATGTCAACGGGCGGGTTTTACCCGGACCCCGAAACCGCTCATTACCTACTAGTTTATAATGATGCGGTTTCGGTCTGGTTCCAAACCCGTCCCAGTAAGACCCGTGACTTGAGCGGTCCGGATCCGGACCGGCCCGCTCGTTTCGGGTCCGGGCCTGTCAATTTTTTTTTTTAAATTTTAAATAGCCTGTTTGTATATGTAAATTTTTTTTATTTATTATTTTTTTTAATGTAATTATTAGCCTATTTCCTATATAAATGTATATACCAATTATTTGTCACGTTTTGCATCTCAATCCTTTCCCACTCATTCCCTTCCATACATTCAGTAACATTCTGATAGTTTCCCCCATTTTTTTTATCGCATTTTTGAACAAAAAAGATTAGTTTTTTTAATTTTTATTTTTTTTTTACGAAAAACAATTGGCTCACACATTATCAAGATTTTGTATGCAACCTCAACATCCATGTCGTTTTCCTCAAGTTGGTGCTACGTTCCCCCTTTACCCACCACCAGATCTTCAGATTTGTTCTTGTAGAGAGAGAGAGAGAGAGGGAGGGAAGAGTGATAGAATTTGCAGTATATGTATATAAACCGTTTGATCTCAAGTTTCTACCACCGATTTCAACCACCCAATTCTTGGAACGGTAAAAAACATGAAATATTTTTAGTGAAGAGCAGAGAGGCAGCGCAAGTCTTACTCGCACTCAGGCAAAACCATTTCCGTTTTGCTTGAAATTTCCCTTCTCTCTCTCTCTCCCTCGTGTATGTGTGTGTTTGTATTCATGCTTATATATGGATTAATAATAATAATAATAATAATAATAATAATAATAATAATAATAATAATAATAATAATAATAATAATAATAATAATAATAATAATAATAATAATAATAATAATAATAATGACTACGGGTTATCTTTTATAGTAATTTTCGTTTTCTTATATTCATGAATATGCTATTTCTGGAAATATCATTTTATTAATTAATATTAGTTATACTACAATGGTTGATCCTCAATTAAGGTAATCAGTGTAATCATCCTTTGACTCAATTTGAAGGAATCAAAAGAAATTAAAAAAGTATTGAATTGAGCATCCGTTTTGAATGAGCAATCGTTTTGAATTGATTAGTTACTTTCCATTTTTTTATATAGAAAAGTTATATGTTTCATTTATATAATATTCCAGAATCAATTTCAATTTGCATAATTAAAATGTAGCTATGTAAGTATATATATTGAATGCAGAATGCATTATGCTAATATTGCATACGATTTAATTCCATGCATTAATATCGCACGTAAATTAGGGACAAATCAAATGTTAATTTTTCTCAAAAATTCTCCACCATTTCTCATAATTTTCTTACTATCTCAACTTCAATTTTTTATACTCCAAATGTTATACCTCAAAATTTTCCCACACCAACTATTCTTATGTTCTGTTTTTTTCCCTTGAAGATCATAATGGAAAAAATTTCAATATCATGTTATCCTCCTTCAAAGAAATCATTGCATTCAAATTAGTGGCACTGAAACTGCTTGTCATTATGCTTATAAACTCCATGTTCTCAATTATATTTATAGATTCATTGATTATGTTTTGCATGTAATAAGTTTCAAGTTTGATTGTAATCTGAATATTAATGATTTTGTATCCATAGAGTTATACGATTACTTTTTAATTGTGAGGTTGTTGGATTGAGCGTATCATTTACTTAAAAAATGCAGCGTGGAATCATTTGTACATAGTCTAGCGAATGACTAATACAAGACTCACAAAAATAAATAAAAAAATAATACTCCATCCGTCCCATTAAAATATGACTATTTTTAATCAAATTGAGTCTATTATAATACTCCCTCCGTCCACGATCAATAGACCTATTTTTTTTGGCACGCGTTTCCACGCGTGCCGATGATGGGTTTTAAAATGATTTTTTTAAAAACAAATTCTTTTACGGGATACGTAGAGTAATAAAATTGAATTTTTAGCCACACATAAATTAGTCATGCAATTTTGGGAAGGCCTGCTCCTAATATTTTTCATGCAATATACAGTGTCCACTTTTAACATGAAGATGAAGTTTCCCATAGGAAGAAAAGCAGTATTAGGTGACCAAACATTGTCAAGAAAATCATACATGCAATCTGTAAAAGAACAAGAAATGAGAAAAATACCATATAGCAAAAGAAAGCTCGAAAAGAAGATTAGGCTCGAGTGAAAAGTAGATTAGAAAAGCGGAACAAAATTGAGGAGGAAGTGGAGCCACAAGTTCGGCCAGTTATGTGGAAATGGTTAAACAATGTGTAAAAAAAAAAAAAAAAAAACATTTTTCAAAAGAAAATTATGAATTAATTATTTTTAATTGTTAAAAATTCAAAATTAAGATATTTATCATTAAAATATACTAAAATTAAAAAATTACAAAATTCAATTTACCCCATGCGTCGCACGGTGTATTACTAGTATTCATTATGTTATTATCTTAAAAAGTGTAACACTTATCATAAATAAAAGCAACAAACACACTTCGCAAATTGCACTTCACACGCAGTGTGCTAGCAGATATTTTCCCTAAAATTTAGTTTAAATTTCTTATACTAGAATCACCAACAACTATATCTTTTAATTTCGTTATATTGAGTTCACTATAACTGAGATCGCAAAGCATTTCACGAGTCCCCAAAGGACTGAAAATGCGGAGTAATCTTCCACGATTTTCTTAGGCTCATTTGAACTATCATGTATATTGGGTTGTCCACCAACTAGACTAATATTTTCAAAATGACTCTCTATAGGGTCGGCACCATGATCCACGATACTCTCACATGTGACAGACTTCAAAATCTGTAAAGTATTAAGATATTTGAGCAAATTAAACTCGATGGGAGTATCTTTTCAAGGATATCATAAATTGAGTAAATTCATAATGTAGCAAAATTGAATATATGCAAGCTAACATTTAAGTTTCTTCCTCTTGAGGTTTGGGTAACATTCTAGTTTCTTCCTCACCAGAAATACATTTTCTTATTTGCTATCTTTCAAGCCTTAACAAAGGTTTAACATATTAACAATTTGATTTTCCTCATATCATCATAATGTATAGAGGTATGATTATCAGCATGTGCACTTGATTGAGACATATCTTCTTTAGCAGCACTTCAAATTTTCAAGTATAGGTGAACATTGTTATACTACTTATATGATTCTATAATTGATGTAGAATCAATCATAAGTGAATTAATTATTATATCTTCCAATGTCAGCAATACTATGTTTGATAAAATTATTGACTAAAACGAAAAGGAATTTTCAATTATATATATTAACTAAATAAAGTGGCGAAGTAGTTTTAAAGAAAGTTTAGAGAGTGAGGGAAGAATTATGATTTTGTTCCTCTTTAGACTCGTATTCTGTTTTGGTCCCCTCAATTGAAGTGGAATTATCATAATTCGTCGTAGAGATCACAACAGTAGCATTCTCCAAAGTTGCAATTTTGAGCTGGATAAAACTGAGATCACCAAGTATACAAGGAAACAAAAATGATGTGTGATTGATCTAAACTAGTATGTAAATTCATATTAATTTATTCATGGCTTGGAATAGAAATCCACCTTGAGACTGTATTCTAGACAAGGTATTTGTTAAGAATCTCCAGATTCACGTAAATATACTTTTCGGGCCACTTTTCTCGCGGTCGAGGCATTGACTTATGGCTTGTATATGTGGCCCAAAATCCGGGGATGCTACGAGGTATTCCCTCTGTCTAATTTTCCTTTTTAGTTTGTCTCATTTCAATTGTCTCATTTCCTTTTTAGTTTGTCACATATCATGAATCAAGATGCATAAAAGCATTGATCCACCAATATTTATTATACAAATGTCACTCTTCAATTCATGTGCAAAAAGTAAATGGGACGATTGATATGAGACGGATGGAGTACTACTATTGAAGTATTTATTTATATTTTTCTTCATTTGCATATATTTACATCATTCTTCTATATCAACTAATAATTAACTAATATAATTGTCATTGATGAGTGATTTGACTTATTGTTCAGAGATTGGAATTTTTCGGGGATGTGGTGCTCGATTATTTGATCAAGATTCATTTTTTATCACAAATATCAAGACAATAAGAATCTCCAGTAACGGGAGTCAAATTCACTTCATAAAAAATCAGGCACATCTTCTTTATTTAGTGTAAAGATCTCAATTCCTAAAATTCTTTCTAAATTTGTCATCGGTAAGATTGACTATACTGGTAAAATTAGTGAAAGAGCTAACACAAAGTGCGCTTATTAGTATTCATAGTCGTTAATGAAAATATAACTTAGATAAGGGGTGCATTTCTATTGGTTGTTTATTTTCAATTAAAATTACTTTGTTTTGTATGGACAATGACACTCTTTTGGTCTACTGTACTCCATTTCTCATTGTCAAATTTATTAATTGTACCATATTTAATATTAGAAAAATCATTGCAATTGGTATCATCCAGTGATTCTCGGCCATGACAATAACACCCGATTGAAGGAGTTGCAAGTTGCATAAAAGAATTTGGATCAATTACTAACACTGAATGTTTGAAGCAAGATATTGCAGAACTTAAATTACAAGAGGGGTACCAGAACTCCTGGGTACACCCAGTCCTTGTTGGCAGGGCAAGAGGGTACCGGAGCTCTTCACAAGGCTTCAGCCCCATCTCGACCTCAGAACTGAGGTTGAGGTCAATCAGATCATCGAAATTATCTTTGAAGCTCCGGAAGAAATCGGAGTAGAGCTGCAGTCCCGTCCTCCCCATGATAGTTGAAATCTCATCCACCCCCATGAAAGACACTTGCATTTAGGAACCCCCGTGCTATTAGTGGAGAATATGCCTCGGTCCCCTATATCGCGAATTCACTGTGGTAGGGGATATATACCTCGCACCGACGTTTCCCGACACCGGTGGAATGACATCACAACCTATGCATGTATTAATATTCAACCTCATCAACATCTCAAATAAATAAATCAATGCATAATAAAACAAAATAGTTATCATAGACCACCACTTTAATTTTTATAAAATTGCAAATACAATTTTAGGCTTCCTATTCTCATCGGTAAGATAAATAGATGCTGAGGCAAAAATAATAAAATTCATCAATAAAGAAAATGATCAAATTCATCTTCGACATCAATATTTCTCAAGAAACGAGCTTTGTGTAACAAACATCTTCGACATCAATACTCCGTACTTCATTGAATACACACCTTGGAGCAAGTCTTACTTATAAAGATGAAAAAAATATCATAGTTGAAAGTTGAAACAATAAAAGCAACATGAACAAATCTACACATACATAAACCCAATCCCCATCCACAATTAATTAGAAAACCATCAAACTGAAAGATTATTCCACAACATCAAACTGAAAGATTAAAAATAAGATTATTCAAAAAAAAAAAAAGACAATTGAGGTAAGCTGTATTGTCAGAGGAAGAAAAATAAAAAGGAGAGAGAATGATAATTGTGATTTGTTAAATTGACCAAGGGTAGAAAAAGAGGAAGAAAAATCTGAAATTGCATTTTAACACAATAGTGTTATTAACACTGTGAATTATCTAATAAAGGGCACCTATATTTTCATACCAAACAAGCATACAAACCTATATTATAATCTAATATAAGGTTTATATGTTCAGGCAAACGACAATGGACCAATTTATCAAAGAAAAAAAAATGAAAAGAGAAAAAATTAAGGATATTTTAGGTACAAAATTTACTTGTACTTTGAGACCCTTACCAGCGACGAGGTCAAAGAGCTGACGGTAGACGCTCCACTCATAGGATTGGGGGAGGTCTCCACCCTCCCACGTCGATCATGATGTCATCCACCCCGATCTTCTTCAGCTTCTTCAGTGCCATCCGCAGTCCATCGACATCGTTTAGTCTGTCGACTCCGATAGTAGCTAGCTGCAAAACCAATGATGATAAAATTATAAATACTTTAAAAAAGAAAAGAAAAAAAGAGAAGATACTTATATTGGTAGCATGACATTGACCGGAACCGAGACTTGCTCGTCTTCGACGGACGTGTCGGATCTAGCCGCCACCGGTGATAGGGATGTCAAACGGGCCAACCCTATCGGGTTGCGGGCTATTCGATTCGGGTCAATCGGGCTTTTTTTCTTTCGGGTTGATTTTTTTTTGCCCTAACCCTAAACCCTCTCGGTTTCGGGTTAGCCCATCGGGCCAAAGAGTTTACAAAACTAAATTTTATATTTCTATTTTTTTTATAGTATTACTTCCTTACATATAAAATAGATAAACACATAAAGTAAACATGAACATTTAAGTTTCAACCACAACATCATGCAAATTCAAAACAATTCAAATTAATTCCCACAACTAAGTAATTGAATAACATTCCCCTTGTGATTCAAGCTTCCCAGAACTTGAAGTTTTTTCAGCTTCATCATCACTATCTTCAACTTCATCATCTTCATCTAATAGAAAATGAAAGTTTGTAAAATTAGAATATAATAACATAATATCATAAACATAATGAAACAAAAATATTACAATCTGAGGGATATCCATGCAACCAATTACGCGTGCAAATAAGAGCTTGCACTTTATTCGGAATGAGTTGATTTCTATATTTGTTCAAAATAAAAGCTCCAATGCTAAAAGACAATTCTGATGTTACCGTAGTGATAGGAATGCTAAGCACATCACATGTCATCTAGCAAGATCCCCAAAACGAACTCTATTATCTTTCCAATATTCAAGCACATTTATCTCTGCCCCTTCATTCATTTGCTCTTCATCCAAATATTTATCCAAATATGTCTTTGCATCACTAGAACCACCTTTGTAACTTCTATAATCCTGCATAACATTTCAAAATGATATAAAAGTAAACTAATAAACAAATAAAACTAAAAGTATTGATAAATATTATAATATTAAAAGGAAAGCATAACTTACATCAAGTTCGGACTTGTCCAAATTCAGTCCCCGTCCTGCCTTGTGAGTTTTTTTGTCTCTTAGAATTCGAAGAATCTCCAAATTTAGAACCAGAACCAGAAGCTTTGAAAGAAGAACCAATACCCATTTCCTTGTACTCATCATACAACTTGTACAACTTGTTCTTCAACTTATCAACTTTCTCTTTATTGGAGTAAGGATCGAATTTTGAATAGTAATATTGGACCATTGCAAGTATGTCACTATACTCCTCCCAATATTTATCAAATTTTTCTTTCATCTTCACAGTCATATATACATCTCACAATTTCATCTTGACTTCTTGAATTTTTTTCAAAACAACGTGCAATCTTCCACACTTCCACAAAATACAAATCACAAGTGGGATAAGATGAACCAGAGATCAAGGTAGTAATTTTATAAAATGGACGCAAGAATTCACACATGAGTTCCCCTCTAACCCATTCTTCTTATGTAGGACATTTCTTGTAACTCAAATCATCAAAGGCAAGCTGCTAAACACACGGCGATACTTGATCGAACTTTCAAGCATCAAGTATGTAGAATTCCAACGTGATTGCAATTCCAATTTTTCTAGCACATTCCTTAAACTTAATCATTCTTGCTTCTGATCCTCTCACATATTTCACACTTTCCCTAATCTTATCCAAAACATCACTAGCAACTTTCAGCCCATGTTGAACTATAAGGTTTAAAACGTGTGCACAACATCGTACATGAAAATAATCACCATTGCACATTAACGAATTTTGCAATAATAGTCATGACTTTAACAATTTAACCATATGATTGTTCGCACCGGCATTATCCAAAGTCAATGAAAACACTTTCTTATCTATACCCCAATCCACCAAACAATCATATAGTTTTTGAGCTAGCTCAGGACCCGAATGTGGATGAGGCATTTCACAGAATGCGAGTATCTTGCTATTCAAAACCCACTTATCATCAACATAACGAGCAGTTACGCAAATATAACCCATAGTCATACAAGTTGTCCAGATATCAAAAGTCAAATAGACCATACCAAGAATATTCTTCAATGTCAATTTCAGCTTCTCCTTTTCAGACTCGTACATTTTCATAACATCAGAAGCAATAGTGTTTCTAGAGACAAATCTTACATCTGGATTCAAGTACTTCAAAAATCCTCTTATATTTTTGTATTCAATCCACCTTAAAGGCAAATTATGTGCAACTGAAATCCTAGTTATCCATTCATGACATATTTTTTTATCAATAAGTTTACCTTTAGCCCTTAATTTTCCTTCATGATCAAGAAACATAGCACTGACATCTCCAAACACCGGTTTACTCTTGCACTTATCTAAATGACGACTTAGAGTAGAGGTTCCATAGTTAGTACCTTGATATTTGTACAAAGTCGAGCAATGATTGCATTTGGCTTTATTAATTTCTACCCCTCCTTCCTTGACTTTCTCAATGGAAAAATGTTCCCAAACTGGTGAAGTTTTCTTCTTTGATTTGGAATCACCTAAAATCTCCACCTCATCGGTATCGAGTTTATCGGCATTCTCTTTATCAGCTTTCTTAGATGAGCCTTCCATCAACAACCTAAAACATAAATAGAAAAAATAAGACACAATAGCAACATTATTTAGTAGAAAAATTAAACACAATAGCAACACAATAGGAACCAAACCAATTCGCTAAAGTTACAAACTCCAAGAAAAATGATCCTCTATATCATCAATTTTTAATAATACACGTTACTTAAAATCCATTAAAAATGATGGAACAAGTGATGCAAACCAGGAGAGAGACATAAAGTTTAGACAATAATCTAGAATAAAAAAATTGAGGATTTCCAAATGGATGAATATTAATACTACATACATGCCAGCCGTACACCCTTTAAACGATAAAGAAGTTCGACAAAAGAAAAGGGCACAGTTACTAATTTTAGTTATTGATGCTTAATTCTATAACACAAATGCAAGGAAGTAAAACTAATTTGAAAAAAACGCACATTATTGAAAGATATAAATTCCAACTTATTCACCTTTTGATATCGCCGGAGAGAATTCGTTGCCGCCGCGCCGGAGAGGAGGGAGAGGTGTGGGTGACTGTGATGAGGGAGGAAGTTTATCAGCTATGGTGGAGTGAGTGCGAACGGTGGATGCGTAAAGCATCTGCACAGTTGTCCTAAAAATTACTCCCTCCGTCTCAAGTATTCCGACACCTTTCTTTTCGGCACGGAACTTAAGGCGGTGGTGTTTACTGTGTAAAGTGTAATATGTGCAGGGATGTGATGTGGTTTATGTATTTAGACATATTTTTAAATTAGAGCATCATAAATGCATAAAAACATATCCATATTTGATCTTAAATGAAAGATCGTATCAATACCTTTAATTTGGTATAAAAATCATAAAAATCGAATAACAAACGAGAAAGTTATGATAGTTTAAACTTTTAAGATTTAAATTATATTGGGATACGTGCTGTGCGTTGAGTGGATGATGAGATTTAATTAGATAATATTAAGTGTAATAAGGGATTTACTAATTGTACTATTAATTAGCTAATTATTTCCCACAAAGGAAATGTGTCAGAATACTTGAGACGGCCCAATAAGGAAAGGGTGTCGGAATACTTGAGACGGAGGGAGTATATATTCACTCCATTTTCATTAGAATAATATATTTCTTTTTTTTAAATTAATAAGAGCTTGGCCCGACGGGCCGGAGCGTGACCCGACTGGGTTAGCCCGATTGGCCCGAGAGCCCGACCAGGCTGGCCCGAAAAGCCCAAAATTAATATGGGCTGAAATAAATGAGCCCTAACCCACCATTTTTTTTGGGCTATTCGGGTCGGCCCTTCGGGCTTGAGCTTTTTTGACATCCCTAACCGGTGGTATGATTTAATTATTTTTGATATATTTTTTATTAGTTTTTTATATATATACTATTGTCACGTCATCCGTGAACATATTAAGCATGCATACAGTAGGGTATTAGAGTATTACTCTTTCTAGATTATCGTTTACGAGTCATACAACTTTCTTGCTGATTAACAAAATTTACACATCCT
This sequence comes from Mentha longifolia, assembly GCA_001642375.2. Taxonomy (NCBI): domain Eukaryota; kingdom Viridiplantae; phylum Streptophyta; class Magnoliopsida; order Lamiales; family Lamiaceae; genus Mentha; species Mentha longifolia. Next base: position 1,848,346 of record CM038120.1, on the reverse strand, counting down.
CCCCCGAACCAACCTTAATAGGAACTGCCAAAATTAAATTAAATCAACACACAACAAACATTGTCAACTGCTAATATCATTTTCAACTCCACTTATGCAAAATTCAAATAAAATAATCACATTGTACGTGCTTTTAAACACAAATATTAAATTTTAATTCACTAAAAATTCAAGTAAACATCGATTTAATTAAGTACTCCAATAATATCAAATCAATCAAACACTAAAAGAAATAGAAATATTTTATTTTTAAAATTATTAATTTATGAGGCAAAAAATTAACTACCTATTAAACACTAAGAAAATCAAAATCTACCTACAACTTAAGAAAACACAAAAAATACCTAAAATTTACCTAATGAGACTAAAATACCCCATCGTTTCTCCTCCCCTCCTTCTCTCACATGAGGGCATCCACAATGTAGATCCCAAATTGTGGGATCTCTCCCACTTTCCGGTGGGAGAGATCCCACACCCAAAAGTTACCCCAATGCAACGGGATCTCTCCGATTTTTTTTTGATTTTTTTATTCAATTTCTTTTTATTAAATAATTTTTTAATCTCGATTTTTATTTCCATTTATATCTCAATTTTTATTTCGATTTATATGTCGATTTTTATTTTGATATTTAATTTTATTGAATTGAAATATGCAACATTACATATGATTAAAATTAAAAATACGAATTAAAATTCTTAATCTCGACCACTACAACTCTACAATTCCTCGATCAAATTGTTGATGAGGTTTCCGTGACGGGTCGAATCGCGCATATTGGATGTCCGTTCAGCATACTCACGAAAGGACGTCGTACCTCCTTGCTACACTGTAGGCCCTCTGCTGCTAGAAGCTTCATCTTCAGGAGGAGCCCATTGCGTCGCCATTGACCCTTTGCTCTCGATGATCATGTTGTGCATGATGATGCAAGCATACATAACATCTTGCATATGATCGTGGAAGTAGAGTCTCGACGGGCCTTGGATGATTCCCCACCGCATTCGCAATATGCTGAAAGCCCTTTCGACGTCTTTTCGAGCCGACTCTTGCTTTGCTTTGAAAAGTTTAACTTTCGGGTTGGCCACGGCAGTTGGGCTTGAGATGAAAATGGGCCACTTTGGGTATATCCCGTCGGCGAGGTAGTAGACCATGAAGCTCGTCCGTTCGCCGTGAATTGAATGGGCGGAGCTACCCCATTCACAACATCACTGAAAAGGGGTGATTGGTTCAGGACGTTGATGTCGTTGTTGGAGCCAGCAACTCCGAAAAAAGCATGCCAGACACACAGATCGTGAGAGGCGACTACCTCTAAGATGATCGTGGGAACCCCCTTATCGCCACGAACGTGACCTTTCCACGCAGTCGGGCAATTCCTCCAACTCCAGTGCATGCAGTCGATGCTAGTTCCTCGTGCATACGCAACAGTCTTTCGCAATCACCTGCCTTGGGCCGCCGCAAATAGTTGCCTCCAAAATTAGCAACAATCGACCTACAAAATTATTTCAGACAATCAATGCTCGTTGTCTCTACCATGCGCAGGTACTCGTCGAGGTGATCCGCCTGGCAACCGTTGCCGAGTTGACTCAGCGCAGCAGTGCATTTTTTAATTGCTGTAAAGTCATCCCTTCCAAGAGCATCTGGACGTTGTTGGAAGAACGGATCGCGCTCCTCGAATACTTGGAAGATGTGCAAGAACAAGGTCCTCGACATACGAAATCGACGTCGAAATGTTGCAGTGCCGTAGGTTGGTCTATCACCGAAATAATCCTCAATCATTTGGGCGGAACCACCGACATGATCTCGATCTATGAAGGCCCTATGCGCCGAATGTCGTCGGCGTCTCGTCTGTTGATCTTCTCTCTTCTTCCGTTGCGCTTCTGCTAAAGCTTGGATGAGTTCGTGCGATTTCCTCAGTTGATGGAACGCTCTTAACACCTCGTAGGAATCGCTTGAAGATGTTGACGATCCTTTTCCCTTATTGTCCGAATCGAAAATGGCACTCCAAAATTTGAAACGTCATACACGCTAAGCTTTACATTTCAATAAATGAGACCGCACAACTAATAAAAATCTTGATAAAGGAATATCGATTTTATCAACTCGTAAGTAAATAAATGGAATTTCACATAAATTGTGATAAAAAGTTTATAAAAGTAACAAACACATGCCATAGTAATATTTTCGAATGGAAAAGAGAAAAAGAAAACACGAACACATGCTAATATAGTAGTAGTAATATTTACTTCGAAGAAGTTAGTACAAAATTGTTCAATATATATACATGCACTTTTGTAATTTCATTTTTACGAATGGCATTTGGCACCTTCTAGCTTTCAATATGCTATTCTATAAACAAATTTGAAAATATAATTATTTTTTAGGCAAATTAATAAAATAGCCACTTTAATATAGTAAAATAAAAAACTAGTCATTAAAATAAAAAAGATAAAATTTAACCACTTTTAAAGGTGAATTACATTATTACCCTTAATAAAATTAATTCTCTTCTTCTTGCCCAAAACTCACCCACTCAAACACGCACTCATATACACACACAAACACACATAAACACACACACATGCACGCAGTAACACAACACCCCCAACCCTTCTCTCTCTCAAACACACACAGACTTACATCACACGTAAAAAACAAAAGCCACACACACACACAAAAATTCAAATTATCATCTTTTTTAATTATATCAAAGTAATTATTTCGCACTACGTATTAGTGGTGGGACTTGATCTCATTGAAGGATAGAACGAATCTCTCTCTCCTCTATCTCTCTCTCATACACAGACGCACACATCACACATAAAAAAATAAAAAAATAAAAAAAAGAACACCCCCATGCCTCTCTCTCTCTCCCTCTCTCTTTCTCACGCACACCACCATACTACAGGCACACACATACAACACACGCACACATCACATCTTTTATTATTATTATTATTATTATTATTATTATTATTATTATTATTATTATTATTATTATTATTATTATTTTATCACTTGTTCTTCAATACATGAATTGAAATTCGTCAATTCACGAAATCAATTGAATAAACGAAAAAAATCGAGAGTTACTTTTTTTTTCGCACTAATTCACGAATTCATTATTGAATTTGTGATTTCAGACCATTTTTATGAGTAATTCTCGAATTGAGCCAAAAATTCATGAATTCAGGCAATTTTGTAAGCAATTCGTGAATTCAAACATTTTTTGTGAGTAACTCACGAATTGAACCAAAAAATTCGTGAATTCCGTACAAGTCGGGTATTATGGTAAGAGTGGCTAATTTTTTTTATCTTTTTTATCTAAATGACTATTTTTTATCTTTACTATCTTAAAATGACTATTTTTGTCTATTTCTCCATTATTTTTCAAAACATCGGCTCACAATAATAGAAATACTTCTATAATTAAAAATGAATTTGAGGCATTTGTTTAGAAAAATCTACAGTTAGATTTATGCTGATGTGTAATCTTTGTTTTAGACATTTTAAACTAATAAAGGTATAATAGCATATTTTTAGAGATTTTGTAACTGCTCCCTTTAATATGTAGGTTTAATGTTGCGATTCATTAAGTTAAATTGTATTTGTTCATCTATTTTTCAACTGGGGCATTACGATTTTTATTGCATACATATTTTGTTGGATTAATCTATTGGTCATATTATGGCTGGCCATAATACCCTTTTAATTTATTAAAAATGGGTATATGATTTCTCATTTTTAGAAAACCGGTCGACTAACAGTATAAAGCTTTTTATGACTATTAAACACCCTCATACTTCCTGCAGGTAGAGAGAGATTAGTGGGATTAGGCAGTTAGTCCATTATTTCCGCTTCATTTATTTATTCTTTTATACTACATACATAATTAAGGTGCCAAATCATTGATCGTATTGATTGGGTCTGTTTTTTTTTTTTTTTCTTAATCATTAAATCACAAGAATTACGTGCAAACATTAATTTTGGCTTATTGCATATATTCTAGTTTATTTTTCATATGAATAATAGGACACTGTATTTATTTATTTATTATTATTATTATTATTATTTTTATTTTTTTTGAACAAGGACAATGTATATTAAGAAGTGCATTTATCATAATACTCCCTCCGGTCCTAGGCTATTGACTTATTTTTTGAATATATATGAGATATAAAATATTCAAATGAGTTAATAGTCTGAGACCACAAGGAGTATATACTATTACCAATAAGAAATATAGTACAAGTTTGATTTAACAGTTTCTCATAATCGAATATTACTTAATTATATTAAAGTTTGGTACGCACTAAATCAATAACAATATTATGAAAATACGTAACCCCAAACTATAGAATATAATTTTGTAATGTACATAATAATTGTAAGTTGTGGCACCATTTTATTTTATACTCATTTCGTCTCAGCTGAATATTCGCTATTTTTTGGGCACATATTTTAATAAATAATAGGTGAGTGGTGTTAGTGATAATAAAAAACCTACGTTAATGTAAGTGGGTTAGTGTGCAAAAATAAAATGTGCATACTCTAGTAAGACAGACATACATAAAAGGAAATACTATGTATAATAAGTCAATAGTAATTCACAATATCAAGCGTTGACACCATCTTACATCATATGGCAATAATATTTTATGGTTTTGATTAAAGTTTGACACAATACTTTTATATGTAAATTAAAAAAGAGGTAATATTATCAATGTGTGATGCTTGTAAGTGTGCATAATATTAAGTTATTAGTGGAATGTCCCGTCAAAATTTGATGAGAACCATTTCATATTGTAATTTTTAAATAAAAATTATAATAACAATTCATATTATAATATATATATATATATATATACATATATATTATTAAATTAATTCACCATTATAATTAAATTTTGAGGAATGACTACATCATTGTCTAATTATATAATAATTTGGGACGTTGAAATTGTGACACGATAGTATGGTATTAGTCGGTAAATTAATAATTTTATATATGGTGGTATACGGCACTATAGTATTATAAATATATGTTACAATTCATAATTAAGCAAAGGTGGAACCAGAAAAATTGTTCCGTGGCTGAATTTTTTAAATTTTTAAATTCGACACAACACTTCTAAAATTCAATTCTCGTTAGTGGGGCTTTAGTATAAAAATTCATTAAAAAAAAGTTAATAATTTACTAAAAATTTTAAAATTAAAAAGAAAAAAAAAAAATTATGGTGGGTCTTAAGCTTCGATGGCATGTACATGGATCCGCACCTGATAATATGTACATGCGACACTTTACCGTAGTATACAAATCAATAATGGAGACAATTAATTTTCATTTTTAAAATTTTCGAATAACTAAGATAATTAGTTCTCACGATTGATGTAACACGATATTATATATAGAAATTAATCGGAAGCCAACATAATGATTTAATGAACCTATTAGATTCAAAAATCAGTAGTTAATTAAAACGATATCTTTCCATTATCAATGGAAAGGGCATTTGTGTGAAAATATGAATTCGCTCATCATCATTAATGTGGTATTAATTACTCCCTCCGTCTCATTTGAAACGTCCCATTTACTTTTTGCACATTGATTAAGGAATGACATTTATGTAATAGATTTAGGTGGGTCCATTTACTTTTTGCACTTTAATTAAGGAATGGAGTGTGACGAAAAAGGAAAGTGACGTTTGAAGTGAGACAAACGAAAAAAGAAAGTGAGATATTTCAAATGAGACGGAGGGCTTATTATCTGAAATGACTTTTTTATCCTCATATGGCCAGCCATATTATGGCTATTTAGCTATTTTGTTATACTTTGTTGCTTATTAGAGCAATTTTTAATTTGAGGATATATATATATATATAGATATATAGATATATATATATATATATATATATATATATATATATATGTCGTGTTAATGGTTGCATTTTTGTTGTGCGCATAAATAATTTTATTTATGTTGTTGTTCATTAGACAATATTTTATTATTTATTATAGCAATGTTTTATTGCATATAGTTTTGTACCGAAAAAGGTTTATTATTTGTGTACTTGTTGTTTCATAGCAAATATGTCATTGTATTATCTCACAAACCATTGCATTTTATCTCACAAATCATTGCATGATAATGTATATATATTTTTGTCGTGTGTGCAGGGTCGGATCCAGAAAAAATATCAAGTAGGGGCTAATTTTTCTAAATTTTGAATTTTATAAAAAATTTCTTCTTGTTGGTTTGGTGGTATGGGCTTTTATGCTACAATTTAACAATAATTTGATGATTTTTTTGAGTAATTTTTTTTTGGGGGGTTTGGTGAGGGCTTAAGCCCTCACCCCTCTATGAGTAGATCCACCACTACGTGTGTACTTGTTGCTTCATTAGCGAATATATCATTGCATATTATTTCACAAATCATTGTATATTATCTCATGGATCATTGCAGATAATGCATGTATTTTACTGTGTTTTTTTTTTTTTTTTTTTTTCACATGCAATCTCATTCTCTCTCTCTTTTTTTATTTTTATTTTTTTTACGTATAAAATCTCACGTTGCATAGTTTGATCGTTAGAGAAATTTGCTACATTTACAAAGAAAATTGACAATATATAAGAAATCACTTTTTACGTTACTAACTTACTCCTAATTAGTTGCCTATTATTTTGGAAAGTGAAGATATATATATGGTTAAACAATAAATCTAACTATAATTTCTTTAGCAATCTTTACCGTACATTTTTTAACACAAGGGAATATGTTTTCTATATAATCATTCCATGAATACATTGATACCAATGTTTTGTGTGCGCAAATTTGTTTTTTTTTTTAATTTGCATGACTAAAACCAATAATTGTTATATTTATAAATAAGATTTGTCATTTTTTGTGAAACATAGATTAGTCATAATTTTGATAATAATTTTAGTTGATGAAAAAAGTATCCACACATAATTTTGATTATAATTTTAGATGAAAAAAAAAAAACATTCTTATTAATTCAAAAAGTCAAAAACCCCTGAAATTATTGATTGCTCGACTTCTCTCAATCACTTGACCAAGACTAAGGGGGTGTATTCAATTGGGATTATATTGAATTTTTTTTTGACTTTGAAAAGTCTGTGGATTTAGAAAATCCATAGACTCCATGCAGAGTATGGCTGACTTTTTCTATTGATTTACATGGATTTTTCATAGACTTGATAGGATTGTGGAATACACTTTTTTTATTAATTTACATGAATTTCCATAAACTCCGGCGCTGGAACTCTTGATGCAAATGTATACGGAACACACTTTTATATAAATAAATAAATACAAAATTAATTCTTTAATTAAAAAGAAATATCCCAAATGGTATATTCCTTTACAGTTATGTTTCATGCCTGATTACTCATAGTTTTCTTGTATTTTGTTTCGTAAACAACCTCTTATTCATTTATCTTCTGAACTTTATTATACATGTTTTTTTTCCTGTACAGTTTGCTATTTGAGTTGGGGAATTATGCTAATTATTTGAGGAATTATAAGTACAGGGCGTGAAGGTTTATACTTTATAATATTCTACAGAATCTACACATAAGATGCATAGATCCACTTCTATCACCAAATCTTGTAGTCTTTTTGTTGTGAAGATGAGATTTTATTCCTTACTGTACTGAGTTGATGGAAACTTTCTTTTGGTTTTCTCTTGTTGTTATTGACTAGATCTAGAACTGATGGTACAAGACATGTAAGACGAGCATCAATTAGTGTTCTAGTAATAGCTGATTGCTTGTTCATCCCATCGGTCATGATAAAATTTCTTGTGAAGAGCACAATATTAAGAAATCTCTTATGGTTTAAAGAGATTTTAGAAAGTAAAATCTCTTCATGTTTTTGGAAGAAAATCAAACAAAATCTATGTACTATTAAAATCTATAGACTGTTAAATACCTACAAATTTTTTAAGACTTTTTAAAATTCGTATTGAATACCTTGAGAATTTTAAAAACTTTTGAAAATCTGAACTGAATCCCCCTAAACTTTGAAAATTTAAAAAAATCCTTCAAATTCCACAACCAATACACCCCTAAAAGCGTCGAAATTTCCCAACAATTTCATCAAACTTTGAATCTTTAAATCTTCCAGTTTTTGGTGTCCGAGCTTGTCCTCCATTCGAATTTTGTTCACTAGAATTTGGAGGTGCAACGGAAGCAGATTTTGCGGTAATATTGAACTAAATAACCGCAAACACAACATTAAAGGGTATATAATCGAATAGTGGAAGAAGGAAGAGAAAAAAAACATACCCTGAATCATCATCCATCGCGTATCAAACTCAAAAACGTTTACGTCGCAATATGCACAGAGATTATTACCGTTTCTATATGATTGAGAGCGTTAATTATTTGATTTCAAGTGTTATAGGAAATCTAGGGTTTTCCGCAGAAAATTTAGAGGGACATGGAAGATTGAGGGTTTATAAATTATAACTATAAGACACAAGTGGGAACTGTTGTTTTGTTCAAAGTCAAATTGTTTTCAATTTTATGTCATTTGTTATTCTTATTGTCGTTAATTCCCTTTTGGTTATTATTATTGTTTTTTTCTTTCAATTTTATAGCGTTATTAATTTTCATAGTTATAATAATTATCATCTATTATCAAGTCCAGTATTTATTAAATAGGATTTTTCTCTCTTTTACCCTATTTATATATATCATCGTTTACCCTATTCTGTACATAGAATGAGAGATTAATAAAAACAGCCGCCGCTTATGTTCTTTATTTTGCTTTACAATATTATTTCACAACACGTTAGCGGATCTTGAATCACGAACCTCTAATTGATCGGTTCTTGAAGCATGATAATCGTTAACCAATCGAGTGATTTTTGGAGGTATGATTTACGAAAGAACTGTATCTTTCCTGCAAGGTAACATTCCTCTAACATCATGACTAAATTATTGGTATTTGATGTATTGTGAAATTGACGAGACTCGCATGAATCTTCTGTGGGATAGAAAGGTTTGAGTGCTTAATTGGCATAATTGTTCAGAGAGAAAAAGAAAACCCTAAAATGCATACTTCGTACTATAAAATTTGGTCACTTTTTAAGTTCTTTTATATTTATATCGTTTCTTTGGATTATGGAGAACATGGCCGGCATGCCTACTAATTAGACCCCTTAGTTGTACGATTTATCTTCTAGTAATATTATTGATGCGGTGATATTTTTCTATTATGCCAATTGATTTATGATTTGCAAAGCCATCATATATTCTATTGGGACTGAATTTGTAAGTATATGCTTTGATACATTTCGCATATATATTTGATGGTAAGTCTATGCTATAATGAATTTTGTTTTGTGCACATGTTATTAAATTTTATGATTTTTTTTTTCCCTACAAAAATCGAATGATTTTTGTCATTAGCATCGGTTAATTATCTTATGAGGAGCTGATTGTAACAATAGTCTTAATTTGTTTTATTCAATAAAGCTTGGGAAAAAGTCGAAGGGAACATAGCAAAGTTCAACAAATTTACAAACGGAACAGTTGCATAAAAAAATCGTTTTCCAGAAAACAAAGTTAATGCACGTATAAGATGGTAGTCATTTAGCTAATAAATAAATTTGCATCATAGAAGCATAAAACGCTTTTTTATAACATGCTTTGGCTTTCCTATTGTAAAACGCTTTTTATAACATGAGTTGGCTTTCCAAATTTGCTACAGTTGTAAGGTAATTGAAGTCATTCACAGTATACTGTATTTTGCAAGAGAGAGAAAGGTGTGTTCAAGGAACAAAATCTCAATTTTTGGACAAAGCAACAAAACTTTCCTCCAACTAATGGGAGGGGAGCTTCAGATCATACGAACAGAAGGGCACGTAATGAAAAAACATAACCTCCCCAAAAATGGTTGTCGATCAAAACACCGTACAATCATCCACAAACACCGTTTCCTTCCTCCCCATGCTAACCTTCCTCTTTGTAAGGCCAGATCATGTCATTGATCCGAAAAATAGTAATAGCAGCTTCAGTAGCAAACTGACCAAAAGCAGAAATAAGTTTAGCAACTTCTTGTAGCAGTAACAATTTCATAACACGTCGACTTAACATCAATGTGAATTCAAGAAATCGAGTTTGTCTGGTACCTGAATTATTTTTACTTTGCTCATGGCAGGTTCGATGACTCCAGCCTCCAAGTTGTTGCGAACAGCACCCTTCACCAAATCTAGACCCATGCTACAACAGCAATAAAAACAAGCCAGTCAGAGATCATAGCCATTAACATAAATACAATAAAGAACCAATGCCATTGTCCCTACTAAGAGAAGAGGATCTCAGTCAGACTACGACAGCATGTCAGCATTCGGTAAATAACTTACTAAATGAAAAGAGTCGATGTCACACAACTGAAGTTGCACATCGGTTATTATTGATCAAGATACAACGCTGCAGAAACATTACTCTCTCCACTCCAATGAAAGAAGCAAAAAGGGTATCAATGGATCTTTATTGTGTTATCTCATATACATCTGAAAAGATTTACTCCCCCATCCCCCTATATTCATGCCAGTCAAATTTCCTGAGCACGGTAACTAAGAAAAATCTGTTAAAGGTAGTTGGCAGTGGATGATAAAGTTGTTGGGAAAGGATAAAGGGTAAAGTTATTGGAAGAAGGGATAAAGTGGTGTGCCCTAGCTGATTTTTGTAAATATAGTGTAACTTTATGGTTTTAAAATAAGAGTGTGTAAGAGAATCTTTGCTATTTTGGGTCTTAACATGAATTTAGGGGACTTCCCGAAAAGAAAATTTTTCACACGTATATAAGGGACGGAGGGAATAGTATAGTAATTTAGACTAACAAGGTTTTAGTACCTTGATACATGTTTCTTATCTGCCTTAGTTTGAGCAGTGCGGTGGTAAGCTCACAGTTTAGCAACCAACTCAGTTGCATCTTTAGCAGCATTGACAGCAAGAACCTGAACAGTAAGAAGAAATCCAATAGATTCAGGTGCGGAAAAACCCAACTGATGCCCATTACTGGAAGATAATATATACTATTTGAACCTTTGGTATAACTAATAAGGATTCAGCAAACTCTGCAATGGCCAACTCTTCCTTGGAGTCTAAGGTAGTTGCCAGATTCTCTAGATACACAGACAAGGCAGCCTCAACAGCACCTCCTCCAGCTACAACCTACATTTTACAATCACAACACCATCAAAACATGCATAATAGTTAGATCTTTTCTTGACAGATTTTGAATTGTCGCCATGTCTAGTGAAGATATGATCTGGCAAAACTTAAGCAAAAATATGTAGACAAGTAATACACTCAGAACAAGTAAACATATTTTAATGAAAAAAAGAAAAAGAAAAACACGACTCTTGCACCTCCCTCAAATTTGCAAAATGTGTATTCTTGATACACCCGATCTAAAAAGAGTTTGGGGAAATATTATATGTTGTTTCTTACATCAATCCTATAGACCTACAAACTGACTAGAAGTTGATATGACGGTAGTCAGATAAGGAAATCATGCTAAAAGTTAAAATGACTGGAAGTTATCTAGGTACTTACTGCATTAGATTCCAGAGTTCTCTTCACAACGCACAGAGCATCATGCAAAGCCCTGTCCATCTCATCAAGCATGAAGTGGTTGGCACCTCTTAGTATCAAAGAAACCTGAATGGAACATTAAAGAAAATTAGTATTTTCAATCATTGGGGACAACAATGGCAGCAATACCACCATCTTTCAAAAAATAGAATTGTTCATTTATAATATGAGAAGTAATTGAAAGAAAAGAAAAGAAAAAACATAAAAAAATGTAATAAAGAAAAAGGGGAACATTTCGCTGTAGCTGGATCATGGTGGCATGCTACAGGACCATTATAAATTGAGCATATAACCAACTAAAACAGAGAAACTGAAGACATCATGGAACTGACTAATCATACCGCACTCGAGTTTTTGGTCCCTTTTATCATAATTACATCATCAGCAATTCGCTCCTCCGCAACTTCATCTGCATAGCCTAGAAATGATGAATCGAATGTTTCTTCCCCTTCCATATCTGTAAAAGTTGAGACCTGGATAGAAGCAGTGGTTAGGACTGGAGTGTTGTCCGCTAATGATGACGAGCATCATTCTCTCATTTACAATACTGTAGTGATAGTCCTTCACTTCAACTTCGGACAAATTTCACTAAGAGAGCACTGAAAGTGGAAGTACGGGTTAAAATCCATAGCAGGTATCCATTTGTGAGTCGACAAGTATGATTAGAAGCAAAGATGACTGTATTTGGAAGTAGGAGAGCAATAAGAGTTCAACTACTATGATAAATAATTCTCTAGATGCCCACAAATAACCACCACTTAGTACAAAGTAAATCTTTCTCTAGTCCCCGTCCTTCGACACACAAAGTACTGAACTTTTTTCCAGAGTGGAATCCCAGCATGGTTTCACTAAGAAATTACACATCTCAACACAATTTGCATAGGCATCTCAAGTCCTAGAGCAAATAGGAAGGCATTAGACGCTTAAGATGAGAAAATAATGTACCGCTGTAGCACCAGTTGCCTTAGCAACATGGCGTAGGTCCTCCTTGCGAACACGTCTGACAGCTATGGCACCAGCCTCCACAAAGTACTGAAATAACAGGGAGAATTTTGGTAAATGCTCAAGCAAATAAATAGCACATCCTTATAGACGACGGTTTTCATCAGTGTGTCAAGATTTTCCAGTCTGCTTTAATATGTGTGATTGTATTGACTTATGAAGAAATAGCATTGACCGCAAAATAATATAAATACTAATAGCAGCCAATATGTAGCAGATGGAGAGGTAACATGAGTAACAAGGAATACAACCCATAGAAAGAGTGAGATTACAGTACTGATTAGCAATTCCATCACTTAAAGCAGTTTGTGAAAATCTAAATCAGCTTTTAGCAAAAAGCTTGCCTTAAGTGCCATGTCATCAATTCCTTTGGTAGTCAGAACAACATTTGTTCCTGCCTTAAAGAATTTTCTCAATACGTTCTTTTGTACTATCAGCTTCTCTGCAAGATAAAAGTTGTCATTGCTACAATGCATGGCAGAAATCAACTCAGATAATTATGCATCAAGTAGACTCTCAAATTATCTGTAATAACAAGGAGCAACCCTGTTTAATCAATTTAAGAATTCATATTTTCTGCAAGATATCTAATAAAGCTACAGAGCTGCTACTGTTTTACTTCAAAATGTCCGGGTGAACATTTAGTAAGCAATACAATACAGTCATGATCCACCGATGTGGCTTTTTGAGAGCAGAACGCACCTCTGACGAATCTTCTCCAACTCCCGGGGGTCAGTGACTAAAACTTGGACTCCTTGTTGCATTTTTGTCTTTTGCAGATTGAAATCAAGGCAAGCAATTTTGGCAGGGGCAACCCTCAGCGGCATCCCCTGTGCAGCACATCCTGTGTTGAGAGCATATCCTCTTAATAGATAACTATCTTTGGCACTTCTCCCACAAGCTTTGAGAATATTGATGCCCTGATGAACATAGGAGAACATTAGAACTCCTCTTTTCTAGATGAAAGGTGAAGGTTTCTTGGGGAAAATCGAAGCCCTTTCTTCTGCTTGGGTCTTATTGAATAAAGTCTACCAGGTTTCTCTGCCCAATTTATTGGTGGCTTATTACAAAAAGGTACAATAGACAAAAGCTTCCCAGATAAAAAAATGCACATCTGATGTGAGCATCAGCATCCAAGATATTTCTCAGAGGGAACAGGCATAAGCTAATTAATAGTTTTATAGGAGAGAATGACATAAACAAGCAACAAACAGTGAATGCTCAGCTATACGAAACCAACCTTGATTGGGTATCTAACTTCTCCTCTAGCATTAGTGGTCTTTACTGCTTGTACAGAATCCACAACCTACAACATAAGTATTGTTTTTTTTGCAATTTAAGATCAAAGAAAAGGCACATCTTGAGACACAGGAAGAGATGAGCTCAAACTAGCAAAGAATCAAGTATAGATGGCACACTAATCAGCAGAAACATTACATGAATATCCAGGTAAACTAAGATGCTAAATCATTTCAGGTATAGGGCGAATTATCTTCCAAGATGAGACATAATATTATGCAAAAAAAGGGGACAACTCCAAATGGTCACAGTAGGAAACAGCTGAGTAGTTTTTAAAAAGAGATGAGCAACTAAGGGCTTGTTTAGTATCCCCAATAAGCCAAGATAAGATAACTTTTCTATCTTGGCTTAGTGGGGATACTAAACAAGCCCTAAAGATATGCAGCATGGCAGGGACAGTGGTATTAGGCAACGTTTCATCACCCATCAGCTTACCAGACTTGCAAAGAAGTTGCTATCACTGCCTATCAACTTTGAGGACATGCTGGTCTTGGCACAGTTCATAAGGGAATCCTTGCCAATTTTTTCAACCTACACATTCATGAGGAAAAAAAATCAGTTCAAAGCATCAATAGATTACATTCCATCAACCGCATGCTATAGCAGCACATTGTAATTTAAAATTATCTAGATACCTACATGCATACACTTCAATAGCTAAACCTACATATTTGTAAATCCATTCATCTAAGCACATGGCAGTCTTTCCTTCAAGAGCATTACTTCCAATAGTGAATGATAAACATTTAAACAGAAAACGTGTTGAAGAGGGCTGAAATCAAAATCCTAGAGGAAAGATTCAATAGAAATGCGTACCTTCCCAAGATGAAATCAGAACTATATCAAAATATAAGGTTACATGTTACAACTTGTTCATAGTTATTCATGCAAAAGAACGAGTGGAATAAGAATTTTACTGATAGAAAATAAAATAAAATACTAACCACTTTAGTTAAAACCATGAGGAGTTTTTACCTTTATAGCCAGTTTTTCATCTGCATATTTGCATGCTTCCCTCATAGCCAGCTGACCAAATCAATTTGCAGAGAAACATGAAAAGAAAAACGATAGAATTACTTTTTCTTGTAAACTAAATTTCCAGGGGAAAAAGAAGAAAGAAACGATCAAGTTAGAAGCACACCCTGTAACCACTAATAATTGATGTTGGATCGATCTTATTTCTCACTAAATCATTCGCTTTCTGTACAAAGAAAGTTAGATAAGTATAACATTCACACAAGAAAAGGAAAACAAACTAAAACGAGTACTAAATCTTTAATTCTACCTTGAGCAGTTCTGCAGCTATGATGACCACAGAAGTTGTCCCATCTCCAACTTCTCGGTCTTGTAACTCTGCCAACTCAACAAGCACCTATGTTTTTGAAAGCATGACATGTAAGATTCATTGTTCAAATTAAAAAATAGAGAAAATACAAAGTAAAGAAATTTGCGTTCACCTTAGCAGCAGGATGCTCAACTTCAAGCATCTTCAGGATTGCAGCACCATCAGTAGTGATCGTCACGTCACCAGTATCATCCACAAGCATCTGGAAAGTACCAAATTCGAAGGAAGGGAGACAAAACTCATAAGATTCCAAAGTCCAACTCACTAGTATTCTCACCAATCAACTTCCATAGTAAAAAGCAAAGAAAGGGCTACTGAGAAACAGAAGTTAGTACTTATTATCGAAGCATGCCCACTGCAAATACATGCTCAAACAATATATAAATACTACAGCAAGAGGAATAGCATTTGGAAGCTAATTGTTACTCTGCTTATGTATCCTCTCAATCTACTGCAAATCTGAAAAACAGCTGAAATATAAATAGATACGGATGGGAATCGCTCTTAGAAACCACAAAGCATGATTTTCAAACACGATGACGTTTCTCAAGACGGCTAGTGAGAAAGACGAGGTGATGGAAGCCTGGAACATCTGAACTCCAAGCAGGAGATACTTCTACATTAGAGGTACCTATTTTAGTGCTTCTAGATATGGGGATTGATTAGACTCTCCAAAAATTAATTTTTAACTTGTTCAAAATTGAATACTGCTAAGTGCTTAGGATAACCATAAGGAGTGAAGGAAGATACATAAGGCAACAAAACCATATACACAGTCTACTACTTCTAGCCTGCAAACAAGCATAAACTCGTGGATTTGGCTTAGTCTCAAGTCAATACTACCAGAACCCCTAATAAAATGGCAGGGTGCTCAACTAGAATCTTTTAACTCAAGAGACTAATAGCTACAAATCCCATAACTTCAAATATAAGTTCGGTTTTACTCCAAACAAATCCAATTCAAAAATGTACAAGCAAGTTGTACCTTGCCTAGGCCATCTGGACCAAGAGATGACTTGACAATATTCGCAACTGCTTGGCACGCCATCACTGAACATTTTTCAACCAAACAAAAAAGCACACAATGCAGTGAGTATGGAAATGCAAATTTATACGCAAATAACTTGCAAAAGTACACTTCAAGGAGGAGCATGTTACCATTTTGGGTTCGAACATCCTGGCCAGATTGCAGGTGGACGGCAATATCCGGAGTCTGCGCCTAGAGAGACATGAAAAGTAATTAACACAAACAATCAGAAACTGTGAGGGGGGAACCAAGATGAATAGGGCTAAGCTGCTGGAGCTTCAGTGTGGAGACTTCGAGTGCAGGGTCCCAAATGTGGAGAAAGAAAAACATCTGTTGTTTTTGGAGCGAAAATTTTGAAATCATTACAGGCAACTAGCGCTGGGCTTTTTAATTTTCTTCAAAGCCCAAATAAAGGCCCGTTGGGTCTTGTAATATGTGCATTCATCCAGCGCACAACTATTTTGCTGGCCCAAACCGACTATAAAAATAAATACTACTAATATCTTTGTGCTTTTTTTAAACTAAAAATAAATAATACAGTACTCCCAGACCAATGACTACCTCCACAACATGTTGCAAATTACTACTGTTCTCAATTTTTGGAATCCCTGAAAAAGATTGAAAATATATACTCGTGTTAGTGCACTAGGCAGGAGTATTAGCAGCATAGCAAATATGTCATCTCAGTGAAAAAAATTTATCCTCCTGAGCCTATATTATCTACACAAGCCATGAGAAATCATTACCTTTCTTCTCAGCTTTCTCATTCTCGAGCTTCTGCCCTTCATATTCCTCAACAACAGCATACTCATTACCTTTCTTCTCAGCTTTCTCATTCTCGAGTTTCTGCCCTTCATATTCCTCAACAACAGCATACTCATTAATGGTACCCACTATGTTGAAACAATCTTGGGAACTGAAAAGGGACCAAAGATTTCATCAAGAATAGGATAACCTCAACATTGCAATCAATCACATAAGGAATGAAAGCCCAATTAGCAGTAGTGTAAAACAGAATAAGGCCAGAAAGTGAATAAGATGTTCTACAAATGAGTAGAAATCCAGTAAATGAAAGCCCGTCACCAGCAGAACAAATTAGCAAAATAAAAATCCCTCTCTCTATGTAACAACAGATTATATTGAACTAAAAATAACCCAAACACACACACACACACACACATCATAAAAGTGGAAGAAGGAAGCATCTAGCACAAGATAACACATACTCATCCTTTGTACTCTTCTCAGGCTTTCTCATCCAAATTGGCTCCTTCTCTTCTTCATCAACTGCCATTGCCACAACTTTGATTTTTCCCGTATCGGAACTTTGTTCCCCCTGTACGGCCAGCTCCTCGATTCTCGGTGTTCCTGACACACACAACAAGTGCACATTTGAGGAAGAAACTCTAAAAAACAAGAATATTTGATTGCATTGACTTAAATAAACTTATTGGCTAATAAATTTCAGCTTTTACCTGCAAGGCTTACTCCTTGTAGCCCCGTCCTGAAGGTAGTTCGAGAGAGAGAGAGGGAAGAAAAAGATTCTTCCTCTCTAGCTTGAGTCCTAGCTAAACCACGTCGAAGAGCGAGACCGGACCTTTCATACATATCACGACGGGAAATTGGAAGTGTGGGTTGAGGAGCTGAACCTCTAACATTCTTAAATTTTCCAGTACTAGAATTGGCATCGATAAACAACTCTACCAGTTGGAAAACAAGCATCACAGTAGCCAATGTAGTGGGAATATCTATAAACCATTCCCACTTCATACATTTGAACACGTGTAAACACTCTATGAATGAAACTACGATGTTCACACCGTAGCAGACTGCATGATCCAGTCTCTACACGTATTCGACTTAGAAAAACGTAATCTGCTAATGTACCACCCCACCACTATGAACAAGAATAGACTAAGAAGCGCCAAGGCCATAGCAATACCCTCCTTTTTTTTGAGGAAGTAGTCGATGCCGTACTCCATTGCAATAGCAGTTAATGCAAAACAAACCTTCGAAATATTAGATACTTCTATAAGAATACATTTTAAACAATATATGAATTCTAAATAGGGATACGGTACAAATACTCTCTAACGTTTTTTTCGTAAAAACAGAACCTCCACGTCTATTCTTAAGATCAATTTGCCCCTCCGGACTAACATCCGTCTACTTTATCTTATTTTTCTTTTCTTTTTTTAATTTCTTTGGGTCCCATGGCTGCAATCGTTTTGTACAGAAAAAACTTTGCTAAATTGGGGATAAAAACAAACAAGCATAAGAGAATTCACTCTTACAAACTCTTACAAATGAAGTTGGAGAAAGTAGCTCAGCTGCAAAAAGAGGTTTTGGATCAGTTCAAGAAACGAGGTCCCAAAATCAGCAACTCGAAGTTTCACTCAAGTTCATGTCGAGAGATTATGAACTAAACGCGAAAAACTCTCCATGGCTGAGAAGATCAGTAGCCCTGAAAAAATCAGTGTCGAAAGAGAAGGATTGCGGGTTGAAGAAAAATGCATTAGAGGAGAAGATTCTTAGGCTTGAAGGAGATTTAATAGCGAGAGATGCACTATGTGTGCAAGATGCAGAGATGAAGAACGAGCTAAATCAGATGAAGGTAGTTAAGAGTCAGTTATTGATGAAGATAAAGCATCTTGAGAATGTAAGAGAGGATCTGCAAAGAAGAGTCCAAGGAATCTCAGAACACGGAGTGAAGCAGACGAGACGAGATGAAGAGATCTGTAGTAAATCCACATCAGAATCTCATGATTCACATCAGCCTCAAGTACAAGTTATTCTCATGATCTTTGTTTATCTCATCCAAATCTATACCAATCACTCTCTCTTTCTATTTGTTTATATCTGTATTTTAATCGTCTCGTACCAGATTTCTCATCAAACGAAGTAAGAATGGATTTACAGAAGCCTTGGAGGCCAATGGCACATATAAAACACAGCTAGAGAGGTATAACATTCACTCAATTCCCTATTTAACAAAGTTTTTTTCTGTACACCCACAAAAATTAAGAAAATAAGAAAGAAAAGTAAGATAAAAGAAGTGTAGAGAAGAGCATGCAGCTAAGAAGATGCATGCTACATGAAGAGCAAGATACGGCAGCATGCACAAGAATAAAAGGAAGCAGATAAAGAGCCAAGTTAGCAATCCGCTTCACTGCTTGTCTGCTTATGTGGAGTAGCTCATAGCCTTAGATAGTATTTTAAGATTCAATGGTTGAGATGTAACTAAACTACTTAGCTTACTATTCACATAGGACAACTCTTGAGCTAGGAGCAGTTGCTATAAATAGATGTAAACCAACTCATGTAAAGTTTGATGAGAAATACCGAATTCTACTTACTTCATTGATTCAGTTTAGACACTATACACAAATCTACTTTTACATTTGATCTTAACAATAAATGTGGAGGTTTTGTTTGTACAAACACAAAGACCAAGGAGCATTTAGTTTTTTTTGTAAAACGTTAGAGAGGGAATGTACCTTATCCCTTCTAAACAAACCTTAGTTATCTTACCTGCATAAACTTCACGGATGACACCATAGCTACATGAAAAAACTCAATATTAGAAATGATTGCATAATTTTCCTCCTCATAATACATTATCGATTCCCAAGCTTTCAAGAAATAAATTAGAGCATGTGCTTGTCCTATGCAATTAAGAACCCTACTCTCATGATTCTCAACTTTTCCTCCTTTGACTACAAACTAAGATCCAGATACTATCAAAAACTAAGATTGGATCAAAAAAATCAAAAATTGAGACATGCAGATACTTACAACTCAATGAGAAGTTCCGCAAGTGGAATGTGTGGAGGGAATAACCGTAGGCCATGGTGCTTAGATTTGGCGCTCTTTTCTCTTCCTTCGCAAGAGTTGAAGAAGGGTTTTTGGGGAAGAAACACAGAATGAAGAAGAAGAGCTAGCTCGTCGCCGTTTTCTCACAGTGGCGCCAAAGAAAAGTGTTAATCAGAGCGAGAGGGGCATTTTTGGAATTCCCATACAGGCACACTTTTGCCGTGGTTTGCCAAAAAGAAAGTTACTGTACACTGTAATAACACTACGGAGTAATTAATTAATCTACACCAAAAAAAAAAAAAAATGTCCGATATAATATAGGTTTTCATCAAATTTTATTTTATTTACTTCTATTTTATACAGCCTTTCTTATTTGACGTTAAAAACTTCGGGATGTTATCTTCAATCCCCAGATTGGTGTTCCAATAATATTTCAAAATTTAATATATACTATTTTCATGTTGTTTTTTATAAAAATAAGAATACTATAATATAGTAAATCATAATAGATATTTATAAGAAAAAAATTACAAATTTTCAATATTATATACTTTAGTTTTGAATTTATCAAGTTTAATATACTAATAAAAATAAAATTAAATGTTAAAAAATAATTATAAACCTTAATAGGGATGAGTGAACCCTTGAAAATAATCATAAAATTAAACTAAGTTATTATAAAATTAAAAACTTCACCATGGCCAACTAACTAGTACACAATAATGTATGAATTGCTTCTAAAGAACTGAAATATCTAGTCTCCTCAAATATAAGGGTGAAATTTTATTTGGTCGCAAGCCAAAAGTTAGATTTGTAGATGGTAAAGCCAAAAGTTATACTAATAGTATTTGGCATTTTGTATATATCGTGCCATAAAATCTTTTACACCTTAATTTTTCCCTCTAAAATATTGCATGGAATGTATTTTTTTTAAGTAAATGTATAGTCCGTTATTAGTCACTGCCTTATATTAGATGTATGGATAATCATAACACATATTATCTCACACTTATATTTAAAAACAACTCTTTTTATTTTATAGTACTACGAGTAATACTTAGAAGACGTGGAAGTCGAAAGGAGAAAATATTTGGGGAGTGAAAGAGTATGAGACAGAGCGAAAATATGAGTATCCCTAGAATCTAGATGAAAAGTAAATCAGAGAAGGAATAACTATTGATGGGGGACATGACAAGTCAGAGTTGTGCATGTGACAATAGAAAATGAGTACGAAAGAGCGTGAAAAGGGCTAATTTGTAATTGTAATCACTATATCCCACTTTATTAATCTCAATTTCTTTTTTTGTATGTCTTATTTATTACTCCTTTCGTTTCCCATATATGTGTGCATATTACTTGTTTGGGAAATAAATAGAAAGATTCTCTTATCAAAATTACTTATTCATTCTCACTTTATTCTTATTTTTCTCACTTTTTACCTACCTTTCTCAATTTTTCCCTACTTTATTTTATTTTTTTACCCTACACCAACATTATCTTAATCTGCGTGTCGTTTCTCCTTGCACACGTATATGGGGACGGAGGGAGTAATTCTGTTGCCATAAAAAGAAAGTAATTAGTGGTGGACAATGTCTCTTAAATACCTTTATCTCATATGTCATTGATTATTATATCAAAAGCAAATAAGACTAATGAAAAAGACAATAAGAGCATTTTTAAGATTCAATTAGGCAAGCGTATGTATTACTGTATATGTATATATATATGTATATTGCAGTCACACTCTAATTGTCCACTATTATTTATTTTTCATTATGAACCATTAAGTGGGTTGGAAGGAACATTACTCCACTAATATCCATATCTTGGATGATTTTTGCTTTTCAATATCTTCCCGTCATTTCTTCTGTCAATATTATCAAAGTTTGATTTGATGGTGGAAACAAAAATGCTATGCAAATTATTATTATTATTATTATTATCGATATGAGTTGTTTTATACTTGCTCCATCTTGTCTTATTAGAAGTGCCTTTTCATTTTATACCTCAAAGTGTCTCTAGTAGGACAAAAACGGGGGGAATACATGGATGGATAAATTGTGTCACACAAAACATGGCATGCTCGGAAATTAAAAAAAAATAATTAAATGTGTTAATCAAACAGAAATAGAAAAATAATTAAATGTGTTAATCAAACTTTGCGTGAACACTATTTTATGCAATATAAAAATTATCAAAGAATAAATAAGAACATCCACAATGTTGAGCGCCAATATCGGGTTCTCTCACAATGTACGCGTTCTTTTTGAGGCTCTCTCCAATTTTTTTTGTTTTTTGTTTTTATCATTAATTCAAAAAAAATCAATTTATTAATCATTTAAATAATATAATAATTGAAAATGATTGTTTTTATTGAATTAAGAAACGACATTACATAAATTAATAATTAGAAACTCGAATTAAAAATATATTCCTCAAAAAAAAAATACACTCTTCATTATGACCAAAAAATGTCCATATTTCTTCAACCAAATCACCCTCAAGACGGCCGTGCGCTCTCGCATCGCGTAACGTGGCATTGCGATTCACATAATCTTGAAACGAGTGTGTCGGACCTCGAGACACTGGTTCATTCCTTGAGCCGGTACTACCAGAAGCCTCATTCTTCATTGGGAGTCCGATCTGTCGTGCTCGGCCCTTATCCTTGATTATCATGTTATGCAAGATAATACAAGCATACATAACATCTTACATATTATCCCAGTGCCATAGTCGTGGTGGACCTTTGATAATTGCCCAACGCATTTGTAGAACTCCGAAAGCTCTTTCGTCATCTTTGCGTGCTGACTCCTGCATTTCTTTAAAACGAGCCACTTTTCGGAACAGTTGCGTGTGGGGGGCTTGAGAAGAATACCGGTTATTTTGGATATATCCCGTCGCGAGGTATTAGCCTATGTTATATTGTCGTATGTTGGTTGTAAACTAAATCGGAGGCGTTCATATTGTCACTGAAAACCGGCAATTGATTGAGAATATTAATATCGTTGTTCGAACCCGCGACTTCAAAAAAAGCATGCAAATCAAGAGATCGTGGGATACAACTACTTCAAGGATGATCATGGGGTGACCGTTATCTCCACTTGTGTATTCACCCTTCCACGCCACCAGACAATTCTTTCAAGTCTAGAGCATGCGGTTGATGCTTCCAAGCATCCTCGATCTGTGGCGGTTCTCATGCATATTCGACAACCGTGCACAATCGCCTCTACTGGGCTTTCTCATTTATTCACCCAAAAAAAAAATTGAAACAATTAACTTACAAAAACACTTCATGGTTTCTATACCAGTGGACTCCTCCATGCGCAACTACTCGTCGTATTGGTCCACCGAGCCTCCGTTCCGAGTTGTCGCAGAGCTACGATGCACTTTTAAACCAGGCCTTCCGAGGGCATCGGAACATTTGCAAGACTCCAATACTTGCACGACGCGTAAGAACAATTGCTTGGACATGCGAAAATAGCGACGAAAAAAAGCGTCGGTGTAAATCGGCTTATCTGTAAAATAATCACTGAACAATTGTACTACACCGCTTTTCTCGATCTAGATCAATGTATTGCTTATTTGGAATTTTTTTCAGGCGCTTCTTCTTCTTCTTCTTCTTCTTCTTCGCTTGACTTAACTGCGTAAAAATATTGAAGCCTTTTTGAAGTTGTTTGTACATTTTGTATATTTCGCTGGAGAAGGAGGAGGAGTCGTCTAGAGAGGTTGATGAAGACATATTGAATTTATGAAAATTTTGAGAGAAAGATAGAGAAATTAAATTCACGATAAATATGGAGAAAATGAAGATGTTTTGATTAGAATTGTGTGAGAATAAAAAGAGGGAGTATAGTATTTATAGGGGAAGGGGGGAGGGGGGATGTAGCCGTTTGAGCCCAACGGCTGTTTTCAAATTTATTTTTTTTTAATTCAAAAAATTCAATTATATATATATATATATATATATATATATATATATATATATGATGCTGGAAATGACGTCATATGGGGCTCGCTTCCGGGAACGCTAATATATCATGAACTTGCAGGTGGGACTCGCATGTGGCGGTGAGCCAGCGAGCCCCGAGGTGGTGTGGTTGGCCTAAGTTGGGATCCTAAAAGATATTGTCCGGCTAGGTCAATAAAAATTAACCATGACATGCTCATATGTAGAATAAATATAATATAGATGTAGAATAAAGATAACTAATTTATAGTATAATTATTCTTTATTGAAAAAATAAGAAATATTATTCAGATAAAGAAGGTATCTATATTCTTTCTATGATGATTCAAATTTTCGACAAGTATCTCCTTAATTGAGTTGCGCTGTGTTGTAGTGCAAAACTAGTTGGTTAATTATGTGTCATTTCTAAAGAATTACATTTTGTCTCATTTGTTTAAATTGATACTATTTGGATAATTTTATGATCTATTTGAAAAGAGAATAATAATTTAAGATTTATATCGATATTAACTCTAATAAAGTACTACTAATAATTATCATTATTCTTTACTGATGTAGTTTTCCAATGTAATCCACAACCATTCATAATTCGGATGAAATTAAAATTAGGGACTGAATCTAAAATCAACGCTTTTATGCAATTCTGGAAAATACATCCCAAAAGGCAACACGCTTTTTAAGGACGTTGCAGGTTTTTTCAAATGGTTTTGGCGTCTTCTGTCATAAAAAATGATCAAACGAAATTGTAAATTATGATCAACTATTCAATCATGGATTATTACGGCTGTCTGGTGCTGTACATGTTGTGAAAATCATTGTTATGTGCAGCTCCAATTTCTTTATACCAATCTTGGCAATACAAAAAAATTACTACCTCTGTCTCATTTAAATAGACCTGTATTCTGTTTCGGTCCGTCTCAATTAATAGACCTGTTTCCTTAAATGATAAAGAACACTTGACTACAATTAACTCTCTTTTCTCAGAATTAATTATGGCCACACAATCTTCACTCTCTTGATTCTTGTATCTACAGGAACCGTCCCTACTTAAATGAGACGGAGGTAGTATCTGCTCAAATTGGAGTATTGTATTAATTACAATCATTTATAGTAGTATAATTTTATAAATTAAAAAAAAAATGGTAGTAAAATACTTTATCTAATGTTATTTATGTCACTCATACATGCTTTAGTAATTTTTTAGAAGTAATATACTGTATAACTATAATTTGACAAATGTTTAAACTTAACATATAATTATAAAATTTAATTTTTCACTAATAATTGATTACTATTGAAAACAAATAAAAATGCTCCCCTACCCACGGTGGGCACACTTAATGTGCCCACCGGTGATGTGGCAGTACCACGCCTGCAATTTTTCCTTTTAGAGTTTAATTTTTTATGTTATGATTTAATTTTTTTAAGTATGATTCAATTATTTTTAATAGAATTTTTATTAATTTATTTATATATTTCAATATCACATCATCCATGGCACATTAAACATGCTCACGGTGGGCATTGAATCATTATTGTGAAAACAAATCGAAACTACAACATAACCGAAAAAAAGAGAACCCAGTTGGCAATGTAATTATAGTTAAAAATAATAATGGGAGTGTAATTTAGGAAACGGTAGATGTAAACAGTTTTAATATGCCTTCTAAGCATAATAATTATCTTCTGGATTACATTTAAAAAAAAACAAACAAACTACAGATTACGGAGTATTACTTTACTCAAAATTTCAAATGATTGTATTCCAAAATAAAAAAATAAAAAAAAAAATCAAGTGACCATATAAATTATGCAACGAGTATGGATTGAACAAATAGATCAACACATATTAATAATTCCATTACATTATAATGAAAAACAAGTCATATTAGTCCTTAAAAAAGGAGAAGAAACATAAAACACAAAAACAACCAAGTTCCTTCGGGATTAGACTACAGAATCTATGAACTCTTGTTCTTGTTCTAAGAGTTGCAGAACTCTAATGGTGCGGGAAGGATTGTGACAGTAGAGCATGAGAAAGAAGGCCACCACCTTATACCTACACATTCTACAAACAGCATCTCCCTTTCCCATCTCCAAATCATTCACCCATGACATGCTCACCATCGATCCCATCATTATTACAGCAATCAACATTATAAAGATAGCATGAGCAACACTCATCCCCCAAAGTAAGTATGTGACCCACCACAGTGATAAGCCGAGTAAAATCACCGTATTTCCGTAAACGCAATTGGCTTTTATCAACTCCTTCAACTCAAATTCTGCAAAATCACTACCAATATTATAGTATATGATGCCCTTTAACCTAAATCCTAAAATTGAGACGGACAATCAGACAAGGATCGATTGATTTCAGTATAGTACTTAATTAAAACCCTAATTCTATTTTCCAAAATCAACAAGAAACTAATTGGATCAGAGAGAAATTTAAGAGCAAGCTCGGCTCGACTCGACTCGACTCACCTGTTGATGACGATACGACTTTTGGCTTCTCCTTCTTCAGTCTCTGGCTCGACTCAACTGTTGATGACGATACGACTTCTTTTGGGTTCTCCTTCTTCATTCTCTCTTCAACACTTTTGGATCTCCGTCGACGGGATTGGATTTCGAAAAACAAACAGATCTAGCTAGAGTTCTTCGAATTGGATAAGCCGTGAAATAGATTTGAGGACTAGTGGTAGAGGCGAATTGGGATTGGTAGGTTTATAGAACGGCAGCTTCTTCGAATTGGGAACGCGTTTCTGTGTTTAGAGTCGTGCTCTTACGTTGCAACGCTTTTGAGAACCCCCTGTGTTTTTCGTCAAAAGTTGTACTCCTTCCTTCATTGAGAATTAATTTTGACTTTTTTTTTTTTTTTTGAAAGGATTTTGACTTCTTGGAAAAGGATAAAAAGGAATTGGATTTTGAAAAGTCAAAATATATATTTTAACTACTGGAAACTGGAAAGAGGGAAATTAGGATTAGGATTATGGTTCACTGAGAAACGCATCGCTCGTTTGATTGGCAGGAAAATAATGTTATTAGGGAATATGATTTCTAAGAATGTGATTCCAAGAAAAATGAATATTCAGATTTTTGATGCTTGTGTTTGGAAACACCATGCAAAATGTGAGGATTCTTCATATTTATTATTTACAATGTAATTATTTTTTATAATTATAACAATATAAATTTTATTTAATAATACATAGATGTATAATAAAATATATGATAACATCAAAAATAAATAAATAAACAAATAAATAAATAATAATAATAATAATAATAATAATAATAATAATGATGATGATGATGATGATGATGATGATAGTTAACGTATTGAACAATAAAATTGTAATATTTATAATATTAATTATTAATATTATTATTTTTTAGTACTATATCATGATAATAAGTTAATAACGACATATAACTATATATAACTATAGTATTATAATAATTATTACAATATTATCATTATTAATTGTTACTACTTTTACTATGATTTTTATTATTTAATAATAATAATAATAATAATAATAATAATAATAATAATAATACAAGATTCCCTGAAATAGGTAATCAGAATACCTAAGTTTTGGTGGGGAATAAGATTCCATGAAACTGTACTAACTTTCCTTAATGTATGGAATCTGATTACTTTCCAAAATCTGCTAAAATTGAACCAAACACAGAAATCTGCAAATAAGGAATCACAATACTTTCCCAGACCACATTCCCTGCCAACCAAACGCGCCCACTAGTACTAATATTTATATAGTTCAAGCCAAAATAATCATTAAAGTAGTAAGTAAATGATTATACAGTAGTCAATAGTCGTAATTCGTCATGTCGAAATTTCGTAACTTGGATTTGAGATTTTAATTTTTAAATATACGATGCCCATACCTAATAAACAATCGTGAAGCTAAAAAAACCAACCGATGTTCGAATTTAATTTTATTTGTTTCAATTATTGTGTATAGTAACTATATTTTGGTTGTAATTTTTTTTTAATGGTACGACGGTTCAGTAATTGTACCAACAACTACCACAATCGTGAACATAAACACGAGACTTAAAAAAACTAAACTAAAGACAATCTCAAGAGTAAAATTAAAAGGAAAATATTGGAAACCTATTCTTATACATTCGAAAATGTTAAATTGCTCCAATTGTATATTTGTAATTGTAGGATTTATCCCCTACTTTCTGTTAACGGAGTTATAATTTTTGCATAATTTTTTAAGACATTTATTTTTTGTAGATAACAAAATCAGCAAATAATGCGTGACGATTTAGGCCCAACGGTCTCACAATTCTGATTCGCAAATTTAGCTCAAGCAAATAAAACACTTACTTCCAAGATCTTAGGTAATCCTTCATAGAAAAAATAAGTACCGTACATAATTCACTAGAAAGAATTGAGTAACCCACTACCACTATGAATATAATGGAAAGTGGAATCATCATTCATCAATACCACTAGTCACATATGTACAAATCTATGCAGTCCAAATTAAACTCGTGTCACAAAAAAATAGGACACAAACACAAATAAATTATATGTACTTATGGTAGAATTTCACTATCGCAATTTTTCGATTATAGGAGTAATTTCATTTTCTTTCTTTCTTTCTTTTTTTTTATTTTTTTTATTTTTTTATTTTCATGCTTGGTTTCTTGAATAGGGATTTTGCTAGGTGCAAATGAATTAGAGGAGAAAAAGAAATGAAAGAGTGAACAAAGAAAATTTGGAGACGATCACTCACCTTGTGTAGCCGCTATGTCCGCCTGGATTTCTTGTGTGGAGAAAGCTTCGAACTCTCGTGTACGTATGTGGATTCGTCTCTCCAAATTTAGGGTTCCTTCTTTAGTCTGCAGATGATACGGCGGTGTGAATCTGAAGTGCATGAAAAGAAGGGAAATAAAAAGGGAGGGAAAATCTGAATAAGAATTTAATTTACAGATTTGCATGGGGTTAAATGTGTAAATGGTCCTTTTAGTCATGTAGCTTATCTTGACTCCCAAACAAGCTAGTAAAATAAGATAGCTGGATTTTAAATCTTTGTTACCAAACATCCTAGTAATATTATAATCTCAATTAAAGGTAAGATTACAATATTATCTTACCTTTATCTTATCATGATATATCTCGTCCTGCCTACCAAACGAGCGCTTATATGCATACGAATATTCATATATTCACCGATAAAATTTGATTCGATATATTCACCAATAAGATTTGACTTGTAATAAAATAAAATTATGCTCTTCATTTTTTTCACGAAAAAAAAGACATTTAAAAAAATTAACGAGACGTGTTGTCTTTGGGAAATTTTATAAATAACTTTATGTGATTTTAGTATATATTTGATGGGAAGTATCCACCGAGAGCCAAAAAATCCTTTTTCGAGTGGAAAAAGTTAAAGTGAATCACGAACCCCGTTCTCGACGATATCGTTTAGGCTATAAGTTAATTAGAAGAGACGTTGTTTTTATGGTCGAACGATCTGTCCAAATTTGTAACTTTGACTTCCATGACATACATTTTTGAATTTATATATATATATATATAAAAACTAAATTTAAAGTTCGTGTAATCGTGTTGGTAAACAAACTCCCGTCAAAATTGGTGTAGATGACGATACGGCTTTTGCACTCTCCTTCTTCATTCTCTCTTGACACTTTCGGATCTCCGTACAAGGAATTGGATTTTAGAAAAATAAACCTGATCAAGTCGTAAAATAGAGATGGTAGAGGTAAGGCGAATTAGGATGAGTAAAATTATTAAGAATTAAATTTATAAATTGCAGTCGAATTCGGGGTTTTTCTATATTTTATGCACAAATTTTGGTAATTATTTTTTGAAATTTCATCCTAATTCCAGATCCGGTTTAAATTTTAAATTTAATGTCGTATTTGCATTCGAATAAATATACATCACTAGTACGGAGTATCTTACATGCAATAATAAGAATAAATCCCAAAATACGAGTCCACGTCACAAAAGTTGTCTTGAAAAAAAACTCAAACCTTGGAATGGATTCTAGAAGCTTCTAGATCATCTTCTATGAGCCATACAACTCTCAATGCTGAGCCTGCAACGATCGCGTCCTGCAAATTTAAAATTTTACACTCTCTCCCCAAAGCCAAACTCAATAAAACTTTTTTTTTTTTGAAAAAAAAAATCAAGAATGGTTCCCCATTTCCCCACTTAATGTGACTCGAACTCTCAACCTTTTGGTTGGAGGAGAAACGTTTTACCAATTGAACTGCGCTTCGTTGTCAACAGGGACGGAGCCAGGAAATCGTATATGGTCGGACGAGATTTCATATGGAAGTAAAAAAATCAGAAAACACATAGAATGAGAAATAAATTCAATTATAAAGAGACAAAAATATAATAATTGAGTGGGCAAAAATTAGAAAAATAAAAATTAACACTATATGTTATTCAAAAAAATAAAATTTACCCGGGCGACTGCCTAGTCGAGCCCGGTATGTGGCTCCGTCTCTGGTTGTCAAACTCAATAAAGATTAACACTATATGTTAATCACTTGATTAGATTATTATCTAGAGAGGAAGGGGGGGGCGGCCACATAGAGGAAAAGAAGAAGATCGATTCTTCTTCAACGGAGTGCAAGATCCAAGATTCTAAATTCGTATCGGAGACCACTCATTCTTCGGGGTTCGAGAAGTGGGATTACAGTTTAGAAGGCTAGACCTGTAGTCCTTCTCCATCGGCACTTCGAAGGTATAATCTCGATCTCTTGTATATTCTAATTGCATTAATTATCACAACCAATTCAGATCCGAGGACAGAATCGGATCGCCTTCAATCGGCATTTCCAATCCCAAAATTAAATTTACTAAAAAAAAATAAAATAAATTGTAACACAACAATTTATTGTGGTCGTTAGAAAATAATTGAATTAGGACAAAATAATTAATAAAGTTGTAAGTTATAGATCAACTTTGTTTCTACAGCCAATTAAAAACGTTTTTCCCTTAATATCACATGATTTTATTTATTTATTTATTTATTTTTATTTTTATTTTATTTTATTTTATTTTCAACCACTATTTATTGGTTCTACAATTAATTGTTGTGTACTACCGTGCCCTAGTTCTTTTATCGTCTATAATACTGATCATAAAAGATGTGACGTATTGTACAATAACGAAATTAGGATTTAGGATTAGTAGTGGAAAGAGGGAAATTGGGATTAGGATTAGTCGTGGAAAAAAATCATAGACACGTTCTAATATTTACTTCCGAAAAAGATAGTTCACAATTTCTCAATATATATACACGTGCACTTTGTAATCATTTGCACGATTGGTATTCATTGAATTTTATGCGAGTAAAAATTTCAAGAAACTGTAACCCTTTTTTTAATTTGCCTCTTTTTTTTTTCCGTCTAGAACGACATGAGCAACGAGTTGCTTGGCATATAAATAAGTACAATTTTTCTATTAATGTTACCTCTCATTCATCTACTATCCCACCAAACGTCCGCCATCACACTATCTACGCCAGCGTTCTCCAATTTTGTGGCCGTTTCTATTGAATTTTTTAAATATAGGGACTAAGCTTTACTTTCATGAAAATTCAGTGTTGTCACTTGCACACTCTGCGTTCTTCCCCCAATACACACACACACACACACTCACACACTGCTTTAAGCATTGAATTGAAAAACTCGTTTATGGAAATAAGATGTAAAGAATATTGTAGAGAGTTCACTACTAAAGAGGAGAGGAGTTACGTACGGAATAAAGTGCATGCATGAGGAGAGCTGACGTGGACAAAGTGGGATCCGAGTGCTTCATTTAATAGCCGTAGATAGGGAGATAATCGGACGGTTGTGTCTTGTCCGTTTTTAGCTTTAGTATGAATAGAGAAAAATTATATCAATTTTTTTTTTCTGCATCTATTACATTATTTACATATAGATGAACTTTGATTTTACAGCCAAAAACTAATTTTCTTAATATCACGTGATTTTTTTTTCTTTTCTTTCCAAACACTATTTATTGGTTCGACAATTGTTTTTCTATTATTCATGTGTGAATAATACTATGATGTATAATGGCTTGATAAGATAAGATGGATCTGAAAACTTTAAGGCTTTAAAAGTAAAAAAGAATTGAAAGAGGATGGCATAGGGGAATCAGTATTAGGAGAAGGATTCAAACGAGAGCTTTTTTCAAATGAGATAGTTTGAAATCCGATATGAGATAGTTTGAGCCAAAATACGTAGTAATTAACGAGTAAAATGGCTATAGACTTTTATAGTCAATAGTCGTGGTTCGGTAAGTCAAAACTTATTAAATTGTCCTCAATTTATTGATCCTATTGACTTTTTAGATAATTTTAAAGCTTTGTGATGATGGATTTAAAATCGAATTTTTGGAGTTTAATTTTTTTTACAAGGTACTACGAGTGTTGTAGTATCGTGTAAAAAAATTAATCTCCAAAAATTTAATTTAAAATCAATCATCACGAAGCTCCAAAATCATCTAAAAAGTTAACATGGTCAGTAAATGGAGGACAGAGGGAGTGTGAGATTTCAAATATTCTAATGAACGATAATGATCACTCCCTACCCACCATGGGTACACTTAATGTGCCCACAGCTGATGTGGCAATGCCCGTCAATAATTTTTTCTTTTGGGGTTCACTTTTTTTTAGTATGGTTTAGTTTTTTATGGTAGAATTTATTTATATAAATTATATTAATTACTATATTCCTTAAATATAATGTCATCACCTCAGTCGTAGACATATTAAATATGCCTACAGTGGGTAGGGGAGCATTACACCGTTGAGATTGATTGATCAATGGTGACGATTATTAAGTAATCTGTACATAAAATATTACCTTATTTGTTTTAGGGGGTTAAATTGGTACTTTAAATCTAAATAGGCAGACGGATACATCCCTTAAAAAAGGGAACTTTCAGATTTTATATTATCATTTCTTTACATATATTCTCAACGATTTTATTGTTTTTAAATTTCTCTCTTCCATAATTTGCTGCGTCAAATTATTTGCATTTTTCATCATCTGCTTCCTCGTTTTGCTCTGGCAATGGAGTCTGCAAGAATCTTTTCTTGTTTCTCAGAATTCTTTTTATTGTTTTTTTTAAGGATTTTGATGTCGTGTAACTATTTATGTATATAATTTATATTTAATTTCTACTTTGTCGTACGCGTGCATTGAAAAAATGGTGTTCATGCATTATGAAATACTTAAGACCTGGAATTATGATTTTTATTTTCATCAGATATCGATTAAGTGAATTAATATAAAGTATATTGTTATTTGTTAGTAATATCATTATGCACTATGACATATTATTTGTTGGATTGTCATTGCATTAATCTTTTTTTTTCTTTTTTCTTTTTTTGTTTAACAATTGTGGATCAAGGTAGTTCAGGTCATTTTACATCAAATAATTACAATTTGCTCAAAATTATGGTTCCGGTATCTTTTAGGGAGTTCAGGCCCTATGTTGGTCAGAAATTAATTCACTCACTTGAAGAAGGAATATAGTCTATGCAGCTTCTTGCAGAGAAAATAAATTCTCTCATTTTTTTCTAAATCTCTTCCAACCAATAACCTTCAATGAATATGAAGTCCCTCACTGAACTCGCTGGGGTTCAACATCACCATGGGTACATAGATCTCTAACATCAAAGTCGACATCTATCATTAAAATCTATTGCAATATACATTTTCCAACCAAGGGCCGAAATCTGAAAAAAAAAGAAAAAAAGAAACAGATCATTCAACCAAATCTTAATTCAATGTAGATTTAAAGAATCACATAGGTCACTGACACAGTCTAGAACTATAGTAAAGGAGCTTCATGCATTATCAAAATATTATTCTGAAATGTGGAAGAAGAAAGAGCAATTTCAGCCGATCTTCATACAGTAATGCATTATACTAAATCTAATTACTAATTATGCAGAAACACACAACTATCAACTAAAATTTAACTTTTGATGGCAGCCCAAAGTCAAATTGAAGTATCTAGATCTTAACACAATCATAGATTATAAAATGAATTATACAAAACCAATACATGCATTACACTTTATAATGCATTATTGTGCTAAGTAATGCATTATGCATAGTATATGCATTAAACAATATATATAATACTCTATAATGCATTATTATGAGTTATAAGTGTAATGCATGTGTAATGCACAATGCTATTAAGATCTAGGATTAGTGGTTGCATTATATCAATGAAGTCAGTTTATAATGCATAGTGCTTAAGATCTAGAGTTAAAACTTCTTGTAATGCACAATGCTTATTGTATATATAATGCATTATACATCATTGGGTTTTTCCAAAATGCATTATAAAAACAATAATATAATAATTATTGGAACCACAAGTCAACAAGCAATTCTATGTTTCGCAGGCAATGTTCAACAACAAAGATTCTTTATCCAATCGTAAATTATTTGATTCCTCGTGCATTATTTAGTACATGAAATCACGACAACACAAAATCAATCTAAAACACATCTTTTCCTCACTATTTTTCTAACAAATCTGTCAAAAAATTAGTTGAAATGCACTGCACATTCAAGATTTTTTTAATTTGATTTGAAAAATTAGTATAAATCTCATTCAGGGTTTACTTATACGCAATCAAAAATCCAAACTTTATCAAAATCGTGCATTGAACAAACTAATTCATACCTTCCTCCCATTGCCGTTTCTTCGATAGCTTATTGGAAATCATTATTTCTTCAATGGAGAGCATTCAGTTCGAATGCACCGTAGTTTTCAATGCAATGCAAGAATCTAAAATATATTTCATCAAAAGTATTTTGCCCCTCTCTTCAACGTAATGCGCTATAGGATTATGCAGATCGAGTTTTAGGGATTCTAGAATCTGTAATACAGCCGCCGTATCCGCTGCTCCCAAAATTAATTTTTTTCTTTACCGCTTTTACCCTTATTATGCAGTAAATGATGATTAATAATAAAATGCATCTTTAATTTGGGACTGTTAGATTTTGTATGATCTATGGCTGTAGTTATATATATATTCAATTTATGAGATTGAAGCAAGACGGAAGGAGTAATTTCTTTCTCAAAGCATCCATATCCAACTATAGTTGATTTATTTATTTTACATCCAACTACATTTTACAGGCACCAGTTTTTATATTTAACGTCGTATTTGCATTTGAATAAATACATCACTAATATATTTCATGCAATAATAAGAAAAAGAATCCCAAAATACTAGTCCACATTACAAAAGTCTTGAAAAATAAAACTCAAAACCTTTGATTCTCAAGAAATAGGAATTCGATTTTGAAAAATAAGCAATTTTCGTCGATTTGAACAAGCCTAATATGTGTAGTCTTTGAGGTCTCATTTATTATGGGCCCCTTTGGCCCGTTACTCATAAGCCCAAGTAGGCTGGTTGGGCCATAATTTTGTGGTCTGGTTATAATAATAATAATAATAATAATAATAATAATAATAATAATAATAATAATAATAATAATAATAATAATAATAATAATAAGGTATATTTTGGTAAACATGCTTATTCGATATATCAAGGTATATTTTGCAATTTATCTTTACTTTTATATGGAGGCACAGACATCGTATCAATATTTATGTCGATTATGCATGATGAGAAATGATATACTATTCCCCCTTTCTTGGGCACCTTCGTCATTTTATCACTTTAGATAGTCAAATACATGTATAATATCGTAATGCAAATACATGTACTTAATTTATTTTAATTAAAATATGTAGAGTCAAATATTTAAATGTAAGTTCATGCAACATTTGATTTTTTATATTCTTTTTCTTCCTATAAATACTACATATAGTACACATAAAATTAAATCCGGAAGACGATAGCTTAGAAGTGACGTGCGAAGAAGCATTAAGCATGCTTGATAAGTTGGAATCATTTTGGGTTCAACAAGAAGGTAGTCATGTAGACGAACTAATGAGGACGTGCAAGTTAAAAGATGTGGTTGCAACACACAAGTTTAAATCATTGTCACAAGCAACCTTAGCCATGTACTTTAAATCAACTTAAATCTACTATATGTTTAATTTTTGTATTTATTTATTATGATTTATTCCTAAATAGAGATGTATTTCCTAGAGTTGGGACTTGAAAATATATTAATTATGACAATTATGGAGTTTATTCCTAATTATAACTGGTCCCAAGTTGGGACCGGGAAATTTTATTTCTAAGTGGGAGTTTATTCATTAATAGAGTATGTCTAAATAGAGGTTCTACTGTATACGAGACTATGAAGCTAGAGCTCATTTAACAGAAATAAAATATAAGTTCAAACAAGAGGTATAAAATATAAAGCATAATCCACCAAGAATCAATTAAATTGTTATTAGTTTAAACAAGAACTA
The DNA here is from genome assembly GCA_001642375.2 of Mentha longifolia. NCBI lineage: Eukaryota > Viridiplantae > Streptophyta > Magnoliopsida > Lamiales > Lamiaceae > Mentha > Mentha longifolia. Next base: position 1,811,820 of record CM038120.1, on the reverse strand, counting down.
ATTCTCTTACCTACAATTTTTTTACACATAAATGCAAAGCTCGATTACAGGCTTGATTAAGAGCTCGCGGACAGGTTTGTGAACATGCTCGATTAATATACGAGCCGAACATGTTCACAAGCAAAACGAGTTGAACACCTTAGTACTCAAGCTCGGCTCATTTGTTAATAAATTCGAATTCAAACAAACTGTTTTCGAGTCGAACGCCGAGTAAGTCCCAAGTAGCTCTGCTCGTGTGCAGCCCTATAATCACACTTGCGTTCACTCTTGATAGTAATAAGTGATATTACCTCCCTCGAGAAGAAATCGAATCGAAGTGGTTGCTGAAAATAAAAATCTCTTGCTTTTGCTAGTATATAGGTACACACATGAGTATTATTCTTACAAATCCCTAAAAAAACATGTAAAAACCAATTATATATATATATATATATATATATATATCACTAATTTCGGTCAAATAATCACAAACCGCTACAAAATATATTAATAAATAATTATCTTCTTTAACTGGGCATTTAATTTTCAAAAAAAGGGGTTGATTAATTTTTATAAAATGTTGTCCGAGACTATATATATTTTGATAAATGATCCCAACAACTTATCCGGTTCTTAAAAAAAACGTGCATACAATTAAGATTACAATAGTTTTAATAATTCGATCACTGCAAATTGAATAATAGTACTAGTAACACAGTAAAATAATAGTACTAAGAAAACTCAAAAATATGAGAATTAAAGAAAAAAGAGAGATTAGAGAGAGAAAGTATGAGACAAAATAAACATGCAAAGATGGTACATGCAGCGTTTTTATCTGTAATTAATGCTGCCGGATTGGAAAAGATGCATATATATAGATGACTAATTAATACCATCAAAGTCATAGATGACTAACAACAATGGGATTAATTAATTAAGTCTTTCATTACATATAAATCATACTACCTCCATCTCACCATATTAGTCCCATATGGATTGGGCACAAGAACCAAAGGAAGTACTGGATATGTGACTATAATCAATTCTAAGGAGAGACCAAATATTTTTTGCCATATGAGGAAATGAGACTAATAAATGGGACAGACGAAAATGACAAATAAGACTAATATAGTGTGATTGAGGTAGTAGTATATCATATATCAGAATCACAAAATTAATTCATAAGTATATTACTTGTTTAGTTTATAGAGTATTTACAAAATTATCAGCCAATTTTTTTAATATATAAAATTTAGTCTCAAAACTATATCATCATTTGCTTTTGTTAAACAGTTATATAAACAATTTTATCTAATTTTGCACACAAATTAAATTTGGTTAAAAAATCATAAATGGTGTCACAAATTAAAACATATTTGGCGTCAAAACGATTGACATAAAATAAATATCCAAATGACTGTTCTTTTATTGTAGACTCGTTTTATACTCGTCGCATCGTTTTTTTATTTTTCTCAAGTTTCATGAGCAAAATTAGATAAAATTAAGATTTTATGTACTGTACTACTATAAGAGAAGCTTATGATCAGACACACTTAGCTCGTAGTTTTGAAATCAAAAGCGTAGTCTTGATTAGGCGCATTTACATTGAACATATTAATTAAAGGATCAGACATGCATCTTGGATTTTGGGGATTGTTAGGAATTTTCCAAAATCATGATCGAGCAGGGGCGGATCTAGAAAAATTGCTCGGTGGGGGTTGAGTATTTTAAATTTTCAAATTTAACACAATACTCTTAAAATTCAATTCGTTAGTAGGGGCTTTTTAGTATAGAATTTCATTAAAAAATGTCAATAGTTTTATAAACTTCAATGTAAGGAAAATATATTTTCACTCCATGTTAGTGGGATAATATTTCAATTGAAGAAAGAGTCAAATTCTTCATCATAGATACGGAGGTGGGAAATAAGGAGAAATTTAAAAGGTGATTGTTTTTTTTTTTCCCTCATTTTCCCATAATAATTTTTCACAAAAAAGAACACACCCTAATAGTATATTTTTTATTTAATTTTTATATGAATATATGCGTAACCTAAATAGTACCAGTACTAATTACCTCACTCGCCCTCGCCCGAGTAAAAATTAGATTGGAATGGGTGATCGATAAATGATTAATCTCCCGAATAATTTATTTTGCTTTCGTTAGGTAGCTATTACACACGAGTATTTTTACGAATCCGAGCAAATAAACATGCAACACTCAATTATCTAACGCTAATTATGGGCAAACTATTACAATCCCTACACATTGAAATAAAAAAATGTAACGATATAATTACATGAACTCTCGACCAATTTCGATTTTGATCATATGCTTTAAAATGTGAATCATATGCATAATCTTTCAATTTTATCTTATTTTGCTCATAAAACCAATTCCGTCGAAAAATCTAAGATGATAGATGTCCCGAAATTAAAATTGATCCGACATCGAAACGATATCTTTTCTATTAACATAAAACAAAACAAATACAAATTTTAAAATGGCCGTTTTTTTTTTTTTAAATTTTATTTTAGACTCACTCAATTGATTTCATGAGATAAAATGAAAATCTATCTAACTATTATTATTAAAAATTTGAATGAAAAATTAAGGTAGTATCTTTTATTTCATTAAGTAAAAAATTATTTGTTCAAAAATACTGATGATTTGGTATTTTTATGTAGTATTTATGAACGAAAAAGGATTCACAAATAATGTTCGGTCAAATAAAGACTCTCCAAGATGTCGATAAATCCGTGGCCGCAAATTCCAATTATGAGCCGTTTTCCCATTTCGTCGTGTGAAGTACTCCGTAGTTAGAATTTGTAGAAAAAAAACATATTTGTGGTTTGTGATTTCACTTTCTTAATAATATACATCATCCGTCTCAAGTATTAAGACACATTTCTTTTCGGCACGGAACTTAAGACGGGAGTGTTTAATATGCAAAGTGTAATGTGTATAGGGATGTTATGTGATTTATGTATTTAGACATACTTTTAAACTAGAGCATCATAAATGCATAAAAACATATCCATGTTTGATCTTAAATGAAAGATCGTATCAAGACCTTTAATTTGGTATAAAAATCATAAAAATCGAATAACAAACGAGAAAGTTATGATAGTTTAAACTTTTAAAATTTAAATTATATTGGGATACGTGCTGAGAGATCAGTGGTTGATGATATTTAATTAGATAATATTAAGTGCAATAAGGAATTTACTAATTATACAATTAATTAGCTAATTATTTCCCAAAAAGAAAATGTGTCAGAATACTTGAGACGACCCAAAAAAGAAATAGTGTCAGAATACTTGAGACGAAGGGAGTATATGATTTGTCACAAATTGATCTCTTTGTTCTTGATGTGTAGTGTTAGTTATGATCGTGTACGATTTCATTCTTTTTAAATTATGTTGTGTTAAATTGAAGGTTAAGTGTCTTAATGAAACATAATGCCAATTAACCATCAGAGAGTAGGAATGTCAAAAAAATAAAGTAATAAAGTGTTAAAGTGATTGTGGGGTTTAAGTCCTAAAATAAAAGGTGTTAAGAAATGGTAAACATCTCGATATAGTAATTGTGCCAAGAAATCTATACTCAATATAATCTATTAATAAAAACAATGAAACATATAGTGATCCCATCAAAATCAAAATATATTAAACTCCGTGCCCAAGTTTTTAGTCTAGTATATCATGAACAAATAGAGTAAAAACAATGGAACATAAAGTGATCTCATCAAATTCGAATTTAACTGCTTCAACTCCAATTATGCTCATAATTATATATAGAATATTTCTGCTCCAACTCATTCATTCTGCTTCAACTCCAATTCTGCAAAATCAATACCAATTTTTTATGTCCTTTAACCTAATTAAATCCCTAATTCTATTTTCCAAAATCGACAAAAAATAAAATAAAATAAAAAAACTAGTTTTTTTAGCGATTGAAATCCCCAAGTCCAATTAGATGAGAGAGAAATCTAAGAGCAAGGTCTACTCACCTGTTGATGGCGATACGGCTTTGGGGTTCTCCTTCTTCATTCTCTCTTTAACACTTGGAATTGGATTTCGAAAAGCAAACTGTGAAATAGATTTGAATGATTGTAGAGGTAGAGGTAGAGGCGAATTAGGAATTTAGGATGTGTATATTTATTTAGAATGAAATTTATAAATTGTAGGCAAATTCGAGGGTTTCTTTTATGAATTTGGTGTGGACAAATTTTGGTAAATTTTGAAATTTCAAGATCGGGCTTATTGGAAACTTTTTTTTTCCAGGATTCACAACTTTTTTCAAAGTTTCATTATTAATCTTAAAAATCCAATATGATAGTTCAAGGCAAAATAATAATTAAAATAATAAGTCACATGGTTGTAGACTTTATAGTCAATAGTCGTGGTTCGGTAAGTGAAAACTTTTTTTCTGATTAGGGTTTACCTTTTTTTTCTTCCAAGGTATAGAGTTTACTCTCTCCAACTAAGGTTTAATTTGTCCAAACAAAATTTAGATCATTGTGTTATGATTTAGTTCTTCTTTTATAGTAGTACTCCCTCTGTTTGTTTGTTTTTTTTTTAAGTGTCTCGGTCAACAAATCGCAAATAACAAGGAAATGTGTAAATTAACATTTTAGTCTCATTTGCAGCGCCGCCTCGGGCTCATCTCGCAGACCTCCTACCTCCACCGTATTCAGCTGCAAATTCAGTTTCTTCTTCCTATATACTGGTATATAAAATAAATAAAAAGACAAAAAAGCGTTTCTTCTTCCTATATATAATATAATCAACGGCTCTCATCTTGAAACTTCTTTGTTTGTTCTTTGGAGAACAAATTGCATAATTGTAGATCAATATGGATATTGAATAATTGATTGTTGATCGCAAATTTTGACTACACTACACCGTGTTCTTGTTCTTGCAATACAAGTATTGATATCCAACGTCGTAATTGTACCTGAAAGGGCCTCCAAACTGTTGACGTGGTTGCATGCATTTGCAGAAAGAAGAATAAAAGCTTGGACTTGCGGCTGCGAGGATTCGATGGGTGATGAGGACAGCTGGCATCATCCTAGCCTTTCATCTTTTGCAATAATAGATGGATAGGATTGTTCTATGTGTGAAACGCGCTTCTTGTAATAATAGTATAATTAGGGAAAGCACAACTGTGTGGATAATGATTTTGGATCCATTAATGAAACAGTTATTTTACTCTTAGCTAATTTTCTTACTCCTTGAACCATCTTCATTTCTCTTCGATTTCTGCATAAACAAAATACCAGTATGGATTCTACTAGATTCAATACAAACACAGGGGAAAAAATCAATACCGCAGCAACATATCACTAGCAAAATTAAAAAATCCACCCGATTTTGTCAAAAATTACGCATCGATTTCATCAGCTTTCACATAGCGTCGGCTATTTTAAACGATTACTACTGTTTTCTCATAGCGTTACGCAAACACTGGAACTAATCGACGCATCTCCATCATTTACTTTACATAGATAGATACTCATCCGAATCCAAAAAATCAGAATAAAAATTAGAGTTATAGTCACAACCACTAGCGAAATGGAGAAGAAACATACCTAGATTGAGGAGGAAGAACAGAGATGGAGCCGAGGTCACAAGCTTTGTTAATCTTCATCTTCATTTGAGATCGCAAGTGAAACTTCACGCGAATTCAAAACAGTTGAGCTTCCAAAACGTCGGAAATTCGAGGTGAAACCAATTTCAAATATCTCAAAACTATTCTGAGCAAGTGCGTGATCGGGGAAATGGAGCGAAAAATAATTTCGTTTGGAGGGGTTTTGTGGCGGTGGGAATTGGCGGGAAATGGGCCGAAGCTAGTGTGGGCCCGAACTTCATCGTTATTATTTGGGCTTTGGGCTGAGTGGCTGCTTTCCTTTAAATAAATAAGAAATTAATGACTGATTTTTTTTGGGGAACAATACAAAATTACAATTGAATTTATATGGTTGTTTATTACTTATGGCCCAAATCTTAAAAAATTGGGATAAAGCTGTCTGTTGATTTTAGTTTTGGAAAGGTTGAAATGTATTTTTTTTATAATCTATATTTGCGCGCGCACATCTTAAATAATTCAGAAGAGAATTTCCCTCCATAAAAATTCGAATTGGAGTGGGTGCTAAAAATTAATCTCAAGAAACTTTTTTTTTTTTGCCGAGACGGACATCAAGGGGCAGATACGCGAAGGCTTGGAGAAAGACCCAGTGACATGGTGGCATGACCAATGGCAGAGCCAAGATTTTCAATTCGAGGATGCACAAAATTTACATAATTATATAAACATAAAAAAAAAACAAAACTTTCATATGAAAATAATATAAAGTCATATACTCCCTCCGTATCACCTTATTAGTCTCATTTTTTTATGACAAAGACTTGCATGAGGCCGGCCGCATAATGTGGTCAGACCTTGAAAGCTAATAAATTATTTGGCTCAATCCATTACTTGTATTGTTTTCTATTGTAGGCCTATTAGATTGTGGGCTTTGCGGTTGGGCTGCACTGTGCCACTGGCTGCACAGGAGTGTGCATCTTTCTCTTTATATGGCAAAAAAATACTTCACTACAATTAACTCTCTCTCCTTAGAATTGATTATAGTCACACATCCCCTCCTTCCTTGGTTCCTGTGCCCAATCCATATGGGACTAATATCATGGGAAGATCAAGATATTATTAGTACTATGAGACTTGTCACAGCAACCAAAGTTGTGTATTACAGACTATGCGGGAAGATGGATGGGAGATTCACTTGAAAAAGGTTGTCTCATTTTGCAATGACAATGGCATTGTTCTTCTAGATATGGATGCCCATTACATCCTTCACGGAAAATCTAAGTGATTGTTCGAGAAATTTCATATAATCATCATTTTCGCGTTGATGTGTTTATACAAGTAATTGATTTATCACTTCAAGAGCTTGACAACCGATTTTATGAGGTAAATATGGAGTTGCTCAAATGTATGGCTTGCTTAAGTCCTAAGGTGGTTTCTCTTCTTTCGACAAGCAAAATGTACTATACCTTGCCACCTTTTATCCCTATGAATTTTCAAGTATTGATTTGACTACACTTGAATGCCAACTTGATGTATTAATAGCGGATATGAAAAGAGAGACGATGAGTGTCAAAATCTGCAGGATATTAGTTCTCTTTCGATAAAATTTGTTAAAACAAGGAGACACGTACGTGGCTTATCCTTTGGTGTTTTTGCTCATCAAGTTGGTGTTGATTCTTCCAGTTATTACTGCAAGTATGGAAAAAATATTTTTCGGAATGACTTATATCAAGAATAAGTTGAGAATAGTTTGGGAGATCAATTTTTGAATGATTATTTGGTTACTTACGTTGAAAAGGATATATTTCTTGCAGTTTCTGATGATGATGTTGTCAATCGCTTTCAAGAAATAAAGACTCGTCGAAAGCTAGATCAGATAACTATGTTTTTTTTTTTTTTGTATTTTGAAGTGTACTACCTCCGTCGGGGGAGGAGGGGGGGGGGAGGTGCAAGTGTACCCCCATTCACTAACAACCTCTCTTACAATGAAATAAATGAAGTTAATATTATTTTTCACCAATACTTCCAATATCGCAATAAATGAGAGAGATTTTTTTTCTTTAATTTTTCGTCTTCATCTTCTTCGAGTAGCAGCGTTGATCATACGTGCTTTTAGTTAGAATGAAAAGGAAAATAAGTAGGAGTATAACAAGTTCTTTGATTTAATAGATAAGTCAATATTTACTTTTGACCAAAAGGTAAGGGTATAAAAGTATTTTCATTGGATTTTGATTATAAAAGATACCAAACTATATGTTTGGTTAAAAAAAGAATTAATCCTACTTATACATTTTGGTTAGTTATGACTTTTCCTCTATATATTCCATGCAAAATTTTAAAGGGAAAATTTAAGGTGCAAAAGATTTTATGGTACGATATATACAAAATGTATATTATTATAACTTTTGGCTTTAGATTTGTGACCAAATAATATTTCACCCTTATATTTGAGGAAACTAGATATTACATTTACAGTTGCTTAGAAGCAATTCACACATTATTGTGTGCTAATTAGCTGGTCATGGTGAAATTTTAACATCAAATAAGGATGGGTGTATAAAATAAAAAATAAAATAAAATTTGATGATAAATAAGTAACCCCTATTATATGGAACACGCGTTAACAATATTATGAGAGAGAGAGAAAGAGAGATTAGTAGCAATTTTGGAGGGGATTAATTAATTAGTGTTATAACAATATATTTTCTTTTTGGCAACACGGCAAAAGTGTGCATTTATTGAAGTTCCAAAAATACCCCTATGTGAGTTGAGCTGAAGCTCGCTGCCTTGGTTGTTCTTCCTTCTTTCTTCTTACGCCAAATCTTCTTCACTTCTCACGTGCACACTGTAATGGGAAATGGCTTTGTAGATAGTTTTCGCAAATCTAAGCATGAAGAATCAACATGATAATCAATAGCTTACGTGGTAGCTTTCGAAATTTTGCACTAGAATGTAAGTATTTTACATGTTGTGTTTGATTTGTGTCATATCTACTAAAATTTCTGCTTGTACGGTTCCTCAACTGTATTTAAAGAGGGAAAGTAGAAGCTAGGTCTCAAATCAATTAAATACAAGCATAAAAATGAAAGTTTAGAGAAAATCAGCTAAGACAAGTGTGTTGTATTCACTGCTACATCAAGTTATACAAGTAGTATTTTTCCTGTATTTACACAAGATTGCAAGCATGTGTGAGATTGCTTTCTAATCCAGTTACTTGATTGAGAGAGTCCACAACTTTCCCAAAAAAAAAAATCTCATTTTAACTGATACAATAGGTTCCTTATTCATGAGTCTTTAAAAATAAACCTACAACTTATCAAATACAGTACATTTTAAACCAATATATAAATATTACGAATCTTTAAAAGATTGGAAATACCTAACCTCATTTGTTACCGGTTGTATCATGTTCTTAAGAGACCACCTTGTTCATCAATATTCATGAGTCTTTAGAAATAAACTTACAACTTATCAAATAACATCTATAAGTGTACATTTTAAACCAATATATGAATCATGAGTCTTTAAAAGGTCGAAAATACCTAACCTCATTCATTACTAGTCGTATCATGTTCTTAAGAAACCACTTGTTCATCAATATTCACGAGTCTTTAAAAACAAACCTACAACCTTATCAAATACATCTATAAGTGTACATGTTAAACCAAAATATGAATATCATGGGTCTTTAAAATATTAGAAATATCTAACCTCATTCGTTACCGATCCTATCATGTTCTTAAGAAACTACTTGTTCATCAATATTCACAAAGTTTTGTGTTTTATTGCTCTCGTTTGACGTTGGGATAAAGTGGAGATATGTAATTATCAGCATGTACATTTAACTAACAAACATTGAGTCAATCACGCACACACCTTGACCGAGATAAGGCTATCCCCAAATACCCAGTGAGCCTCGCCAAGAACCACATCGGCATGGGATAAGAGTATGTTAGAGTACCATCTCAGGAAGAATCGGACTATAAGGACATGCTTCTCAGGGTGGATGGCATTATAATCGCCACATAACATCGCATCATGAGGCTCAGCCCAACAAGGCTCTCCCAAAACTACACTCGTTGCCTTCAAACTCTCTTTTAAATATTTGGCGTAACACTGCACCAACCAATGATCTTAATTAGTATACATATATAATTAACACAGTAGAAAGAAACAACTCAAGATTAAATTGATGAATTGAACTACTTGATTCCCCAATTCCCGGGTATGCCGGTACGCCCATCCCTTAGTGGCTAGATAAGATGGATACCGGAGCTCTCCACAAGGCCCCAGCCCCACCTCGGCCTTGGAAATGAGGCCATGGTCAATCAATTCACCGAAGTTATCCTTAAAACTCTCCGAAAGAAATCGGAGTATAGCTTTAGCCCCATCCTCCCCAAGATGGTTGGAATCCCATCCACTCCCCACGAGAGGCACTCGCAATTCGGAACGCGTGTGCTATCGGTGAAGAATATGTCTCGGTCCCCTATATCCCGAACCCACTATTGTAGGGGGATATATCCCAATTCCCAGGTACAACCATCCCTTGCTCGCCGGATAAGATGGATACCTCAGCTCTCCAAAAGAACCCAACTCCACCTCGACCTCGAAAATGAGGCTGAGGTCTATAGGATCTCTGAAGTTCTCCTTGAAGCTCCGGAAGTAGTTGGAGTACACCTGCAGCCCCATCCTCTTCAAGATTGCCAGAATCTGATCGATGCCCCACGACAAGCACACGAAGTTGGGCACGCCCTTGCGGTCGGTGAAGAAAAGGTCTCCGTCCCCGATATCACGAACCCACTGTGGTAGGGGGATGTGCACGTCATCATCGACGTTCCCTCCACACTCGTAGAAGGACATGACAACCTGAAAATAACAAAATCAACATCTCATTCACTATTTTTATATTCAGAAAGTGAAACACCACAACAATAACAATAACAAAACACATACGCAATAAGATATTGATAATAGATTTAGTCTAGTTTTGAAAAACCTTGAAGAATGAATTACCTATTTTTAATTTCAAGTCCCAGAGACACTTATTTCTCTATTTTAGTCTTTCGTCATTTTTTTTCCTTCTAATTTTGTGCAAAAATCGGAAAAAGAAAACACCAATAACTCTAAAACCAAAATAAGTTGAAAAGAAGAAGATTCACGAAAGTCGACGTCCCTTTTTGAAGAGAAAAGAAAAAAAATGAATAAGAAAAAAAAATCACCCTTACCGGCAGTTTCAGCCCTTTGCTGGCGACGAGGTTGAAGAGCCGCCGATAGGTGTTCCAATCATATGTGTGGGGGAGGTCTCCACCCTCCCCCACAAGCAATCCACCATCACGCCGTCTATGCCTATTTTCTTGAGCTTATCGAGTGCACTGCTCAGTCCAACATCATCATTTAGTCCGTCAACTCCGACGGTATCTAGCTGCAGAACAACCATGATGAACTGTTAATACTTGAAAAAAAAGGAAGAAAGAAGAAGAAGATATCTATACCTGCAGCATGACGTAAACGGGAATGGAGACATGCTTCTCTTCCACAAACATTCCGGATCCAGCCGCCGCCGGCGAAAGCAGCCGATGAGTCGCCGGAGCCAACTTTGCGGTAGCTACACATGCTCCTAGGCAGGTGGATGCCGCCACCACCCTACTCGATAAATGGCGGCCGAGAACTGGTAGCTTGACGGGGGGTAATCAAAGGTTCGCCGGAGAAAGAGTCAGCATGGCCATTGATGAAATTTGACATATGCGGAAGATGAAAGAAGTTTTGGTTGTTTGGAGAATGAATATGAAAGAAGAAGTTGTGATACAAGAAATACGAGTGACTAGTTTTTTTCATCTAATATCCTAAATGACTACTTTATATTTTGGCCCAATACATAATGTAGTACTGGGAGTGGAGACTGTGGAGTATTAATAAATAATATTTTATTTATTTATTTATTAATAGTATTTATTTTATTTATTCGCATGTATTGATATGTATGTATGTATGTATGTATGTATATGTATGTATGTATGTATGTATGTATGTATGTATGATCTGAAGAATTCTGTATGCATGATCACAACAATAAATAATCATCTTCTTTAATTAGGCATTTAATTTTCAAAAGAAATTTTTTACTCGGAGACTGTACATATTTTTGATTAGGGTTAAGATTAAAATATTTTTAATAATTCGAGCACTGCAAATTAATACTACGTACATTAATACAAACTGTAAAATACTAATAAGAAAACTCAAAATATGAGAATTAAAGAGAGAGAGAGATTAGAGAGAGAAAGTATGGGACAAAATAAACATGCAAAGGTGGTACATGTAGCATTCTTATCTGTAATTAACGCTTTTTCGGATTTTAAAAAAATGAATATATATTCTATCAAAAATCAATTTAAGAGCAAAAGTTAAAAGGTACTTGCTAGTTAATTAATAATTCATCCCTCTCAAGATTACCGATCCCTTTCTTTTCGACACGGAAACTAAGATGAGAGTGTTTAGTATATAAAGTGTATTGTGTGTATGGGTGTAATGTGGTTTATGTATTTAGGCATATTTTAAAACTAGAGCATCATAGATGCATAAAAACATATTGATATATGATCTTAAATGAAAGATCGTATCAAGACCTTTAATTTGGTATAAAAATCATAAAAATCGGAGAACAAACGGACAATTTATGATAATTTAAAGTTTTAATATTTAAATTATATTGGGATACGTACTAAAAGGTGAGTGTATAATACGATTTAATTAGAAAATATTAAACGTAATAAGAAGTTTACTAATTATACTATTAATATGCTAATTATTTTCTAAAAGGGAAATGAGCCAGAAAAGGCCCAATAAAAAAAGGGAGTCAATAATATTGAGACTGAGGAGTAATTTAATACCGAGGAGTAATTTAATACCGTCAAAGTCACATATGACTAACACCAAAGGGATTAATTAATTAAGTATTTCATTACATATAAATCATAGTACTATAGTATATCATGGATCAGAATCCCAAAATTAATTCATATATTACTTGTTTATAGAAATAATATTTCAAACTATACTACAGAAGATCCAAACAACGTATAACTGTTTTGGGTCAACTGTTTTGATAACATTTGTTATGTTGCACAAGCTTTAAAAGCAATTGCTAGAATAATTGGGAAAGAATAGTTTACGGCAAAATACGTATTTTGTCTTAAGTCAATAGTCGTAAGTTCGTGAAGTCAAAATTTAGTAAATTGAGTTTGAGATATTAAATATAGACTCATGCCCTAAACTTAATTTATTTGTATTAATTATTTTGTAATAGAAGCAATTACGCGAATACGATAATTTAGAAACTAAACCAACGCAATTAATTTCAAGAGGAAAAGAGAATAAAATAAATAGAAAAATAGAGTATTAATATTTTTAAATCACTCAATTTCCCAAAAAGTTAATTGCTCGAATTGTCTCTTCGTAATTGTATGATTTATCCAATACTTTCATTATCGAGTTTTACTTCTATCTTTTCTCTAAGACATTTATTTTTTGAATTTGACAAAATCAGCAAATAAATCAAATAATGCAACCCCCCGCGACAATTTATTGATCTAGTAGAGGTAATATAACGTCCTATCAATTTAGATTAATAATTACTCCACTAACTTACATACTCATAACTAGCCCAAACATGTTAATATAAATAAATAAATTAGATTAATTGACTCCTCCATTTTCGATTAAATTAAATGTTAACTAAACTCTTTTCCAATGTATAACAGATTAATCTATTGACACTCGATTTGTTATATTATTCATTTTATGAAGTTTGTTGGAAAAAATAACAAATTGAGTTTTGATTTATATATTTTGTAGGTTTAATGATTACAATATTAATTTATAAGGTACCAAAATATAAAATAATCGAACAAAATTGAACAAAATTAAACTAAAGTGGATAAACGACGATAAGTGCCACGAAGGTGCTCACGGTTGGGGGTGCGGCATATCATTCCGCTCACCTCTCGTAAGTAAATAAATGGAATTTCACAAGTATTGTGATAAAAAGTTTATAGAAGTAACACATGCCATCTAATAATTTTTTGTCGAATGGAAAAAGAGAAAAAGGAAACACGAATACATTCTAATATAAGTACTCGTAATATTTACTTTCGAAGAAGCTAGTGAATTTTTTTCAATATATGTACATGCATTTTTGTAATTTCATTTTTACGATTGGCATTTGGCACCTTTTAGCTTTCAATATGCTATTATTCTATGAACAAATTTGAAAATATAATTATTTTTAAAACATCGTACATTCTAAAGTAATGAATACACTGATAACAATATTTTGTGTGTGTGTGTGAGTGTGTTTGTATTTTAATTTGCATGACTAAAACCAATAATTGTTATATTTATGAATACGATTTGTCATTTTTTGTGAAACATAGATTAGTCGTGTCATGAAAAACATATACACACATCATTTTGATAATAATTTTAGATGAATAATAAACATTCTCATTAATTCAAAAACCACTGAAAATTATTGATTGATCGACTTCTCTCAATCACTACACCAAGACAAAAACACAAAAACAAAAAAACAAAAAAACACAAAAACAAAAAAACAAAAAAACAAAAAAAAACGAAGAACGTAATTTGATTTTGATTTTGATTTTGATTTTGATTTTGATTTTGATTTTGATTTTGATTTTGATTTTGATTTTGATTTTGATTTTTATTATATCAACAATATATTCAATATGATCCTTTTGCCCTTAATCGGAAATGTAATTTTCAAATATTGAAACGTTATATATAAATGCTAGCTTGCTTCTGAAAGCAATGGCACGATCATTAAGTTTAAAATATGAGTGCACAAATACAATAACATGAGAGTGGAGGCAGAGGGTGATTAAGATTTTAATTAAGATTATGATTCAAACAATAATAATTAATTTTGGCGTGAGATTCTCATTATAGGCTCCCGGCCTTACGTAATGAGTAATTTGGAGTAATAACCAATCGTGAGCTAAAATCCAACAAGTTGAATGTGTACTTAATTTTATTTCTTTTAATAAATGTGTAATTATATATATATATATTTCATTCGATTACATCACTGTTATTTTGATTATATTTTATATTTTTTTCTCTCTCTCTATATGTACTCGACTACACACAAATATACAGTAATAATAATATGTTTCTATTTAATCAACTAATTATAATTTGTGTTAAATTATAAGGATTTATCAATTTCCACTTAGGGTTAATAAATTTCCACTTAGGGTTTATAAATTTCAAGTTAGGGTTTATTATGGTTTACAAATTTCCAATCAGACTTTATGAATTTCAATTCAATATTCTTAATTTCAATAAATATTAATTACTTTAGTTTGTTAAAAAAATTTGATTACAAAAATATAGATACATAATGCATTAGTATAGAAGATAAGTCATGTGAAAGTTGAATTGGCATAAAGAGGCGTAATTAATGGAAATTTATCAACTCATAGAAGAAAAGAAATGAAAAAAGAACGAGAATTAAAAAAGAAAATTGAGGTGACGTGGACAGATGAAATAACGGACGCTTATGAGTCGCCTATTTAGTGTCCCTCAGATCAATTCTCTCTCTCTCTCTCTATATATATAGTATTTGTATTTTGGTGTATATAAATACTTCATTTTTTTAAGTGTCCTACTTGCTATTTTTATTGTTTATTTTTAAGTATTCTATTTCAAAATTTGATAGTAAAATAGCTAAAATTTTCCCAATCTACTTATATAATTAATGTTATATATAAGTTGATGGTAAAAATAAATAATAATAAATAAAGTTAAAATGTAAATTTATATATATATATATTTTTTTTGCATGTGTAATTTGATGTTCGGACACTTAAAAAAAACCTAGTACAATATATTTTTAATCTTTTCACGTCTTCCAACATGTTAATTGCCCCAATTATCATTTTATATATTGTAGAACGAATCCGCTATATTTAATGGAATTTACTATTATACGTAATTTATAAAAGATAGTGATCCATTTTTATTTTTATTTTTTAAGATTAGTGATCGAGTTTCAAAATAATGCAGGCCATGCGTGACGAATTAGTAGCTAGAGGGTATCTTTATTAGGCATAAGAATATTTCTATATTTTGAGTGGACCAATCGATTTGATACATTTACCAATGGTTTTGACTCGTTAATAAAATCAAATTACGTTCTTCGATTTTTTTTGGACGAAAAATAATACTGTATACAAGAAAAAATTAAGAAGTTATCTCGAAGTTGTCTTTAATATAAAAGTGACGGGATACGAATCATACGATCGAGTGCCACAAATTATCATACTTTTTGTTGGTTTTTATTACATAAAAATTTCAATTATGATTCCGAATGGAAAATGGCCTTTTCCAAAATTTGAAATGTTATGTACGGTAGCTTATGTTTTAATAAATAATACTCCGTCCCGAATATCTTAACACGCTTCTTTTCACCACGAGAATTAAAAACTTTTATTTAAGGTTGTAAATGTAGTTGATTAACATTATTTGAATAAATTAATATGTTTAATTATTATTAGTAACCAGAAAATGCTTAATTAAATGGATTATTAATGAATTTCTTGTATTAAAATGCCAAACTATTACTGTAAAAGAAAACGTATCAAGAAAAACAGAACATTCTAGAAAGAAATACACGTCAAGAAAAATAGGACGAAATAATGAATATTGATTATCAACTCGTATAGTCGTATACAAATAAATGGAATTTCACATAAAGTGTGATAAAAGATTTATAAAAAGAAACACATGCATCCAATAATTTTTTTCGAGTGGAAAAAAAGAAAAAGGAAACACGAAAGAAAACATTACTTTTGAAGAAGCTAGTGCCAAAATTTTCTGTGTATATTGAACCTTTTAGCTTCCAATATTATATAAACAGATTTAGAATATTATTCTTTAAGCATCAACACACAATACGTTGATAAATAACAATCCTTTTTCTTTTTCTTTTTTCTTTTTTTTCTTTTTTGTCATTTGCCTAAAACAAATAATTGGTATATTTACGAATAAGATTAGTCAATTTTTTTAAAACATAGATTAGTCATTTATTAAGGGACTAATTATGTAGTTGACGAAAAAAATATTCAATTTTTTTTGCATAAGATATTCATTATTATAGGCTCGTATGATAATTTCGAAAACAACTTTAGATGAAAAAAAACACTCTCATTGAATCAAATGCAAGAAACCACTGAAAATTATTGATTGGTTGACACAAACACCGTCGAAATTTCCCAACAAATTCATCAAACTTTGTTTATCGTTAAATCTTCCAAGAAATTGCTTTCTTCAACACCATATTAAATTGTTAATCATCAAACTTATTCAATTGTTTTCTCCGAATACGTCAAATGATTATGGACAAAAAAACAGTCATTAAAAGTCTTTTCTTCGTTTGGGCATTTCATCATCCATGTTGAATGCATAGCGTTTCTTTTGATATTTGAGATTTTGGGATGGCTGCGGTGGGAATTCCGGAAATGGAGCTCAGAACGACGCCGTTTCCAGGTTCTGGGGAGGAGACGATGTACGTGGCTTTGGGGAAAGATGTGAAGGAGAGTGAGAGGAATCTGATGTGGGCTTTGCATAATTCGAGAGGGATGAAGATTTGTGTTCTTCATATTCATCAACCTGCTCAGACAATACCAGTGTGTTAGTATTCAATTGTTGCAGAATGCTTTTTACTTTTTTTGCTAATTTATTTTTCTTGCTGCTTTATGTGCTTTGGTTTCTTAATTTTGAGGTTCTGTGAGTATGTGTGTGTGTGGCTTCAGTTTGTTCAACTGTTTGTTGCAGGATAGCTTCAGATTAAAGTTTACTGGGCTTCTTGATTGGATTGATCATTATACGAGTATATTATACTTAGATTATGTATATGTGATTAGTGAAGTTCATGAGAAGAAATTGATGTTTGTCTCTTTCTTTTCCAATTGCTAATCAGTGGCTTTCACCTCTTATTTTTATTGTTTTATGTGCATACATTTTCTCTTACAAGTTGTAATTCCTTAACATATATAACCATGATCACGCATTGATTTAGGGCTACAAGCAAATGGCTCCCTTTGTAGTTTGATATTAGTGTTCTATTATACTGCTTTCATGTCATGGTTTACTGCAGTCTGCACTGGATGTCGATGTGTTATGTACGGCCTTTGTTGCCCTGAAAGAGGAAACGACAATTAAACTAAATTTCGAGAGTTAAACAACAGAGACGTCTTGCGTTCATTTGGCTCTCCCCTAATGCAACAGTTTGAATTTTTGCACATATTTTTGTTTGTTTTACGAAAAGCATAAGCTGCTCACGTAGAGTTTGTTTATTGGTTTGCTGTGGGTACTAAGGTTGCGATTAGTAGGTTGGAAGAAAATCATGTGAAGACATTTCGTGAACTTGAAAGACAAGAGATGCGTAAGATCATTGACAAGTATATCCAGATATGTAAACGATTAGGGGTATGTAGTGTTCCTTTTGTTTTCTTAAAGATTTTCCCTCCCCTTGCAATCTATTTATGTCCATACAACTTAAAACATTCGATTTTATGCATACTATATTTACAATGGACACTATGGTGGAATGATTATATTTCACCAACAGTCTGTTATACCCTTTGATAGATAGACATAGATTGTCGTTTGACGTTCATCTTAGTTATGATTTCTTTTGTTTAATTAGGTGAGAGCCGAGATACTATGCAAAGAAATGGATTCCATTGAGAGAGGCATAGTCCAGCTTATATACGAATATGAGATTAAGTGGCTTGTCATGGGAGCAGCAGCTAATAAATTTTATTCAAGGTATACTGCGAATATGAGATTAAGTGGCTTGTTCATCGTAGTACTTTTGAACCTCTTATCATTTTCTAGTCTGCATTATCATTTGCAAGATGATGGCAG
Organism: Mentha longifolia; assembly: GCA_001642375.2. NCBI lineage: Eukaryota > Viridiplantae > Streptophyta > Magnoliopsida > Lamiales > Lamiaceae > Mentha > Mentha longifolia. The sequence continues at coordinate 1,793,301 of CM038120.1, read as the reverse complement.
CTTGTTATGTACCTTCCATTGGCTTCATAATTACTCGACCTTTCGATTTTCTTCTTTTGTTGAATTGTGTCTGTATGTGGTTGCATAACCTTATCATGTATACATTGCAGAAAAATGAAGGAGCCCAAGTCTAATAAAGCAATCCATGTGTGCTTGGAAGCACCAACTTTCTGCCAAATTTGGTTCATATGCAAAGGAAACTGCATATATACAAGGTATGCTCTTGTTGTAATGTTGGAGTTGTTTGGAATTCTTCTTATCTAGTATAGACACCATGAGTTCAACTTCCTTTTTCGCATAATTTGTACTACAACAATTCCTTCTACTATTTGATGACTAGTTCTATGATTCAATTCTATCTAGGGAAACTGAATTACAAAGAATCAACATAGAGGTAGACTCCCCAGTTCAAGCAAGTCCAAGTTCTGAAGTTGTGCAAACTTGGAGATCACGCTCACTTGCTGAAGTGGGGAAGGGCCAAATGAACCTTAAGATCGGTTCGGTGTTGATGAAATTGTGTACTTTGGGATTGACCTTGTTAATTTTGCTTCTTCTATTATGTGATGGCCGCTATGCAATAATGAAATTTAGTAGAAATGGAATTAATTTAGTAATGAAATGATGATTGAAAATGTATAAACCAAGTAATTCAATTTTGTGGTTGGTATCCAAAGTCGTAATCATTGTTTTTTAATTGAATTATATTATTTTAATACAAAAGATCAGACTAGCTCAAGCCCATTTTATATATAGGCCTAGCTTAGACCTATGCACCGGGGGATTTTAAACATAGCCACGATTTCTCTCATTATAGCCTCCCTAAATACATCAATAATTAAAATAATTTAAAAGTACTAACATACCCTTATGTAATGTAACCCCAACATTAAATTCTAATAAAATATATATAATTAAAATATAGCCCTAAAACTTCATAGCCTCCATTAGACGGTGATGAATATCTATTTTGTGACCGGAGACGCTTGTCCATGACGGTACAGAAACCCTCTAAGAAGTTCTGAGCTCTGAAAAAACAAAAAAAAAAAAGACACCTTCATAGCCTCCATTGTGCTGTGTATTGGAGTCGCAAAACCAAAAAGATGGGAAAACTCTTCATTAAAAAAATAAAAAAAATAACAAGATGGGAGAACTCAAACATGAAGATTTCTTACTCGAATTGGAGCTTTGAATTTCAGTTTCTTCAAATGATGGTATAAATTGAGTAAATTTGAGGAAGGCCAAGAAAGAGGACGAGTCGTAGAAAAATTAAAGGGGGTTTCTTGCAGTACGTGGTATGAATTTCTCTATCGAATTTTCTATCATCTTCTCCACAACTTTTTTGAGTTATGTTTTCTCCAATTTTAATTGAAGTTCTACGATATGTGAAATTAGTGTTAGCTTCAATTTGATGCGCTATGCTGACAATATTCCTCATGATTTCCTGCTTTCATCTCTTTCGGCCGTCATGTTCTTCAAGGGGCTTTAACCGGTTGTATTGTGGAGGCTATGAAAATTAGAATTTGATAAAGGGGCGTAAGGGCATATTAGTACATTTAAAATTATTATTATTATTATTTAGTTTATGGCGCTATAATGAGAGAAATAATGGCTATGTTTAAAATTTCCCCTATGCACTGTAGCATGTTAGATTGGGCTGGGCTTTTTTAGAGAAAAGAAAAAGGCCCAATAGGTGCCCATTTGATACTTTTTTGGTGGGCCTGGACCCAGACCGAGCCTGAGTTTGGGCCTAAAAAAGGCTCGGAAGGAATCCATTTCAAGGGGAAAGCGAGCAAACCTAGCCTCTCTGAGCAATTGAGCTGAGAGTGTGTCAGCCCGTAACGGGCAATGCAGGGTTGGGCTAGTCATGACCACTTGACAACTCTAAATCTATCCATTGATATGCATTACAAAAATAGTTCGGTCTTATTTGACCAAAAGCAGCACGCCAGTTTCCGGACAGTCCTATTTTTTACTTCATTTATTTACTGACAATACACAAAAATGACTCAAAAATTGTTAAAGTCGGATTTATTCATTTGACCTAATGGGTCAAGATCAGCCTGGCCCAACCTGCCTCGACCATTGCCCACATAAAGTTCATGATAAAGTTTAACATCAATATAAACTTTATTCATTATGTTATTCATTCATGTGTGCGCGCTCGCTAAGGTCAACCCTTCTTGCTTACTTAACTCATTTGCTAAGTTGTATTTAAGCAAGTATAGTCAATGTAAATAAATCAATAAAGTAAATTACTTCACCAAGTTAATCTTTTCAACCCAATATCTCATTTACTAGAAATTCGATTTTGAATATATGAATATACTCGAAGCAGATTAATAATCTATCATTTAATTTATATAATAAATTAAATATATATTAATAATCTTTTATGATTAACCAATTTTCCTAGAACTTCTTTTCAAGGTTTTATCATCTTTAAAATCCAATCCGACAGCTCACAACAAAATAATATTCGTATTCATATATATAGTTCAAGGCAAAATAACAATAAAAATTAGTAAGTCAAAATTTAGTAAATTGGGCGTGAGATTTAAATTATAGGTTCTCGACTTACCTAATAACCAGTCGTGAAGCTAACATCCAACAAGTTGAATGTGTACTTAATTTTAGTCATTTTAATAATTGTGTATAGTACGACGATCAATTAATTGTTAATAGGACCTATTATTAAATACAGTACTTTTAAGTTCTTCACATTTTTCACAATGTTAATTGCTCCAATTGTCATTTTATAATTGTAGAATAAATCCACTGTTTTTAATGAATATCAGTATTATTAGTATTATTATAGTTTATAGTTATAGTACAAGATAGCGATCGAGTTTTTTTTTATTATTATTTTTTAAAATTTTTAAATCAGCAAATAATGCAGGCCCTGCGTAACGATTTATTTGAGGGTATCTTAACAAGCATAAGAATATTCTTACATTTTGAGTGGACCAACTGATTTGATATACTACCTTCATCCCATTTATTTAGACCTATTTGCTTTATGCACGTATTTCCACCGAAACCTAGTACGAGTTTTAAAATATAATTTTGTAGTATCGTTTTTTTTACGGGATACTATGAGTGTCATAGTATCCCGTAAAAAGAACGATACTACAAAATTATGTTTTAAAACCCGTACTAGGTTTCGGTGGAAATACATGCCAAATAGTAAATAGGTCTAAATAAATGGGATGGAGGTAGTATTCACCAATGGTCTTGACTTGTTAATAAAATTAAATTATGCTCTTAAAAAATAATCAAAAAAATTAAGAAGTTATTTTTATCGTATATGATGCTTTAATTTAAGAATTAATATAATTTATATTAAAATATTAAATACTAAATTTTATCTTAATATGAAATGTGAGTACTACTAAGTATAAATGTTACTACTTATGTTCCGTTATACTCCCTCAATTTCATCGAAAAAGCTTTATTTCTTGAATAAGTATAAAATAAAAAAATAGTGTCATTTCAACGAAACAGAGGGAGTATTAGTCTCACTTCTTATATATATGTCAAGTCTAAAATAATAAAATGAAACTAATATAATGAGAGGGATGTAGTAACATGGTGGGAGTACTCATTTTTTTTTTTTGATCGGAAAAGGGAAATTTCATTGAAGTACATCAGCACAAGAGGTGCCGAAAAGAGTGATACAAATTATGTAATTGACCACAAAATACAAAGTTTATGGGTGCTTCAATTCACGAAACTCCAACTCGCCTCCGCTTCTCCTCGTACAAGACACCAACTCCAAAAACGACATTTTATCTCTTCCTCAATCCTACGAAAATTCCCTTCCTTGTTCTCAAATTTTACTGCGTTCCGCCACTTCCACCATACCCACACAGTGCAAATCCAGAGTCCGTCCATATTTCTTTTGGCCTTACCTCCACCAAGCAATTCGGCGAAGCTTAGGAAATGTTCGGTTATCTTTTTCGGCGCCGCCCAAGAACTTCCACACCATTGAATCATCTTAGTCCAAAGCTTTTGTACCTCCTCACATTCGAAAAAAAGATGCCAGCATGTTTCTTCCACTTTCTTACAACAACAGCAGCTCCTCTCTTCCATAGGGATATTCACGCGCTATATTTTATGCAATAGCACGACTAATAAAACTTTTCTAGAAATCAATATTAATTTTATCAACTCGTATACAAATGAATGGAATTTTAAATAAAGTGTGATGAAAAGTAACACATGCATCCAATAAAAGTAATACATGCATCCAACAATCTTTTTGAGTGTAAAAAAGAAAAAGAAAACACGAAGACATTCTGATAATTAGTTTCGAAAAAGCTAGTGCAAGATTTTTCAATATATCTATATCTATATACTTACTATTATAAAAAGTGTCTTGTTTACAAAATTTGGTTTGCCTATTATGCCCTTAATATTATCATTATAATAAATTATTAAAATATAAATATTATCATTAGAATACATTATTAAAATATAAATAAAATATAAATGAATCAGCATTAAACAATATTATATACATAAAACATAGAGAGGTAGTAGGAATTCACGTCTTTTGGGTGATAATGAATTATAATACAATTACAATACTAATATAATTAAGTTGATCATAATATTAATGTTTAATTACACTAATGGGAAAAGAATATAATTTTCGTGTACTTCGTGTACTTCACTAATTGCATCATATAAATATACAGTTGATCAATTCAATTCAATAATATTAATAGAATTAGAAAATAAACTTTTAAATAATATAAATATTAAAAAAATAGAAATAATTCCATACATGTTAATGAAAATAATCTTAGCCATCCAATTGGATTAGAAAATAAATATCTTTGGTTAGTTTTTAGATGAGAAGCACATATTATGAAAAGACATTGTTTACAAAATTTGATTTACCTACTATTAATTATCAATAAAATAAATTATAAGAATATTAATATTATCATTAGAATAAAAATAAATATAAGTGGATATGTAATAAACAATACAAGAAAAATAACAAAACTAATTCATATTCTTTTTTGGTAAATAAATTAATTTTATAAAATATACATGAAATTGGGATGGATAAAATTATTCAATTCATCATCATTTCTCAAAGTAATCCTCCCATGAGAGATTATTGATGCATGATACCCTTCATGTTTCAACATGTACATAGAGATTAACTACTTTATCAAATAATTTGATTGATGTTTCCACTTTTCTTTGGTCTATGATTAATTTCCTTTTTCTTTCAGTTGTTTCAGTAAGAATTTTGTCCTTATGTTTTTTCAAACTTGAATTCATAAAGTGATGTGGAATCAATTCATTTGTATTATAATTTCCAGTATACTCTCTCCGCCTCCATTTATGTGTCCTCAATATGTACAATTTGTGTGTATATTTAAGTGTCTCATCACATATATCCAAGTAAAAGTTAATAGTTAATTTAAATTACCAAATTTATTTATGTCACCATTGTAATTTTTTTTTCTTTCTCAAATTTTTATGCAATGATTAGGGATAATAAAGGTAAAATTTTATAATTCATTAATTTGTATACTTTTTGGTGGGTTAGGATACTTAAAATAAGACATAGAAAGTATAATGTTAGACTCATACAATAAGTTAATGTATGATTTCTTAGGGTAGTAAGTTTTGAGAAGAAAACAGAATGGGATTATACATTAACATTCCCCGTCTTAAAAATATTTGAACACTCAAAAATAACGTCCAATAAATCACACTACTATTGAAATTGGATTTAATAAAATTTAGGGCTAGCTAAATTCTAGAAAAGTAGTTTTGAACAATTTTGCTTCAATTATATATGCTATTGCTAATGACAAATTAGCAACTATGACAACATTGCAAGTAAGCATTATAGAATAACTTCAGCTAAGATGTGTGTGCCGTTATATTTTTCGATCTTTAGATTGACAAAAATGTAATAGCTACAGTGGGGCCATACGTATTCATTTCTCTGTGACTGATCACCACTTTTGTTGAGTGATAATACTCATCAATTGTAGTAATCTTGTCGAACTCAAGGATTGTTATCCGAAGAAGTTCTAAGTAGTAATTCAATGACTAAAAACACTATTCAAGCTCAACACTAGCATGTTATTGTATTTTCATTATCAACTAGGCAGTATGAAATAGTATTCAAAGTAAAATCAAGAAAATAGCAAGGAAAATAAGTAAAAAGGAATACAAGAATAGAGAAATGTGATTCCAACTATACTTCAACAAGACTTACGCAATGGGCATTAGGTTACTAACTAGAATTAACCAATTTAATCTAAGAACTTGTGGGATAACCTCCTAGGTATGCAACAATCAATTCTCATTGCAATAATACAAGTAGATTGTTGAAAGGCCTAACTCTTACTAGGAAATTACGCAAATCAACAACTCTCAATAGCTCATGGAGTTCTTAGTTCCTACTATCTCTAGCATTGATCTCTCTTGAGTTCTAGCGTTCAATTCAAGCTTCCTAGGCATTGAATCAAACACTTGTCATGCATTCATGTTGATCAAGCATTCATGCACATTCAAACATAGCACCAAGAGATACAACCATGAAATAGAGGACTAAATCTCAATTAAAAACCTAAACTCATCACCTAATTCAAGTTTTCATATAATTGGAATCAACAAAGAATTTAGCTACTCATAATTGCAATAAAATAACCATAGAAATGAAAGGAAATTATCATAGAAAAGAATTAGAATAAAATTGGAATGGAAATGATGGAACAATTCTTCAATCTTCAAAGCAAATCTTCATCCACAAGTAAAATCTCAAAGTAGAATGATGAGAGTTGAATTAGGGTTCTAAGATCTATTAGGGGTTCAAAAGTCTCCAAAATAGGATAAAAACTTCCTATTTATAGTCTGAACAAATCACTCCTATTTAAAATCCCAAAAATAACTCTAAAAAAATATGTTTTGGGGGAAAGAAGGAGGGACGGCGCCCTACAGACCCTGGGATGCCGTGAAAGTATCGGATTTAGGCACTCAGCCGGTGACCCGTGAGCACAAATGGCGGTCTACGGTGGGTCGCCGTTTGTTCGTGAGCTTCCGGCGACCCGTAGCTTCCCAGCGGCGGTCCATGGTGGGTCGCCGTTTTCATGCCTAAAAATGTTGTCGAAACGGTGACCCAAAATGGCACCCTATGCTTGGGTCGCCATTTCCGCGCGGCCTTGCGCAGTCTTATGGTTTTCGCTCGTTCTCTTTCGTCCGGACTCCAAATCTTGATCCGCTATATTCTATGGCTTCCTATCGAACCGAGCTTCGATATGGCATTATTCAGTTGATCAAATGGTTTCTCCTTTTTCCTACAAAGTTAATCAAACTTATCAAGAAATAGGATATTCAACAAAATTGGAACGTTAGCACATCAAGCCTAATTCAACAAGGAGAAACACTATAGAAATGCTTCAAATGTTCGTTTTTCTCGACTCTCCATCCTCAATCACCATATGAGATTCTAAGAGCTTCCATATTCCTACAAATATCAACAAACAGTCCAAAGAAACGAGAAGGATACAAAATTATAACAAAATACGAGAAACACTCAAAACCTCGACAAAATCACACACAAACACACACGAACTCAACTCGAAATGATATCAAAATTAAACCAAAATACGTGTTTATCAGTGACTCCTAATTTACTTCACAATCTCGATACAATGAATGTTTATAAGCTTCACTTTTGGTCATTTAAAAAATATATTCAAAGTTAGTTCGAGAATTTCTTATTCAGAGATTGGTGTGATGGAATACTCTTTCTTTCTTTTAAGGAATAAGGAAGTTTGACACTATTTTATTCTTGATATTTTGAAATGTTTTGGGAATTTGAAATTGAGACTTTTATTAAAATATATAGGGAGTGCCTTTTTTTTTTGTATAAAACAAATTAATATGAATTATGCAACATGATAACTCTGTACGAATAGCTTTTTATTTTATTTAATTGAATAGCTTGTTTATTTAACTCTTTATGGAAGTCTATTTTAAATGAGTTCACTACTTCTATAACTTAACGCTTAATGAATTTTTATCATAAGAAGAAAAAAAAATTGGGTTGAACGTGCAACGCACGTTATCACTGCTAGTAATATATAAACATGCACTTTTGTAATTTCTATTTTGCACGATTGCCATTCATTGAACCTTTTAGCTTTCAATATGTTATTATTATTCTATAAACAAATTTAAGACAATATTTCTTTTTAAAGTATTGAATACATGGATGAGGAATGCTCCAATGTCCATTATGGGCACACTTAATGTGCCCACGGATGACGTGACAATGTTATAAATAAAGAAATTAATATAATTATATACTTTAAAAATTAAACCCTATCAGAAAAAGCTAATCCATGCTAAAATAAGCTTAATCCAATTGATAAAATTAACGACATGGCCCTGCTACATCAGCGTTTGACACATTAAGTGTTTCTGATACATTGATAACAGTTTTTTTTTTTGTTCTCATTTGCATGGTAATTAAAACCAATAATTGTTATATTTATGAATATGATTAGCCAATTCTTGTAAAACATAGATTAGTCATTTATGAAGGGACTAAATATGTAGTTGATGAAAAAAATAATTCACGCATAAATTTGAAGTACATGTTTTTAAATAGATTAACTTTGGTAATAATTTAAGATGAAAAAAATATTAATTAATTTTATTTTCTTGAAGGAATTAAAACTACAAGAAATAAACCACTGAAAATTATTGATTGATAGACTTCAGCATGAAATTTCCCAACAATTTCATCATTTAAAACTACAAGAAAGAAACCACTGAAAAACAATTGACTAAAACGAAGATGAGATTTTAATTAAATGTATTGTCTAATTCGAGTGGCGAAGTAGTTCTAAAGAAAGTTTAGAGAGTCTTCAAATGATTAGGATTTTGTTCTAGCCTCGTTTTCTATTTTGGTCTCATACGTTCGATTGAAGTAGAATTGTCATAATTTTTTTCGTAGAGATCTCTTCTAAACTTGATGCAAAATTACTTTGATTGGAATCACCAATAGTAGCACCCTCCAAAGTTGCAATATTGAGTTTGATAAAACTGAAATAAACAAGCATTTCATGAGCCCCCAAGGAAACAAAAATGCAAAAGATATTGATCTAAACTAGCATGTAAATTCATATTTACCTGTTTATTCATGTTTTCTTTATCTAAGGAATCTATGTCATCTAAACCAATTTGATTAAAAAGTTGACTCTCTATACCATCACTAATAGTTCATGTCAAGATCCATGATATTCTCATTTGTGATGGTTTCAAAATCTGTAAAAGCATAACATACTCAAATAAGTTGAATGTGATGATAATTACCCTAAAACTCTTTTCTAAATTTGTCTTTGTTAAATACCTTATCGGTAAATTCATGAAAGAGCTAACATAAAGTGCGTTCATTAGTGCGTAAAATCATCATCAACGAATTTTATTTAGAGTTAGCTCGTTTCACCGGCATTAAGGTTGGTTAAAATAGATCTCGTAGTTTGGCATGTTTAGGATTTCGATTTCAACATGATCTTGAACATGATAACATGATTATATGTTTTATTTGTTAAATCATATGTGTGATCTTCAACCATTTGATCTCACAAGTCATAGATGATATCCGGTGTAGATTGTGGTTACGATATGTTAGAAGAAGTGAAAATATCTTCATCTCGAAAAGTCTATACTTTAGGAAACTGAGCGATCAAAAGTAAAATAGTAGTTGAAGTTGTTGAAGCTTTAATTGGCGCATTTCTAAGTGCATCATGTGAAATAGTTGTTTTATCCTTACCGGTCCTATCTAAGCTAACATCTGAAGTACGTCTAAGAGTGAGACCAGACATTTGATTCATTTCACGACGGAAAATTGGATCACCCTATATGAATTGATGAGGGTTTACTGCAACTACTTAAAGACATGTATGCACTCTATGAACGACACTGCAATATTAACACTGTAGTTGGCTGCATGGTTCCAATCTCTGCAGGTGTTGGACTTGAAAAACCATAGTATACTAATGTAACATCCCCTGAGTAAAAATAAATAGACTCAAAAGCCCAGTGGCCATAGCAAAATCCTCATGTTTCTTTTTGTGGAAATAGTCGATGCTAAGCTCCATCCCAATCGCAAGATTGAAAAACAAACCCTACAACATATCAAATACTTCTATAAGAGTGCATTTGAACCAATATATGAATCCTATGAGTTTTTAAGAGATTAAACATATCTAGCATCATTCGTTACCGGTTCTTTCCCTCTTTAAATACAATACAAGCAAAAAAAAAATTACCAAGATGCAACAAATTAAACACAATAATGAGGACATGCAAAATACTCACTTTCTAGAGCAAAATTATGCAAGGTAATTATGCAAGTTGTTGAATATGGTGTTGATTCTTCATGCTTTGGATTACGAAAACAATCTACAAAGTTATTTTTCTTTCATTGTTTTGTGTTGCCATGAGTGAAGAATAAAGAAGGAAGAATAATGAAGACTCAAGGGTAATTGCAACACCATTGTGTTTGTGCGTACGTCTACAAAACTCTGTATTGGGTGCCTCACTGAGAACTTGCGTGATCCAGTAGACTTAAAACTTACTAATTAAAATAATTAAAATGGAAGTAAGCCTCCTTGCTTTGCTCGCCTAAGCATCTATTTTTCTTGTTTCTTTTATCCACCTTTACAACCTTCACCACATCATCCTCATCACCATATCTCACATATTTGAAATCAATATTGCGTTTTCTTTCAGATCTTTATCTTTAAGAAACACAAATAATCCACTGCTGAAATTAAACATACTTCTCTTCCGATTATTGATCCCCACCGTCCATCTCGACCCTTCCTCATTCTCTAGTTGTACTTCATTTCTCTTTGCAAGTCCAGTCCCCGTTGCAAACTTTTTCAGGAAATCCTATCATATAGTAGTACTCCCTCCATTTCGTTCAATAGGCTACATTTCATTTTGGCAATTCTGGCACGCTTTTCCACGCTTCTTGATGATGGGTTTTAAAATGGATTTTTGAAGATTTTTTTCTTTTACAGGATACCCGGACAGTCGGAGTATCCCGTAAAAGAAAAAAATCTTCAAAAATCCATTTTAAAATCCATCATCAAGAAGCGTGGAAAAACGTGTCAGAATTGCCAAAAGCAAATGTAGCCAATTGAAAGAAATGGAGGGAGTATTATTTAAAAAAAGTCAGATATGAAAATGGAATATTTTATTTGTGGCAGAATGAATTTTTATACCATTCTTAGATCCTTGAAATGGTTGACGTTTAGTTCCTTAATGAATCTCCATCTATGTTCCCCCCATCACGACTAGAATCTTCAGAACCATCAGCAGCAAAATCCATATTAACATCAACATTCACATAATCTTCAATGTCCATACCATCGTGGTCTGTAGCAGGAAGAACATCCAACATTTTTTGAACATCACGTCTGCAAGAATCTAAAGTCTTCATTGTTGAGTTCAGGAAAGGCAACACAGAAACTAATCTCTTTCGAACCTTATCAATATCAGCAGAACTCATGGTAACCTGCACAGGTTCACGACTCTCTTCATCACCAACATGAATAAAATCAACAGTTGCATCAGGAACATCACCTCTCTCATTCACCCCTGCATAAAAATGAGAGAGGAAATCAGACACAAGATCCTTTCCATTTGCGGAATCTATAATAGCATATGAGAAATTCACAAATTGTCCTTTCACAAACACTTTATTAGAATGCTCTGACTTCATATTCAACATACTCGAATTGAGATTGGCATAAAATTCCCTAATTATCTCAGGAACATATGGACGAATTTCTAACACATAATTATGAAGCTTCAAATCAACCAATAGATCATGAACTCCAGAAATTATCCAGAAATTCTCTTTCAAAAATTAAAATCCATCTTTCCCCATGAGCACGCCGAAATATCAAGACAAGAAAAATCTCCCGTAACGGGAGTCGAATCCACTTCAGAATAAATCACACTTGTTCTTCATTTAGAGTGAAGATCTCATTTCCTAAAACACGTTTCTAAATTTGTCATCAGTAAATTGACCTTACGGGTAAAATTCGTGAAAGAGCTAACACAAAGTGTGTTCATTAGTGCCTAGAAACATCATCAAAGAATTTTACTCAGAATTAACTCATTTCTCCGGCATTAAGGTTGGTTAAAATCGATCTCGTAATTTTGCATATTTAGGACTTCAATTTCAACGTAATCTTGATCATGTTGGCATGATTATATATTTTATTTGTTAAATCATATGTGTGATCTTGAACCATTTGATCTTAAGACATAGATGATACATTGTGTAGATTGTGGTTCTGATGTGTTAGAAGAAGTGAAAATACGAATATGATTTTTCAACAAATAGAGTTTTCACAGCGAGGATATTATACATTGCAATATATTTATGTTTCTTGTACTTTGTAAATAGTAATGTAGAAATTGAATACTAAAAAATAATTAAATGAATAGATAAATACATTTAACATCATAAAATTACTCACCACTATAAATCTTGTTTTTTGTCAAAATACGTGCAAATAACCGTACTTGAATTCTTATGTGCATAAGCTTACTTGCATGGTAGTATAGCTATGGATTGAAGGATGAAGATTTCTACTCCATTTATAAATTTCTGCACACATGAGATAAGATGTTAGGATTTGTTATTAGAGGATAAACAAATTAAAACATCTAAAATGTAAAATAAGTCGGTCAATAATTACCAAAAAACACCAAAACACAAACGAATGGCCGAATTCAAATTTGAAAGCTTGATTGTGCAGACAAATTCAAATTTTAAATTTTAGTTTACCACTTAGAATATCGATTAGTGCTCTTGTATTTTAATGTAAATTTGACATAATGTGCTTTTTGAGTTGCTTGAAAAGTATTTGGGGACATCATATTTTTTGAGAGAAAAAAAAACATTTAATGCATATAATTGATGAAGTAGCATATAGAAAGTTCTAGATAGGAAAATAGGCGGGAAATTTTTTTGGCTTATATTTTCTATTTTTATATATATAATAATAGATTGTGTTAGAGCAACAGTCCAACCGTATGAGGGGACACGGTTGAGAAACATTTCAACCGTGCGATGGATACGGTTGACATTTGTTCCTCAACTGTGTTAACTATGTTCTTGTAGTTTCATTTTTACGATTGACACCTTTTAGCTTTCAATATGCTATTATTCTATAAACATATTTGAAAATATAATTCTTTTTTTAAACATCGACTACATTCTAAAGTAATGAATACATTGGTAACAATATTTTGTGTGTGTGTGTGTGTTTGTTTGTTTTTTAATTTGCATGACTAAAACAAATAATTATTTTATTTATGAATAAGATTTGTCATTTTTGTGAAACATAGATTAGTCATATACTAAGGGACTAAATATGTAGTGATGACCATTCATGATTATACCTTTGTATTAGCCATAGCCCGCACAGTGTGGCCAAGGCTTTGAAAGCAAAAAAAAATTATCTGACACAATTAATTCACTTGGCCCACAACTCAAAATGAAGGCTTCATAAAAATATTTAATAGACCTCATTGTGAGTCTGGGTTGATATAAGTGTTTCCCCATAGCATAAAGAATGAAAACATGAATGGAAATAAAATTGTTCAATAAATAACAACGCTTGAACACATAACACAAAATTCATTCGAATGGGGCCCGGTCCCATTTGCCCAATCACACTTAATACTGTACTTAATTCACTTGTTAAATTGTATTCCCTCTGTCCCATTCGAATTAGTCTGTTTTATTATTTTATATCACCTATTTGAATAAAAAAATATGTCAAGTCGAGTGAGACGGAATGAGTATTTAAGCAAGTATAGTCAATGTTAATTAATCAATGTGTGGATACATATTCTTCATAATCAATAAAGTAAATTATGACACCCAGGTTAATATTTTTCACTCAATATCTCACTTATCGAAATCGATTTTGAATATATGAATATATTCAAAATAGATTGATAATATGTTATTTAATATATGTAATAAATTAAATTGTATAAATTAAATGTATGTTACTTCCTCTGTCCTTATTGATATAGGAACTAATCATCTTTTTATAAAATGTCCCTGTATCAATGAGAAAGATAATTATTAACGATTGACCAATTCTACAACTTGTTTTCAAGATTTTATCATCCTTAAAATCCGATAGCTCAAAGCAAATAATATTCATATAGTTCAAGACAAAATAAAAAATAAAATAAAATAAAAAGTCAAATTTAGTAAATTAGGTGTGAGATTTTAATTATAGACTCTCGGCCTTACCTATTAGCCAGTCGTAAAGCTAAAATCCAACAAGTTGAATGTGTACTTAATTTTATTCATTTTAATAATTGTGTAATTAATGTGTATAATTAGGAGTGTTCACAGGTTGGTTAAAACCGTAAACCAAACTAGACCAAACCGTATTATATGGTTTGGTTTGGTTTGGTTTGGTTTGGTTTGGTTTATAGTTTGAAAAAATATGGTTTGGTTATTTATTTTTAAAAATTATGGTTTACGGTTTAGGTTTGATTTTTATAAATATGTAAACCAAACCAAACCGTAAATCGTAAAATCGTAATATAATGATAATAAATATAAGTATTAATTATTATTTTTGACATATTACATTGTCTTTTATTCTACCACCATTTGAATGTTGAAAAATATTAATTAAAATAAATAAGCTAATACAATTTAATCTATTTTTTTATATATATAGAATAATACTTCCAAGTTCCAAATATATTTTCTAAATTTTAGTTAAATTCTTAATTTTTTACTTTTGTATGTAAATGTTAAATTGTAGTTCATGATTTTCATTGTGTAATGAACTTTTTTTTATTGTCAATTTTGATTTCATAAAACAATATATTTTATTTTACTATTTGAAATTTAAGTACAAACATATTTTAAATAAAAAAGAAGCATGTGGAAAATATTTGAAAACCGCAAACCGAACCGCACCAAACCGCATTAATATGGTTTTGTTTGGGTTGGTTTTAGCGTTAGTATGGTTCGGTTTGGTTTTAAAAAATTACCACTGTATTTCATGGTTTGATTTGGTTTAAATATCAAACCGCACCAAACCGGACCGTGTACACCCCTATGTATAATGATTATATTTTGGTCATACGAACTCATACGACGATCAATTGCCGTTTTATTAGGGGCATATTCTTAAATACAATACTTTTAATTTCTTCACATTTTCCACAATGTTAATTGCTTCAATTATCGTTTTATAATTGTAAAATAAATCCACTATTGTTTTATTTTATGTTTTTATCAATAAATCCACTATTTTTTATGGGAATTATTATTATTATAGTTTATAGTACACGATAGTGATCGAGTTCTTTTTCTTTTTCTTTTTCTTTTTTTAAATCAGCAAGTAATGCAGGCCATGTGTAACGATTTAATAGAGGGTATCTTTATAAGCATAAGAATATTCTTACATTACGAGTGGACCAATTGATTTGATATATTCACCAATGGTTTTTAACTTGTTAATAAAATAAAACTATGCTCTTAAAAAAATAATCACAAAAATAAGAAGTTATCTTTATCGTATAGGATACTCTAATTTAAGAAATAAATACAGTTTATATTAAAATATTAAATACTAATATTTTATCTTAAGCAATTTGCATGAAATGCGAGAACTACGTACTCCCACTTCGATAAATGTTTAGTTGTTTACTATTTTCGTCATGTTATATTAATTTATATAATAATAAAATGAAACATTAAAACTAATATAATGAGATGAAAGTAGTAACATCGGGTTTATTAGTACTCACATTTTATGCAATAACACGACTAATAAAACTTTCGAGGAATCAATATTAATTTTATCAACTCGTATACAAATAATTTTGATGGAAAGTTCATAAAAGTAACACATGCATCCAATAATCTTTTATGAGTGTACAAAAGAAAAAGGAGACACGAACACATTCTAATAGTACTTTTGAAAAAGCTAGTGCAAGATTTCTCAAATATATATATACATGCACTTTTGTAATTTTTCATTTTGTTAAATTTTATTTTGCACAATTGGCATTCATTGAACCTTTTAGCTTTCAATATGCTATTATTATTCTATAAACAAATTCAAGATATAATTCTTTTTTAAAGTATTGATTACATTGATATCATTTTTTTTTTTTCATTTGCATGACTAAAACCAATAATTGTTATATTCATGAATAATATTAGCCTATTCTTGTAAAGCATAGATTAGTCATTTATTAATTTGAAGTAGCATATGTTTTTAAATGGATTAACTTTGATAATAATTTAAGAGAAAAAAAAAAATCATTAATTCTATTTTCTAGAAGGAAAACTACACAAGAAAGAAAACCACTGAAAATTATTCATTGGTTGACTTCTCACAATCACTTCAGCATGAAATTTCCCAACAATTCCAACAAACATTGTTAATCGCTAAATCTTTCCAAGAATTTGCTTTCTTCAACACCATATTAAATTGCTAATTATATTTATTCAGTTGTTTTCTCCAAATACGTCAAATGATTATGGACAAGTAACCCCTTTCAACAAACGCGCAAGCAACAGTCGCTGAAAGTATTTTTTTTCGTTTGGGCATTTCATCATCCATGTTTAATGCGTAGTGTTTCTTGTGGCATTTGAGATTTTGGGATGGCGGTGGTTAGAATTCCGGGGGCCGTTGAAAGAATCCGGTACCCGGAGATCGATTTGGCGCCGAATTTGAGTGTGAGGAGCAGAGGAAGTGAGAGGGAAATTGTGGAGGAATCGGAGCTCAGAATGACGCCGTCTCCGGGTTTTACGGAGGAGATGATGTACGTGGCTTTGGGGAAAGATGTGAAGGAGAGTGAGAGGAATTTGATGTGGGCTTTGCATAATTCGAGAGGGATGAAGATTTGTATTCTTCATATTCATCAACCTGCTCAGAAAATACCAGTGTGTTAGTATTCAATTGTCGCAGAATTCCCTTTACTTTTTACGAATTTATTTTTCTTGGTGTTCTTACGAATTGATCTTCTGTGTGTATGTGTATGTGTATGTGTATGTGTATGTGTGTGTGTGTGTGCGTGTGTGTGTTGGTGTTTTTAATGGGATTATTGATTGGATTGATGATTGTATATTCACTCTTGTATATGTGATTGGTGATATTTATATTGGTTTAGGTGTTGATGAGAATGGGAACTTGGGGATTGTTCTTGTTAATTTTGCTGCTTCATCTCTTTCTGTTCCATTTTGCTCATGAGTGGCTTTTACCCCTTTGTTTGATTTCTTTTACCCATTTTTTATGCACAAACTGTAATTGCTTAACATGTGTCACCATGAATATGTATTGATTTGAAGCAACATTCAACATATCAAAATGTTGTTTACTTTTTATCATCCTAATAGTACTCCTTTCATGCCATCGCTCTATTGTATTTTGCATTTGGACGATGATGAGTTCTGAAGGGCCGTTGTCACCATGAAATAGAAAACGGCAATGAAACTCAATTTTGAGAGAAAATAATAGAGAGATCTTTTGTCATTTGGCTCGCCTAATCCAGTTTAATATTTTGCATATATTTTGTTTGTTTTGCATACATCATAAACATAAATTGCTCAACTAGAATTGGCTTGTTGGTTTGCAGTGGGTACTAAGGTTGCAATCAGTAGGTTGGAAGAAAATCAAGTGAAGACATATCATGAAAATGAAAGACAAGATATGCGTATGATTATTGACAAGTATATCCAGATATGTGAACGATCAGGGGTATGAACTGTTCCTTTTGTTTTCTGAAATATTTTCTCTCCCGAAAGACTTATGCAACCCATTTATCTCTATTTATTTTGTATATAATATAATCAAAATGGCCAACATATTGAAATGATTTTAGCAGGAAATATTCACTGACGCGCCATATTTCACCAACAGTCTGTTGTAGCCTATGATAGATAGACTTAGACTGCCTTGTGCTCTTACTATATTTCACAAACTATTTACTGAAAGTTAATCTACTACTATTTGATGTTCATCTGAAAATAATAAGGCCATCCACGTGCTTCTGCTTAGTTCTGATTTCGTTTGTTTGATTAGGTGAGAGCCGAGAGACTATGCAAAGAAATGGACTCTATTGAGAAAGGCATAGTCCAGCTCATATTCGAACGTGAGATTAAATGGCTTGTCATGGGAGCAGCAGCTGATAAATCTTATTCAAGGTATATTGTCCTTTTGCCGATTGTGCTTCCATCATCTTCGAGGATGTAATTCATATCATTGCAGATCTTTCTGCTCTATTTAGTGGCCAATATTCTGGTAAAATGGACTTGATTCAGTTTCATAATGCTAATATGTATAGAGGAGGGCGAGATGGCCTCAGGATCAGGAACATATTTATACTTCACTATTTTGTGACTAATTTGTTATCAGCATTCTAATCATAGTGCTATTGAACCTCTTTCCATTCGCTAGTCTGCCTTATCATTTGCAAGGTGATGGCAGCTTGTAATGTATTTTTCATTGGCTTCATAATTATTCAACTTTCTGACATGAATTTGTTTCTTTTGTTGAGTTGTGTCTGTATGTGATTGCATAACTGTATCATGTATACATTTCAGAAAAATGAAGGAGCCTAAGTCTAAGAAAGCAATCCATGTGCGCTCGGAAGCACCTGCTTTCTGCCAAATTTGGTTTGTATGCAAAGGAAACCGCATAAATACAAGGTATGCAATTGTGTTATATTGTTTGAGCCAATTCCATTTCTTCTTCCCTAGTATAGTCACCATGTGTTCAACTTGTTTTTCTGTCATGAATTGTACTGCAATAATTCCTTCACAGCATGACTAGTCTCATTCAATGTGCACTAGCTGATGACTAGTTCAATTATTCAATTTTATCTAGGGAAAGCAAATTAGACGGAATCAACATAGAGGTAGATTCTCCACCAGTTCAAGCAAGTCCAAATTCTGAAGTTGCGCAGACCTGGAGATCACACTCACTTGCTGAAGGGGGAAATGGTCAAACAAAGCCTCAAATTTCTACACTAAATCATCGTAGGGTCATGTCTGAAAACAATGGCATGCACTTTAGCAGCCCTGGAAGAGATTCACCTCGTATCAGCTTGAATCAAGAAAGTATCTCTGACTGGGACAACAGATCCAGGAAAACATCTTCAGCAGGTTCACGCTTTTCTTCATGTTCATCCAGTGAAGTAATTGATGATTCGGCCTCAAACCCCCTTTCAAGAACTCAGGGGAGGGAAATTTGCCTTGAGTTACCTGCAGTTCAGCAGAACCATGGTGACTATCGTTCGTCCTCAGCAGTTTCCAGTGCTGTTGTAAGTAAATTACTGGAGCGTCGTAGAGCTGTCTGAAAACTGTTTACATTGATTTTCCCTGAAATTCGTAGTAATACTGAAAGTTTTTTTGAGTTAGTTAACTGTAGTTAGTGGAAAAGTCAGTAGTGTGTTGAACTTACAACATTTCTCATCATAGCTATCTTTAGTATTACTCTGACTAGTTGAGGAACTTGATCAGGAAGGCAATATGGATGATGAACTTTATACTAGGCTTGAGCAATTTGTAGAGGAAGCACAAAGTTCTCGTAAAGAAGCATATGAGGAATCAGTAAGACGTAAGAAAGCTGAAAAGGAGGCCATTGATGCTTTTCGTCAAGTAAGTCTAAGCACTGGTTTCTTATCTTCTGGTTTCTTTTCAGTCGAGAAGGATTGAATTTGTCCATGCAGACGTGTATTATGTTGCCTGTGCACATATGAAAAATCACGTTATTTCTCTGTCTCATGGCCATTAATTATGGTAAAGATATTAGTATTTACTTATTTGTAGAACACATACTTTTCTTTCAGTTTGCTTTGAGCTGTTGATTATTGTGGTTTAAGGTGAATAAAATATTTACGACTACTTTAGTTTTGGTGCTGTAAGTCTGAATCTTTTAAGAAAATCTTTCATCTTGAATGACTTGACAGATTGCTGATACCTCTTAAATCTTACATTCTAGGCAAAAGCATCCAACATAATGCATGCTGAGGAGCAAAGTCGCAGAAGAGAAATCGAACAAGCACTTGCAAGAGCTAGGGAAGAAGCTGAGGATATGAAATGGCAACTAGGTGAAGTCATGGAAGAGCTCAGAGTTGCCGAGGAACAGAAGCTGTCTCTAGAGCGTCAAATTGCAGATTCCGATAAGATGGCAGAGCATCTAGAACATAAAATGTATGCTGCTGTTGAACTTTTGCAGAAGTACAAAAAGGAGAGAGATGAATTACAGGTTGAGAGAGATAGTGCCCTGAAGCTGGCTGAGGATCTGAGGAAAAAACAGGCTGAGGAAGCATCAAGTTCATCTGTATCTCAGTTTTATTCAGAATTCTCCTTCCTAGAAATTGAAGAGGCAACATCACACTTTAGCCAAACCTTGAAAATTGGTGAAGGGGGTTACGGAAGTATATATCGGGGGGACCTTCGGCACACCCAAGTGGCTATTAAAATGTTGCATCCAAATAGCTCGCAAGGACCTTTTGAATTTCAACAGGAGGTAAAGTTGTTGGTGCACTGCTCTTCATCTGATAAACTATTTTTGCAGTCACTTTAATGGTCTAGTTGATGATAGTAACTTATGTTTATTCTGTCCTAACCCCCCCCCCCCGTCCCTCTTCCCCCCTTCTCTCTCTCTCTCTCTCACACACACACACATAACCACATTTCTAGCACTGTCACACTCAGTGTTAGCAGGAGATAAGAAGTATAAAAATTTCCTCAATTGATATTTTTTAGCTCCTCTACCATTTTTGCTCAACATATTGTCATGCAAAAGTGCAGAAGTTATTACCTCCTACAACTTAATGAACATAAATACAATAAAAATCTAACATTCTTGTTTCAGGTAGATATCCTGAGTAAGTTAAGGCATCCAAACATAATCACCTTGGTAGGAGCCTGCCCGGAAGCTTGGGCCCTCATTTATGAGTATCTACCGAATGGAAGCCTTGAAGACCGCCTCACATGCAAAGACAATACACCTCCATTATCATGGAAAACTCGACTCCGTATAGCAGCAGAGCTATGCTCGGCTCTAATCTTTCTGCATTCTTGCCACCCTGAGGCAATCGTCCATGGTGATCTGAAACCTGCTAATGTACTGCTCGATGCCAACTTTGTTTCCAAGCTTAGCGATTTCGGAATATGTCGAAAGCTTCCTAATAATGAATCATCAGAAAACTCGACGCCCTTTTGGAGGACTGACCCAAAAGGGACGCTTATATACATGGATCCAGAATTCCTCGCAACTGGAGAGCTTACTTCCAAGTCTGACGTCTATTCCTTTGGAATTATATTATTGAGGCTATTAACTGGAAGACCTGCACTGGGGATAGTTAAGGAAGTTCAATATGCATTAGATAATGGGAATCTGAAAGATCTGCTCGATCCAACAGCTGGTGATTGGCCATTTGTACAAGCAAAACAGTTAGCTCACATTGCTCTTAGTTGTGCTGATAAAGACCGCAGCCCTCGTCCAGATCTTGCTTCGGAGGTGTGGAGAGTACTTGAACCGATGAAAAGATTTTGTGGGGTTACGTCCCTACGTTTTGGTTCTCAAGTGCAGAGCCAGGTTCCAGAATACTTCATCTGTCCCATCTTTCAGGTTTGTAATTCAGTTTCCACTTGTTCATCTGTCCCATACTTTGGTGGATTGAATAATTTTAGCTTGTCTTATAGTCTAATCCTTTGAATACTTAATCATGTGTTTTGTGTATCTGATCTATGGCCCAAAATGAACTCCCCCTAACTTTATTTGTTAATAACACTCAGCATGTCAATATTAACCTTGCAAATCGAGTATTACAACTTTAACAGATCAACCTAAAGAAGGGAAAGAAAATATGTGATCAGAGTTCTGCATTCTTTGTATGAGTGTGTGGTGATCTATTATCAATTCTTGGATGGCTGTATGAATGGAGGAAATGATATGCCAATCCCTCCAAGATGCACTTTCTTGTCATTTATCTGCTGTTTCATTTTGAAGCTGCATGTATTGTCGTATGTATTGTCAATCTATTCTATCTGGTAGAATCATTCATGAAAAGGACTAGATTATCTTTTGCAAGAATTTTGAAACCAACCTATGCATTTGAAGGTGCATTCTTTTTCCTAACTACTTCAGCATAACTGGATGCAGGAAATCATGCAAGATCCTGTGGTTGCAGCTGATGGTTTTACATACGAATCCGAAGCTCTCAAGGGATGGCTGGAGAGCGGCCATGATACTTCGCCCATGACTAACCTTAAGCTTCCACACTGCAATCTCGTGCCTAATCATACTCTTCGTTCTGCAATTCAAGAATGGTCGCACCAACCTTGAAGCCTTCCATTTTTAATATCTGTACATTTCACACTATAGGCTTATTACACACACACGCACACACTTCATGTATAGTTTTTAACTGCACCTGATAGCTTATGGTCATCAGTTCGGAGTGCTCCTTCATTTTGTTTCGATTTTTTATTATAGTTATGTGGAATCGAATTTATTGTAGAATGGATGATGCAGACGTACATGCCCTTAAAAAGATGTATGATTCTGTTATATGTTTAGCACTTGTAACCAAGTTTTGCAATCAAATTTTATTATAAAGATGTATGATTCCGTAATATGTTTAGTACTTGTAACCAAATGTTGTAATCAAATTTATTTTAGGCTTAAAATCCTCACAAAACCTATACATCAGAGAAAACACAAGTTTAGCTGCATGTTTTCATCATTCTATCTTATCGAATTTCTACTTCTAAAATCACTGTTGAATTTGCAGTTCATATATATGAAGTTGAAGAATGATCCCAAACTTTGATTAATACCATCTTTTGAGGGGAACAAATAGATCTGAATATTACATTAACTCAGGATTGCAAGAAGTAAAATTGTGCTCTCCTTCAAAAATGAATTATATCGGTTACCATAACGCTCACAAGTCACAACACTAGTTACTCAGAGCAGCCTTCTCTGGCGATACAACACGAAAAAGAAAGGCGACGAAAATCGACCCTCAAACAGTTTGATGATCATCAGCCATAGCCAGTCTACAAGAAAGGACTTATTTTCATCTCCTACCTACAAGAATAATCTAATGAGGTTTTGGCTTAAATCCATCAACAGCAAAGTTCCTTGTGGCAGCAGGAATGGCTAAACGTAGCCCATCGAGTTCGGGTTTGGCGATAATTTGACAACCTAAACGAGATCTGTCCGAAAATAATTGAATGTTAGATAGCTACACAAACCAAATATTGATGATTGATGTCAGGACAAGAAATTTACGTTTCTGAAAGGCCAAATGCCAGATCTAACATGTCGTTTTCCTCATCGGTTGGTTCAGGTAATTTGTTATACTGGTCCACGTCCTGCCAAACACATTATAATAATAGAGTTCAATGAATTAGAATTTTCTTCATTTATTTCCAACAAACCGAGTAATCATAAAGAAAGAAGAAAATAGGTTCATATTTCTCACCATCACGATAACATGACAAGTGGAACAAGCAAGAGACCCTTCACATGCTCCTGTAATGAATTGAATTCACAGGATATAGATGGTTTAGTCTATTGTCTACACATTCGATTGCTAAAAAAATCAAGATGAGAGATGTATGGAATCAATATATTTATACCGTCTGAAACTGAAACAGTATGTGTTCCGTCACTAGTACTCATCTTTTAAGAAATTGATGAAATAGCTAATTCTGAAACATACCATTTAGCACTAGAAGTAAGAAATCTACCTTCAAGTTCAATGTCATTTTCGTGTGCAGCTTCAAGCATTGACGTTCCAACAGGAACCTTTATATGTGTTTCGTCTCCATCTTTGTCAAAAAATGTCACATTTATTCTGTAAAGTCGAAATAAAGAGGATGAGGGTACATTCAAATTCAGACAGCCTTCAACGGCTGCTCAACTAATTATTTACCAATTTACAATGTCCAAATGACTGGACAAACACTTTTGGAAATGGAAATATTGGTAGAACAATACTACGACTTACTTTTCCATTTCTTCATTTCTGTCCTCTGAGTCGGCTTTACTGCAATATAATTCATGTCTCTGAATACAAAGATAGAAAGATCAAACAGTGAAGTCCAGAAAGCTGAAAAGGGAACATGTTATTTTTTTTGGTTAAAGGTAATTACATAATTTTGTCACATTAATTTTTTTCTAATTTTTCTTGTCCAATTTTGTTTTCTAAAGTTAAACAGTGCAATCCTAGTTTCTATCCTTCAGAACACTGTTTCATATCATGCTCTAACGTACACTAGTTTATATACAATCACTGCTTCAAGCTGCATAATTTAAACACAACCCTCTGTACATACTCTTTTAGCCTATGAGGCCTTAACGGAAATTTTCTTTCATGTTAAATGGCAGCATACTTTATTAAGACCTTCAAACTTTTACCAATTCAAACAATTGCAGCTAATCATCATCATATATAGCCATCCAGGATCCAGCTAAATTAAACATTTTCAGATTTTTAAGAGACAAACTGAGAAGCATAAGCTCGTAGCAAAGGTAAGATGAACTGACCAGGGAACTTAAATGCTGATTATGAGCCTTGGGGATGTATGAAGTCCTCCCTATTAGAGTAGGAGCTGCACAACGAGAAACACAAATAGGACATCATCAACAAATCCCCATCAAAGCAAAAGAGGTTCAAGTTTAAATTCACAAGGAACGTCGGTTTTGAGCATTGCTTCTCACAGAATAAACTACAATATCTTCATACATATAGAACATTCACAAATATAGGCAAGCTAAGATAAAATCGAATCAGAAAAGATGACGCAAAGCGAAATCTCCGTATATGGTAAAAACACATTTTTCAGAAACTGATGGATAGAGAGATGCAACTGCTTGTCCAGAACATGAAATTTGTCTAAGAGGATACACTGATTTCAGTTAAAAGAGAAAATCACACACACCAAAGGCTAAGAAAGCACACCTTTTTCCAAGTTCTTGATAGCGCGAACTCCTAGCTTACAGAACCTCGAAACAAACATAATCCTTCAACCTGTGAAACCTCCATCAGAAAGGAACTAGAGCAGAAAAATACAGAACAAAACTGCCCACGCCCGCATGTATTTAGCCATTCACACTAAACCAAACATAATCTCAAGCCAGATACTACCCTACTACTCAAATTTCTCTCATCGCCCCTGCATTCACTCATCAATTAACGAGGGATTATACTCTCTAGGCTAGGTAATTCGATCATAAACATCTCTTGATCGTAGTCACATCCTCCAGCTCATTTAACACACTGAATTTCGATGAAAAGGTTCGATTAAAGCCTTGATAAAATCATTTACGAGTAAATGATTTGCTTCGCATATCGTGGGGTTATTTTATCGAAAAATGAATTCACTCAATGACTAATAAGCAGCAAACTCAACTCCAATATCCATGGAAGAGAGACGCACGAGTGAAATTGAACAGACGCAGCAAAAGACTTACCTGATGAGGTTGAGCGGCGGCGGAGAATGCGGAGAGGCAACGGCGGTTGAGCTGATTCCGACGGCAGGGACGGCGTCGTTTGTACGCAGAATCAGAATTCAATAAAAACTGTTGAATTAGGAAGAATCTCCATGTTGGGCGAAACTCGGCTGCGAACCGACTCCAATTCTTAATGGACTCTAAAGAATAGTTCTCCGCATTGGGCCTCATGAATTTCTCATGATATTTTTTAGTCTATAACTTTGGGCTATTATTATTATTATTATTATAGAATCACTCAAGAAAAACAATGTTGGAAACTAATATTGTAATGTAGAATATGAAACAATATGTTATCAGTACGAGTCTCTGACTAACAGAGTGGATCTTGAAGCACAATAGTCTATAATCATTGAGTGGATTTTTAAAGGTATGAACAAAGAAAGAACACAAGAAGAAGAAAGGGAGATGAGATGAATGGCGAAATCTTCAAGGACGGAGCTAAGAATTTATGCATGGTCAGATTAAAAAAAAAAATTAAAAGATTTTTTTCAAAGACTACAAATCTTTTTCAATATCAAATACCGTTTCATTATGATTGACTCATTTTCCTTTTTGGGCCGTCTCACTGTGATTGACTCATTTTTCTTTTTGGGTTGTCTCGCTATGATTGACACCTTTTATTTTGGGGAAATAATTAACTCTTAAATGGTATAATTAGTAAATTTCTTATTACACTTAACTTTCTATAATTAAATCTCACCATCCATTCACTTTTCACTTTTCAGCATGCATCTCAATATAATTTAAATTCTAAAACTTGAAATTATCATAACTTAATCGTTTGTTCTCGGATTTTTATAATTTTTATACCAAATTAAAGGTCTTGATACTATCTTTCATTTAAGATCAAACATCAATATGTTTTTATGCATTTATGATGCTCTGATTTTAAAATATGTCTAAATACATAAACAACATTACATCCCTACACTCAATAAACTTTACACACTAATCACTTCCGTCTTAAATCTCGTGCCAAAAATAAATGAGTCGATCATAGTGAGACGGAGAGAGTAGTATATTTTGAATGAACTAAAGAAAAACACACAAAAAGAAAAATAAACTTAAGTACTTAACTATAAGAGAACTAAAATACAATAAATGTGGAACACAAATTAAAAAATTAAAATTAACACTGTGTTTTTTTTAAAAAAAAATTACCTGAGCGGTCGCCAAGATCCTTGAGTTTCTTATTAATCTCATATTCAACCTTCTACAAACAATAAATAAAATTATTTACACCAAACACCAAATTTTTATGCGGTGAGCATATTTTATCTCAACCTATAGGTGAGCATATTTCGTCCCACCTAAATTGTTTATATTACTTTTGACACAGAGACCAATACAAGTAGAGGTAAGTAATTTCAAAATAGTATCAGTTATGAGATAAAAAAATTTATTAGTATTTTTAAAAAGTATATGAGACATACCACTAATGAAATGTGGTCAATTTAAGTGGAAGAGTGGGTAGTATTGAGAATGGAAAAATGAATAAGAGATGTATTGGCGTGGGTTGACTTATTAAAACAGTAACCAATGGAGTGCGAAGCCACATCCCCGGGCCTATGTGGAACTGCCGCATTGGATCCAAGCTCCTAGCTGTGCCTGACACCGAGATAAATCCATTAAAATATTAATGCGCCGTCTCATCAGTACGGCCAAAATTATACGGAAGTAAATGACCGATCTAACCGGTTCAAGGTCATCGTGAGGCACGGGCCCACGTGCCCATCCACTTTCTTCCCAACTATGCAGCGGCGGCGCGTACACTACACCTCCTTTAATGATTAGAGTATGGATTGAATGTAGTTTATGATTTTATAATTCTTTTTTTTTCTCTCTTTAAAGTAGACTTGCAAGCAACAAGGAAATGATAAGGCCTCAGATCGCGTTAGGTTCACGCGCCGCTTGTGTGCCTCAACGGTCAAGAAAGTTGAAAGCCAGTTCAAACGGTTAAAACACGGCGCTGTCGTTGTAAAAGTAAAAAGAAGGAAAAAAAAAAGGAAAAAGGAAAAAAGAAGAGGAAAGAAGGGAAAGGCAAGGACTCCCTTGCACTAGTAACTTTTCTCTACCTCTTTCTTACATCCTTCGTACATATCTAAATTCTTCTGCTTTTTGTCTCCAGTTCACATCTGATAAATATTAATATTTCCACAAATTGAACTCCCAGGCAAATTTAGGAAATTGGTCCGCCCTTTTCCTTTGATCTTCAAGAAATAGTAATTTCTTGAATTTCTTTTTAAAAATTATTATACTTTTCCTCAATCTCTTGAGTTGATGGAGTTGAGGAGCAGTGGTGTCTACTGTTCTTTCCTTGCGGTTGCTGCTTTGTTTTGCAGCTCCCTTGTCTTTGCAGGTGATATAGTTCACCGTGATGATACTTCCCCCAAGAGGCCGGGTTGTGAGAACAATTTTGTGCTTGTAAAACTCCTATCTTTTTTTCATTTTATTTTGCAATTTATTCATGTTGTTTATGCCATGTTAATTTTCTTTCCCTTTTTATTGGGCATAATTATTTGTGGTTTGCTATTTTTGCACAGTTTGGTAGTGGTTGACTGGTTCTTGATTTTAGCGCGCTGATATTTATTATGTAACTGGTGTTTTTTGAACTATCCGAGGTTGTATTTGGGGGAGGGTTGTGTTACTGTTTCCTTGTTTTCTGTATCTCGGTACCTCTTTTGTGGTGTTATGAGTATTTAAAGTTACTAAATTTGAAGCTATTAATGTTTTTGACTTTTGGGGTATAATGTATTAGTAATTGGTATCAGAGATTTAAGGAAGTTGTGCTTATAATTCAGATTTTCATTTTGGTTTTGTTGATTTAGTTTTTGCTTTTGAGTCTTCACTTGCTATCTAAGCTTGAGTCCTGCCTTGAATTTCTGGTTAATGGCATAGTGGATACCATGCTGCATCTAGATTTCTGGACTATTGTATAATTAGAATAAATCCATTTCCTTTTTTGGTGGCTTGGTTTATAATTATGAATGGGATTTGGATTTTATTGCACTAATTGTGGTTTGCTGCTTTTAATGTATTCTTAAATTTCTTTGAAAATCTTACCTCCATATTTCTTCTCTTGTAAGCTCCACTCTAGAAGCATAGTTATGAATTTCTAAGCCGGTCATAGGCGTGTTATAGGCCATTTCTTGTTTGTAGCCGGGATTCGTATAATGACTAATAATGATTTGATGCATGTTATCCTATATCCATCTTCGAGGTTAAATCCTGTGTTGTGTTTAATTCCACTTATCTCAAGCTCCAAGCTTCCGTCCCCAGATTTGTGCATCATGTTATATCTAAACGGTTTTTTTGAGTTCCACGTGTATTTAGTAAAATTTGTTTCTTTGTTAGGTTAAAGTACCGGTTTGGGTAGATGGCAAAGAAGTGGCGGAGTTTGTGGGTGTTGGTGCACGTTTTGGCAAATCCTTGGAATCGAAAGAGAAGCGTGCCAACCAGACTAGACTTGCTCTGGCAGACCCTCCTGATTGCTGCAGTACACCTAGGAATAAGGTCTCTCTCCCTCTCTCTCTCTTTCTCTCTCTCCAACTATTTATTACTACCTTCACCAAAATGAATCTCGTGTAAAAGTGTCGCTAGTTTTTCTGGATTTTCTGAAGAGCCGTTTGTGTTCTTTTAGCTTGCAGGTGAAGTTATCTTGGTACACCGTGGCAGTTGTAGTTTCGTCACAAAAGGAAATGTTGCTGAAGATGCTGGGGCTTCTGCTTTACTCATCATAAACAATGAGAAAGGTGTTTGACCTTGTCTTCACCCTTAGTCTTTGTTCTTTGTTATCTAGAGCTCATTGAATGAATGTCTATACTAGCGTAGATCGTACAAGATTCTTTTAAAGTACACGAACCTTCTATTTTGACTCTTTTTCCTTTACTTTCTGTTCCAATTAGTAGTTTATTTGTTATTCTTGTAAACTTTTTTCAAAGTCAATCCTGTGAGTTATTCGAACCTACTGCCCTACTGAAAATAGTGCTTACACTCTTGATGCGCTTTGTTATCCAGAACTCTTCAAGATGGTTTGTGAAGCAAACGAAACTGATGTACATGTTGGTATACCTGTTGTCATGCTACCACAAGATGCTGGTCAAAGCTTGAAAGAAAGTATGCACAATAGTTCACATGGTAAGCTTTTGCACGTCTAAATCTGATGAATATCAGTATACATAGTTATTGATGGGCTTGTCCTTATTTCCAGTTTCCATTCAGATGTACTCTCCTCAAAGGCCGGAGGTTGATGTGGCTGAAGTATTCTTATGGCTGATGGCTGTCGGCACCATTTTATGCGCATCTTATTGGTCCGCATGGAGTGCCAGAGAAGCAGCTATAGAACACGACAAGCTCGTAAAGGTAACACTTGAAATACGTAAAATCTCAGTGGAGATCAGTTCACACACACAAAAATTTAAAAAATCTCAGGGGAAATCAGATTATCTTACATGCATGTAATGCCGATCTAACAGGATGGCTCTGATGAACCCCTCACTGATGAAATCGGCCATTCAAGTGGTGTCGTGGACATAAACACAACCTCAGCAATTTTGTTTGTTGTCATTGCCTCCTGTTTCTTGATTATGCTCTACAAGTTGATGTCTTCAACATTCATTGAGGTTTTGGTGGTTGTCTTTTGCATAGGTGGCGTTGAGGTATGAGAACACCATGCTTTTCGTTTTCTCTGTTAGGTAACTTAGGTTAATGCTGATGGGTATGTTCTGTGTTTGCAAAAGGCATTTGTATCCAACTTATGATGTTTCTATGAATTTTAAAGTCAGTCGCACACAGGGAAAGATAGTGAGAGGGAGTGGTTGCTTTTTGTTTCTTATGCTTGAATTCCCGTGGTTTCTAGACTTCGTATTAGTATCATGCTTGGTTGCTCTAATATATGTTTATTAAGTGGTGTTTGGTGTACGTCTCTACTATTATGTACGTAAATCAAATGGCCTGTTAATCACTTGCATGTTACACATTAAAAATCATAGTAAATGCTGATTCTTTTGTCTTGTAATGTAGGGTTTGCAAACTTGTCTCGTGGCTCTATTATCATGGTATGTCTACTATTGTTCAATATACAACATT
The DNA here is from genome assembly GCA_001642375.2 of Mentha longifolia. Classification (NCBI taxonomy): domain Eukaryota; kingdom Viridiplantae; phylum Streptophyta; class Magnoliopsida; order Lamiales; family Lamiaceae; genus Mentha; species Mentha longifolia. The sequence continues at coordinate 1,762,621 of CM038120.1, read as the reverse complement.
TCAGCATTTTCTGTATTTTTCATCATAATATGTATTTTTGTGCGTGTGACGAGAGATCTTATCCTTGAAAAATATTATGATACCTTTTCTCTACTGCATCATGCAAGTAAAGAAAATCAAAATGAGAGACGACCATCATATAGTGCCGTAGTATTTTCTATGAGCCTCTGATGACTATAAACTAGAATTCATGTATTTGAGTCTTCAAATTGGAGCTTCTAATTGCATTATGCCTTCTTCGAGCGTATGTTTTCTGACACTTTCTGCTTCTTAGGTGGTTGGTGTTTTTAGTTTAGTTTAGCGTGGAAAAGTGGGAAAGAGTGCCAGTTGTTAGATGTAAAGAACGTTATAACTTGATAATCTGCAAGTGCCTAGGGAAAATGGCTATTCATTTCGTGTTTTTCCGCAATAACTGCTAATGCCTTAAAACGCTCATTCATCATTCTCGTTTCCACGTTCATTCCTTTGGAGGGGCTGCTCATAATTATAAGGAAGTCACATTTCAATTCTAAGAATGTAAATTTTTTGCCTTTGTGCCCTTACTTTCGTCTAGGTTCAAACCTCGTCTGCTCAACGAGTCTAAGCTTATGATTTTTGCCAAAGCATTAACTTTGCAGAACTCGATGCAGTTTCAGATGGTTTGAGCATGCTGCGGAGTCATACGTCAAAGTACCTATTATGGGGGCTGTATCGTATCTGACACTTGGCGTTTCTCCATTCTGCGTAGCTTTTGCAGTTCTGTGGGCCGTATACCGCAAAACCTCCTATGCTTGGATTGGTCAAGATATACTTGTAAGAAACCGTTTCTTCTTGTTTCTTTATGATTAATGACACATTTTAAGCAGCAAATCTGAGTCAGATTTTCTGTCTTCTGCTATTTGGATTTGTGTTACTTACTATCTTTATTTAGATACTATTTCGAGTATATTGAAACTTTTGACTAGTGTTTGTTATTTGTGAGGATTCTGGTCGAATGCTCAGAGACTTACTTCGTTCTCTATATATGACAGGGTATTGCGTTGATCATCACGGTTCTCCAGATAATACGAGTTCCAAATCTGAAGGTGATTTGCTTTACTTAAATAAACGGGCATCCTGCATTTATTTAACCTACTTCCTATTTTGTCGAAATTGGTCATCACTGTGGATATTTTCGTCTAGTGAATATTCTTTCAGAAAGAGAAGAATTGCCAAATAAACAAGACAAATCTTTTCGTGTCATATAAGTAAATGTTCTATTTCAGTGTTAACATCAGATTCTTGAAATGGATATTCTTGATGCTGTAATTGCCATCACCTCGACACATTCTTCAACTTTCTTAGGTTGGAACAGTTCTCCTCAGCTGCGCGTTCTTATATGATATATTTTGGGTCTTCGTCTCCAAGTGGTGGTTCCACAAGAGCGTTATGATAGTGGTGAGTACTATATAATGCTAATTCTCTTCCCAATATATTTTAATTAGGCGATGAATCTTCTGAAATAAATTTAATGAGCAACACTTTGTCTATCCTAATCTTGCAGGTGGCTCGTGGTGATGGAAGTGGAGAAGATGGGATTCCAATGCTTCTGAAAATCCCTCGAATGTTTGATCCTTGGGGCGGATACAGCATAATCGGATTTGGAGACATCATCTTGCCTGGACTGCTCGTCACATTTTCACTAAGGTTCGATCCTGTAGCTGGGAATGCTCGTCTTTGTGCATGCAGTCATGCATCGTTTCAGATTCACCCTATTTTGCATTCTGCAGGTATGATTGGCTGTCTAAGAAAAGCCTAAAAACCGGATATTTTCTCTGGGCGATGCTGGCCTACGGTCTAGGTATGGCTTGATTCTACATGACACCGTTTATTCCTCGTTCTGTATCATGTGTTTTTCCTTTATTAAAAATTTCTGTGACAGGTCTTCTGATAACATATGTGGCTCTGAACTTGATGGATGGCCATGGCCAACCTGCATTACTCTACATCGTACCCTTCACTCTAGGTAGGCAACCGAGAAACAACGACCCGACTCCTACACGACGAAAAACACTGACTTTTTTATTCATGTATTGACGTGGGAACTTACGTTTGATTATGCTTTTCCAGGGACATTGATATCATTGGGGAAGAAGAGAGGCGACCTGAAGCATCTATGGACCCGGGGCGAGCCCGATAGACCGTGTCGTCATGTTCGTCTTCATCAGGACGATCAATAACTGAGTTAATTTGTGCGTGGTCGACGATTTCTCGCAGAATATGGTGTATGTAGATACATATTAGAGGAGAAACTGAGGAATGTAACGATGCAGATTGTATGATATGTTTTCTAACTTAACAAAGAGAGCCATTTTGCATCCATTCTTCCCTTTACATATATTACAATCAAGAATTAATATATTTTTGCGACTTTTTACCTTATAATACGGTAATAAGATAGTGAAGTTATTAATTAAAAAAATGCACGTCATGAACAAATACTGTATAAACAAAACTGGATTTTGCAGAAAAAAATGAACCCAGAATCCATAGAATTTAACTTCCAATAAATTAAAAGACACCATAAAACCTGTTAATATTTACAACACTTTTGAGTTCCCAGCAACATGATCTCTAATCCAAATTGGTTGGTACCAGTTCTTCTACAAGCTAGAGAGAGAAGTGCCACAACCAATACTCACGGACTAGATGAGAACCCCTAAAACTGTCTAAAGTCTCGTTGACGAAAGGCTAAAGGGGAAAAAGACGAGGAGAAAGACGAAGAGAGAAGCAAAATTGGCAGGTATGGGCATCCTGAAAGCGTTCTTTCCCTTTATTGTCTGCTGTCGATGTCAACTCAAATGTCAAAATTGAATCTCTAATAATGTCAAAAATTTGCCGATGAACTTGAATGGCAATCCACTGATGTTTGATGCTCCGACTGACACCACAAACCAACCTGTCTGTCATGAACCAACCACTTTTTTCCGGTTGGTTTCGCCTTTTCCAAGTTGATGTGTGTCGCAGCATATTATTTATGGCGCTGATCTGAACCTGGGGAATGGGATGTAAACAGTGAGTTCTTTTCCATGACGAGTATCTAACTAGTAATAAGGATGTGAGTTTGATTCGAAAATGTCAGCTAACAAGAAAAAGGAATCTACTTGTATATCTCCTCAAGGAACCGTTTCCATTGACTGCTAGTGGTAATGGTCTTCTCTCCTGGCCTCGAGAAAGAATTTCTTGCATTATTTCTGGCCAATCTGAATTTAACCTTCTCGCAAAGTCTTCCACTTCCCTGATCGATCAAACAAAAAACAAAAGAATTACATTTCATTTATTTCGAGTATAGAAAGTATAGCAGTCCACAGACGACAAGTGAGATCACATTATACAGTTTCAAAGGAGAGCAGCAGTCTTGCGGGAAATACAAAAAGCTACCATATCGATTTATATTCAATTAGAAAATCTAGCAGATCTAACTGACTTGTGTGCAATTCCTCCCTTTTGTTGAAAGAGAATAATAAATACTTCGATGGGAAAGGTGTTGCAGTCTCAATAAATTATTAGTTATAGCAGAGAATAACCACATTAAAAAAATGTGGATCTGCAGTTATCCTTCCTAGTTAATATAGTTGGCATCTTATGAAGGCTAACCATCAAACTATAAATACAATCAAGCCCAAAGATGGAACTCCATATAGTTCATTATGTTGAAAAATGAAGGTTTGTGGCAGCAAAATTGGCAAATGAATCTAAAGATGGCTCAAGAATTAGCTCCTTGCTTTAATTTCAAAAAAGTGATTGCGTCTGAGCGAGAAATACATACTGACAACAGAATGAACAGTATAATCAATTAATCACAAAGTTTTAAGTGAATAAGAGCATGGGGACCGCAGAGCATGTTTCAGAAACGGCTTAATATTGCTGCTCGTGCTAATGTTGCAAGATCAGCAAGCCACAACATACAGCCAAGCATAAATCTCATTATTATAAGTATTAGTAGTATTTATTTTAATACACATGAAAGAGGGACAGAAGAAATTTTTAAACGAGGGATTAGATAACATAATCCCCACATATGGGTGTGACTTTACTCATAGATAATTTAATACAATAGATAATTCCAGTGACAAGGGAACAAGTAACTCAAGTAATTGAAAACATGGGATCAACAAAACTTGAGCAACAATTCATTTTCTTTACTTTTCAATTCTTCGTAATTGCAACCATGTAGCTTCTCATGTAGTCACTTTGACCAATAGAAAAGCACTGAAGGCATCAAACTTACCTATCAAGTTTTTCTTTTAATGCAGGGTCAATCCCATCAAACTCATCTTCAGCTGCTAATCCATCATCGTCAATGTCGAGCAACTTAGTTGCATTACTAACATCAGTTAGAAGCTTGTTATGTAATGAAGGATTACCAGATTCAGAATGAAGCTCATCCGATTCCTGCAGCATAAAAGGAAAGTCAACTAAAACAAGATAGAAATATGAGGCACTAATGCCTAAAATTGTTGTCCTCAGTCACAGTAAAAAGAAGAAAGAAGCATAAACAAGCAGTAATACCATTAAAAGCCAAAGGCTCTACACACAGATGAAGGTATAAACAAACAAATGTGGAAAAGATAAAAAGGACTCCAACCTTCTTGTTCAAATCAACATCATTGCTTGAAGATGTATTGTTTGAAGTACTTGTGCAATTTGAAGAAGCAGGCTTGTGATCTTTCCTTTTGCGGCTCTTCTTTTTATTTTTAGAAGCTCTAGTCCCCTTAGAATCTGCACAATTATACATTTTAAATGTCCACCTCAAAACGATATATAAGGGCTAGGAGGGGGAACGTAAGGGGAGCTCATTTGCACTTCTTTATAACTTTAAGTGCTGCAAGCGAGACTATGTCAGGAACACTACTTACTTCAAACCCTAATTCTCTTCACATTATACTAGATCTAGGGTCTGCAGGGAATTATTTTTCTCAATAGTACATGTTTTGTGTAGGTAACCATTACGAAGTCGAGTTGACTGTAGTGTCACCCAAGATCTTCTAACAGAACGGCATAATCTACTTTGAATGTGAAGAACTAACTGAAGTTAAATGTTTTTCAGAAGTGAATTAACAATGAAGTACCTTCACTCCCTCCATTAATAAATGATAACAAGTCATCGACTGAACGCTCATCCCCTCGTTCCTCTTCCGTCTCAACATTCTAAGAACACATTAAAGCCACTGTCTCAGTCTCAAGTATCACATACTGAATAACCACTTTCAAGCAGTTTATCGAAGCGGAACATGACTGTTCACTGCGTATAGAAACCTAAAAGTATACGTGGTGGGAGTACATCATACTGTAAAAACAATGATGTGATCACCTTCAACCTCTCTCTTTCTTTTAATTCTTTCCTCTTCCTAGCATACAATCTATTCAAAAGCCGAATCCTTGGATCATCCATGGTGTTTTTGATAGGTTCCAACTTTTCTTCCTGTATCAATAGGATGAGAAAGCATAAGATATAGGAGATGCGAATAATATGATTCTCCAAGAATGAAAAGGACATTAAGCATGTACACTGCTGGCAACGACAGAACACCTCTGTAAGATCATCGGGCAGATGAAATATCTCTCTGATTTCTTCTGGAGTCTTCCCTTCAATCACCCGTGCGAGAGCCCTACTAGTGAGATCAACTAATGGCTTCAGCTGCAGGCTGTCAGCAGCAGATGTCAGTTCACAAAGCCTTTTAGTATCCATTCGAACAAACTTCTCATCAAAGGACTTCCTCTCCTGCATTTAAGTATTATAAAAACCAAAAACTTGTTTTCACGTATAACCAGATAAAGGGTGTGACCAGTTATTCACTAAAAATAATTGGGAAAAAAAGCAGACATGAGCAATATACCTTATTGGAACGTCCCGGTACTTGATGAAATCGGCAGTAGTCAAGAATCAAGCTCAGCATGGAAGGATTCACACGTGAAGGAAGAGATATGGGATAATTCTTGGAAGATCCCATGCCTGCATGTATTTCTTGACATATAAATGGGCAATACATGGCAACTTCTTGCTCTACTTGCTGTATTGAACCATCAGAAGTTTGAAGCCAGATAAGCGCCTTTAGCATCTGTAATGCATGGAATGCAATTTGCCAAAATCAGCATCAACTACAACATCCTATGAGTTGAATGTATATGCAGAACTACTAAAAAGCATATGGCCTTGACAATGGGAAGAGGGAGGAGTACAATATGCCCGAGAGCAAGTATAAGAGATTCAATGCACATGTAAGATACTTGCGATGCTTTAGGCACAAAGAGCATACCTCTGGTTTTATAATTTCACTATCAGCTTCTGTCATTGTACTCAAAATTGCAACAACAGGATGTCAAATTAAGAAACTTCACAGCTATCTCACCTGCAGGAAAGAATGCAGAGAGTTACCACACTCGACCTAACATCAACCGCAAGGAATGACAACACTTACTCCTGTATTAATTTTGGAAGCCTAAGTCCGAGCTTTAGCAGAAAATATTGTAGGACATTCAAATTATTGTCTTAACTTGAACTCACATGCAGGATTGCATTAGCGATTCACTCAGACAAACTCGTTTATATAAGCTAATTATTATCTAAAGTAAAAGAATCCACTCCGTAGTGGAAGTGGGTACCTCAAACAACGATATAAGGTAAAGTTACTGTTATTGGCATCCAGAGAATACATTGTTCTGGATTACAACTGGTATTGCAGAGACACATATAACCATACTCCCAAGTCTCGAGACCACCAATCGGATTAAAATTAAAACTTTCGAGTTCCAGAAACTAAGACATGCAAAGTTAGATATGAGATGAGAATTCTAGACCCTTAATATTTCTAGGCATACTCACAGAGCAGGAAAATGACAACACGAACAACGTGGTGAGCTAAATTCATATATCCATTCCCACTAACCCCATTTCCAAATGCTCCCTCATACTTCGAGAATTTAACAAAACCCTGTGCAGCATGAGTGGCTTACTAAAGATTGCACCTTTATCAAACTGCAGCACAAACGAAATTCCAAGCCCCAAACAACAGTTTAAACTGCAAAAAGCAATAAGAACAAGAGACAAACACTCGACTCTTACTGAGAGAAGATGATATCTCATTATTCTATAATCAATAAATGCAAGCTCTTGAAAGCCCTAATTCCTAATCACCTCATCCCCATTCATATCACTAACCCCTGCCAAAAATTTCCGCCCCAATGTACAATCAAATTGAAACCGCAACAATTACCAACAATTAATCCCACAACCCGTAAAAAAAAATTGAAGTATGAAAAAATTAAAATAAGAACGAACAGCCGCTGCCCTGAATTAAATTCATACGTTAAAATATGAAAATGAAAGACGCAAAAAAGCAAGAAGCGAACTTGCCTCGTTATTCACGTGGACACAGAGGAGAAGAATATCCCGCACCTGGAAAATTGGAAATGGCAGAATAAACAACAGCTTGAGCTACAACGAAGCTTTGAATTGTGGCAATGGCAGTCGCGCAGAATAAGGATAAAAATTACAGAAAAATGGAGATTGTACAGAAAGTTAGGGATGAAAATGGGATAAAATTACGTGTGTAATTGTATTGAGTGAAGAGAAATCTATGGATATTAGACACAAACAGTTGATATATCTGTCGCTCTGCGTGTGTGTGTGTATGTGATTAGATATGTGTTTAGGGTGAAAACTGAAATGCAGGTGAGGCTTACGTCATATTTCATATATATGACGCAATCACTTTTATTGTTTTCTGTACTTTTTCCGGCTAGGGCAAATTAATCCTTCTTTTTGTTGAATATATATATTTTCTTTCTTTTAACATAAATGTCTTCCATCATAAAATTACACATACTACCAAAAAAAAATATGTGAATTTACATTTAACCTTATTGATTATTTTCTTTTAAGAGCATCAATTTATATATAAAATTATAGGGATAAAATAGGAAAAATTTAACTATTTTATCATCAAATTTCAGAATGAAACAATTGAAAATAAACGAAAACAAAAGCTGCCCACCTATAAATAAAAAAACTTATTTAAATACATACCATAAAAATTAAACCTTTTAATAAAACTAAATCTTAATAATAATAAAAAAAACTCAATAATAAATGAAAAAGAATTACTTATGTATCAGTATCACTACCACATTAACCGTAGGCACATTAAATACGCCCACGATAGATAGGGAAGCGTTTCCGATAATTTGCTTGGGGATTAATTGGGAGAGTGATAGTCTTATTCTCATAATATTAATCTAACAAAATCATCTAAGCAATTAGTATAATTTCAATATTTGTTTCCTATATAAAATATAGGAAATAATTATGTGTATCAAATTATTGCACGTGATAAATTGGTGGTAGTAGCGATATTTGTACATTAATACCTAAAGTTATTAATGAGCACTAATTTCTAACAATCCCGCTACGTGAATTCTTTCTTGTTGTTCTTTTTTTAATAAAGATGTGTTAAATGAATTCCTAAATAATTACATATGTTTAAATTTAATGCATAACGTTCATTTCTTGTTTCACGGTTACCTCAGTCTAATCGATGCATCTCATTCTAAGTACTCGTTTGGTTCAAGTTGGGTAACGGAAAAGGAATATAATCAAGTTAAGTAAGGAAATTGTAATAATAATGATTACTTTTATTGAGTGTTTTGTTCAATAGTAGAAATGAGTCACTTATGAGGGGGTTCAATTTCTTCTTGTTTCCCCTCCTTCTTGAGGGGTAACAATGTAATGGATTGGATTACCTCCAAGTAAGAAAAATGGATAACATATTACTCAAACCAAACAAAATATAATTGAATCAATTACTTAATTCTCTTTCCATACCCAAAATTTGAATCAAACATGGACTAAATGAACACATTTTAGAATAGACTCGTATTGAATAAAATGATCTTATTAAGAATGGAACGGAAGGAATATTTACTCTTTTTAAAAATGAAAAATGTATTCCCCGAACGAAAAATTGTACAATATTGTTTATTTATTATCATGCGTGTTCATGTGAGTATTATTAAATTCAACAGAATCATAAAGTGAAGATGAAAAGCCCAATCTAAGTAGGCCGATATTGGATACACAAAAAATAAAGTAACTATATTGGACCAATATTTATTAAACTTATTGCATACCACTACGGGCCTAATGGGCCTAGATCTTTATATAAAGCCTATACATTTGGGCCCAGAACAATCCGAATGTTCGATTTGGGATTTGATCAGTAATATGGCTTTTACTCTCTGTGTTTTTTTTTTCTTTCTTTTTTGAGATAATACTCTGTTTTTTTTTTGTTTTTTTTTTAAGAATTACATGTCAAATATATTACAAATTATAACACAGTTCTACTCATATATGTGAGAAACTACTCCACATATGAGTGAGAATTACATTGTAGTAAACATATAAATTTTCAAGACAACAGACAAGCGTTATTCAATTCTAGAATATAAAATATGTATTATTCCCTTCGTCCCGGCGAAGATAAAACGTTGCATTACTTTATACATTTTATATATTCAACAATAGAGAATATTGAATAAGTAATAGGGTAATTATTGATTTGTAACATGCCAAAGTGAAGTATAGCTTCAAAAATAGAAATATTAATTGCGTACACACTACGTTTAATTGAATTAGGAAAGTCCATTTAGGCCCAAAATCGAAAGGGTTTCAAAATTTATCAAATCTTTATCCGAAAAAAAAGTACAGAAAATTTGCCAAGTTTTAATTATGACTGCAGCGATTTAATTATATTTATACTTAATTTAGGTTTGAATAGAGCTCCGTCCTTACTTGAAAGCTCTTCGAAACTAGAAGCACTCCCTCCGTCTCCCGATTATATATATCACATTCTATTATTTTAATAAACTCAAAATGAATATATCTGATTTATAAATAATCGGGACTGCATGAGGATATAACAGTTAAGTTAGACAACATGTTAGAATGCGTTATTATAATCAAATTCTTGAGAAATCATTTTTAATATCTACGGCTAAAAAATCTCATTATTTAAATTAATAGTATAAATCTAAATTATCATGCAAATTCTCAGCAAAATTAAAAATAAAATAAAACAAATAATAGGAGTATATATCAAAGTGATGTAATTTTCAAGAATCAACACACACCACACAAAAGTAAGAAGAAAGTGGACGTTAAAAAAGACAGAAGAAAAAAAATGCAGGATATGAGCAAAACCCACATGGCCGAAACTATAGTGGAATAGGCTGGCTGTTTTAGCTATCATTAACATAAAATATTTAGCCCAAAATAAAACAAATATTTATTGTGTTGGGTGGTGGAGTGGGTGTGATTGCCAAAATTCCTTTTTTTTTTTTTCTTTTTTTTTTTTCTGAACAAAAGAAAAGAAATATATCAACTTTATTTTCTCTAATTTACAATATTCACATGATTGAATTAGGCCCAATAGGACACCTACACATGATATGGGACCACAGGTTATGAGTTGTCAATTTACTTATTTTTTAATGGGATTTCCTTAATTTTTTTTATTGTAATTTATCGATAATTAAATGGCTTGAGTGTACTCTAAGAAAATATAGTTATAGCTTAAATGTAGCAAGAACTATTACAATAGTTTTTTCAACACAATGTATATAATTAGTTAAATAATCATCAATATATATATATTATACGTTCCGTTGCGCATTCGAAGCACCATAACGATCCACACGCCTACGTGGCGTCTCCTACGGCCTCCATTCTTATTTATCTAAAATTTATATATTTATAAATATTAATTATTATTTATACATATTAATATATTGATTATTATAATCTATTTGTATTATACATAAAATTTAAAAATTTAATTATGAGGATTGGAGGATTTGAACTCATGATCTCCCCCATAATAAACTATATTTTATACCACTACACCATATCACTAAATAATACTTATTTAAGGCTTACAATATATATACCTATTATTCAATCAGTTTTGAATCATTATCAACTACATTATGTTTATGTATAAAATTATAAATATATTTTTTGAGTATAACTATATATAATATGAATATGTATATATATTTTTTTTATTGATTTTAACATGTGTTTCTTAAATTTTTATGAAAATATACTATATCATGAATTTTTTTATATTTTTATATATAATAGATATTTTTATTAATTTATTTATTAAACGGTTCAACCGATCGAACCATGACCCGAAAAATATTTCGTGTATTTTTTGCTCCGAAGTGACAATGCCGAGGGTGTTTTTGCTACTTTTCCACACACAAAAAAAAAAAAAAAAAAAAAGAAAGAAAGAAAGAAAAAAAATATTTTGAGCTAGACTATTTTCAATTTCAGTTGATCAAGCTAAACTGTTTTTGACAATATTTTGGCTCTGACACCATTTTGATTTTGAAGTGGCCCGCCCAAAAGTTTTTGATATTTTTTTTAGTTTGTATCGATAATTACAATTGACAAAATTTTGTAATGAAAAATATATTTTAATTTTTAAACACAAAATCAATTTTGAGGTGGCCCATTGGCCAATAAATTTTCTAAAATCTTTTCCTATGTATAGATAGCTATAATTGTCGAATTTTTGTAACAAAAAGAACATTTTAAATTTAAAACAATTGACAATATTTAGACACAAAATGAACATCGTATGCTATTTTCAATTCGGATTGGCTAAACTTTTTTTGTTTTTGTTAAAATATTTTGACCCTAATACTATATTGATTTTGTGGCGGCTCATTAGCCATGAAAAATTTCATGATGGAGATTTCCTTCGTTGATTTGATTTTTTTTATTAATACGTATAGAGGACAACTACTCGATAAATATTACACCGCATTAAACTATTTTTCTAATAAAATTTAATCCAACTTTGTAACACATATGCTCAAACAAAGTATCAGAATACTATTTTTCAGTTCGGGTTGATCTGGCTAAACTGAGGTGGCCCGTTGGCATTGATCTGGCTAAACTATTTTTGAATTGAGGTGGCACGTTGGCTAAGAAGTTTTTGAATTTTTTGGCTCTGATACTATCTCGATTTTGAGGTGGCCCGTTAGCCAAAAAGGTTTTAAAATGCTCTTATACATTGCAGTCTTGGGCCCAAACTGAGTTGAGGCGCTCATGAGTTGAGGTGGCCCGTCCGCGCTAGCCGTTGCCGAGGAGTTGGTGGACTTGAAAGCAGTGGCTCATCCGAGCCTGATCGTGGGGATGCGGGACGTGCTAAGGACAAGGGGAAATGTTGGAATAGAAGACTTTCAACGACCCAGTGCTGGTGGTGCGGCGAGTCACGCTTCGGAGGCGGGGACAAGCTCCGCGGGTGCTTCATATGTGATGGAGACCACCGGATACGTGACTGTCCGAAGCGGGAAGGCCAACGTGGGGAGAAGTTGAATGATGTGGTCGTTGAATCCGTGGAGGAGGAGGCTCGGGTCAACACGATACAGTACATTTCGAGTATGCAAATGTTGGATGAGGGTCAGGACGTACCGAAAGTGGTCGTGGGAAGCATGGGAAGGACATGGTGATGAAACAACCAAGTGTAGGCCATGGTGTGCTCACGTATGCAAAAATCTTAGCGGAAGCTGCGTCAAGCAACGACAGTGGTGTGCCAGGAAAACTCACTTGTGGTGAGCGAGTTGTTGCTAAAAATGGATCGAAGACAGGAGGCTTATCCCACACGACGAAGACGTCGTCGAGCTTTGGCGGGAGAGGTTTGTTATACCCCTAAATCGGCAATACAACACCTAGCCACGGACGACTCATATTCAATTTTGAGATGGCCCGTTGACCAATATATTTTCGCCTAAATCGGCGGATGCAGCAGGTGCACCTAGCCACGGGTGACTCATATTCGATTTTGAAGTAGCCCATTGGCCAATATATTTTTTGAAATTCTTTTAGTATGTATCTATAGTTATAATTGCCAAAAAAAATTAGCAAAGAAGTAGTTCAACACATTGTTGTACGTCGAACAGATTGTGGCAAAAAATATATTTTGAATTTAAAACACCTGAGAATATATTAGACACAAAACGATTTTGAGGTGGCCTATTTTTCAATAAATTTTTGGAATTATTTTAGTGTGTATCAATAGCTATAATTGTCATTTTTTGAATGTATATTTTTAATTTAAGACACTTCACAATAAATTAAAAATAAAATGAGAATTGTTTCAAAATTTCCCGTTGATCGAGCAGACCCTACATGCTATTTTCAATTTTGATAGGTATAAGTAGAGTACAACTTTTGCTCGATCAAAAAAAAAAAAAAAGTAGAGTACAACTACTCAATAAATATTTGAGTACAACATATTAAAATATTTTTTTTAATAAAATTTAATCTGACTTTGTAACACTTTTTTTTACCACATTATCATAATAATACTATTTTAATACATACGAAGTATACAATAAAATGATACCCCATTGAATTTCGACAGGATACAAACTAGTTAAATTGAAACTGATGTACGTGAAACTGTGAAAGCACTTAGGGCGTGTTTGGTTGGCAGGGATTCTGCTCCAGGAAAGTAATCTGATTACAAAATTTTAAATTCCTTTGTTTGGTGTTGTAAGGAAAGTAATCAGAATCCAAAAATTTAAATTCCCTTGTTTGTTTCAATTTTTATAAAAATTAGGGAAAGTAATATGAATCTCCACATCAAGGAAAATAGTCTAAAATTCCTGGATTCATATTCCCTACTCAACCTAGGTATTGTTTTTCCTAATACGGGGATTTTAAAAGAAAATATTGCCTCCTCCCATCTATCTATCTCTGCAAGTCGATTCTGCAACCTCTCTTCGAGTTGTTACTCGATCTCTCTACTGTACCATACGTCTGCATAAGGTTTTTTCTTACTTTTGTCTTTTTAGCATTTATATTTATATGAAGATGATTATTGTTCGGATAGAGAATATATAATTAAATTTAGGTGTTAAAAGTTAATTGATGTGCTTTGTATGCGCCGTTCATGCAATTCTAAAAAGATTATAATAATGTGTTTCGAAAGATTACAATTTTCACTTCTAATTAACTTAAAATTCAATAATCGATTATTTTGGTGTTGTTGCAATGTTGGGTGGTTCAGATTTGTATCGCTTTGACATGTATTTAGTCATTTTGATTATTTGAAAATTCTGGTTTATGTTGTGTTGATATCAGTTAATCCATATCAACAATGATGGTAGAAAATAGAAAATTTTAAGGAGTATAAATGTATGGAAACTTTATTGTATTTTGACAAAATAAAAAAATGTTATCATTCTCGACTTGTAGTCTTCATGTTTGTTGAATTGAGGGGAGTGTGCAATCATTGAGATTGAGGTGTCATCCATATACGGAGCATTCTCTTCTTCCAACACTCTTTTCTCTTGTCAGTTTTTGTGTTTCTATTTTATTTGATGCACTTCCATAAACTTCGAATATGCTAATGAAAGTTTAAATGCCATAGGACTATTGATGCAGACTATTGATTCAATCTCATAAATTCTGTATTGGTGTGTATTTTTTATTTCGTATTCACGTACATATGTAATACTTTGGAGCATTCATCAATTTTTAGATGGCTCGTCTCGGTAAAGGGGCTAATCATGTATGGACTGCTGAAGAAGATGAAAAATTGGTTGAATCAATTGCTGAGTTGAAAAATAGTGGAAAATAGGATGGTGAAAGTGGGAGTGGTTTGAAAAAAGGTTAACAGAAAGAGCTAGAAAGAATATTAAATGAAAAATTATCAGGTCATGGGCTTAAAGAAAAACCACATATCGAATCTCGTTGTAAGTTAATGAAAAAACAATATAATGCTATATATGATGTGCTGACCAATGGCTCTTTAAGTGGATTCGGTTGGGATGATGATAGAAAATGCGTTACTGCAAGTTCGGGCGTGTGGGATCCTTATTTGAAGGTAATGGTGTTAGTATGAAATTAATGTTATACTTTGTTGCAGAGCCATCTAGAATGCACTTTCATGAAGAACAAACATTTTTTACACTATGACAAATTAGCGCGTGTTTGGGGCAAGGATAGAGCTGATGGATCAAATGCTGAAGCTACATCGGATGTGGTTGAAGAATTAGACATGGAGCGGAATTAAAACCAAGGAAATGAAGATTCTGATGAAGACAATGTTCAGACTATACCACCAAGAACTACTACATATCGGGGTGAGGGTACTTCAAAAGTATCTGATCGAAAAAGGAGGAGAAGTACAGATGGTCTGGTTGTGAGTTTGGAGCGTATGACTAATGCACTTACTGCTCACATGGAGAAGTCTGATGACCAAATGACTAAGTTTGTGGAAAGTTTTGCTGGAGCCGATAAACAGAAGATAGAGAATCGTGATAAGCTTAACAATGAATTACGAAAAATTCAAGCGTTAACAAGATCACAGAGACAAGTGGCCGCAATGAAACTTGTTGGAGATCCGGTTTATTGGCTTATTTTTTTACTTTGGAAGATGATGTTGAGAAAGAGACATTTCTAGCATAATTACTTGGATAAATTAATTTTAGATTATTCATGTGAAATAAATTATTTAAGATTATTTGCTACTTAGGTTTTGTTGATTTCTTTTGATATTAACTATTTTGATAGTTATTATTATCTTCATGTTGTTTTTCATTGAGGTAAATTATGATTTCTTTTTAAATTTATTGTTTTTATTTCGTTCTTTTTTAATATTATGGTTTCGTTCTTGCTGATGTTTGGAGGCAAGAGTAGCAGCTCGTCTTCTGCTGTTTGTCTGATGTTTGTGTAGTGTTGGTCTACTGCTGTTTGTCTGCTGATGTTTGTGTAGTGTCGGTGCTGTAAGGCTGTAATGATGTTGGTTAATGTTTGCTGTAACTTGGAGGCATCGCTGGTGCATATGTTTTGGTAATAAAATGCTTATTTTTTTATTAGAAAAATATTGCTATAAGAAAATAGATATATTTTCTCTATCATTATTAACGTTTTTTTTTTTGAAGAGATCATTATTAATGTTATTGATAACTTAATTACATTTTTTTAGTTGAATAAAAATTCAAAATCTTAATCATTTTCCTGGTTGTTTACAAACATTGAATTTTAAATTTGCTAGGATTCAGATTCTAAATAATCATATTCCACATAATTACATTCATTGGAACTTTACTTTTCCTATTTCATTTTCAACAAAATCATATTCTGTAGAATCATATTCCCAAACAACATTACTTTCCTGCCAACCAGACGAGCCCTTAAGGTATCAGTTTTTCATAGTTAGACAAGAGATTAACGAATTAATATAATTCAAACAATAAAAATAAAGTAATAACATGACAACTTATGACAACTCAGATATTGATATATAAGTTTTGATCAATATAATTCAATCATGTTTGAATATAAAATTAGTTAGAATATATGAAGACACAAAATTGAAAAATAAAGAGGCTGAGTGGATAAAAAGTGGTCCAGCCAAAAATAAAACATATTATAAAATTACTAATGTACAACTCATATGGTCCCAATCCACTTACTATTGTCTATTTTAGGGTCAATGACAAAATTAATTTGCCATCATCATCTTTAGACATAAATTCTTTTTTATTTGAAATTTAAATTCTTTAACTGTGTGTCACCAAGTAATAGTAATAACGATATCAGTATATGTATACTCGTGGATTAATTAATAACATTCTCATTCTCAAAATACGATCAAAGTTGGTCACTCTCGACCATAATTTTTAGTAAACACCCCCCTTAATTTGCAACTTTTAAGAGAGAAAATTATCTGAAAGTGCAAGACCAAATTGAAATTAAATTTAAGTCATTTTAGGAAATCTTCAAAAATCCATTTTAAAAATCCGTGATCAAGAAGCGTGGAAAAACGTGCCAGAAAGTCTCAAAAGGCAAAGAGGTCAAATTCCATAAAATGGAGGTAGTACAATATTAAATATGGATGGAAGATGGACTTCTCCAAGATATATATAAATATATGGAAGTGTTTCGTATAAAAATAAATCATAACGATACATGCAAAAAAAATGCTTACATCTATATATAATCATATGTTTATTTTACAACCATAATTATATATATATAGATTGATATTTAAATATCATTACGTGCTGCAATCATACTTATTTTAGTTTCAAACAAAGATCGTACCAATATCCATAATTTAAATCGAATCATATTTTTCACACCATAACTTATATCTATATATACATATGATCATGTTATATACTACTATTATGGATAATTTTTTTCGTTTCAAGTTACTTATTTAATCACGGCAAAAAATGAGATGTTTTATCAGTAAAACGTCTCATCTTTGTTGAGACAGATGAAGTGCACTGGTAAGTCTCTACTAATCCAGATTAGCACACTAATAACGAGATTAATAAAGAGGGAAGCGCAGCAGAAAGTGACACGTGTCAAAGGTATTGGCATGTGGGCTTTATGCTACGTCTCTTTTTTTCTCAATTCTTTTGAGACATGTCTTTTTCTTCAACGGTCGGAAAAGCCGTCAAAACCACGCTATCCACATCTTTATTTTTAACTATTCGTATTATCATCGTTATTCGCATAATAATTATGCTAAATAATTATATACTACCTTCATCCCACTATACTTGGTCACTTTCATTTGATTGACATTTCGCGCACGCATTTCCACCGAAACTTAGTACGAGTTTTAAAATATAATTTTGAAGTATTGTTTTTTTACGGGATACTATGACACTCATAGTATCCTGTAAAAAAAACGATACTTCAAAATTATATTTTAAAACTCATAGTAGGTTTCGGTGGAAATACGTGCGCGAAATGTCAATCAAATAAAAGTGGCCAAATATAGTGGGATGAAGGTATTATTTCTTTGATACGAATGAGTGCTTATTTAAAATACGACTAAATTGTATCCTCCAAAATCAAATTTAGAAATTACGGCAAATTCTCCCTGTTATCACTTAATTCGAGTGAAATTATTAAAAGTGTAGCTTTACATAAATTTGGACAACTTTGTTATGATTAAATATTGTCTATTATATAAGCACGCAACTCATAAAGTTCATAGCACTAATAAGTACTACCTACTCTGATTATATCAATTATAAAGATATCTTTACTATATAATTCATTTTAAGCACTAGATAAAAATATTCGATATATCCCACTTATAATAAATCCAATAAATATTATACTAATAGAGATAGTTTTATTGAATCAAACTTTTTATAAACGAGACAGGCGGAGTATAAAAATGCGAACTTGAAATTTGTGTGGCATTTTTACTTGATATACAATATTTCACGCAACTCTTATTTCCTTACGAAATAAATTGCAACTGCTATTTGCAAATTCTACATTTATATGATACACTTTTCATCCCATCATATTAATTTAATATATGTAAAATATAAAATAATAAATTGAAGTAATTCATAAATTTCTAAATTTCTTGAATTGTTTATTGTAATATTATCTTGTGATATATGATCCCTAATATCCGATCATGCACTTGGTAAACTTTCTAACTAATATGCCATTTTTGAACTTGCGTGCCGTTACAAAATTTATAATATTTGAACATATTTAATACTTTTTTCTCATTTTTTTTTCTCGAGTTATTTTTTTCTCATACGGTCAACAGCAGTTAAATTACTATTATTTTTTTTAAACAGCACTTAATTTTAAATTGAAAAATGTTCTGATTTTCTGAATATTCATCGAAGTAAACGCTGGATTGTTCATCAGGATAACATATTTACGGAAGATATGTCTAATTTCGACAGAGATACTAATATTTAAAATGGCATATTAAAGTAAGAACTTGTTGATAAATTAAATTTAAATGAATGGATTGAGTGATTAATGCAAATTAAAAAAAATAAAAATACAGCAAAAAAGCATAAGAAACGGATGAAGCTCCACGACAGCAGACAGCGCACCTTATTCATTGGCTATCATTTGTCTTTTTTAGCTCTCTCCAGAAACATCTTCCCTTTTTGTATTTTCACGGAAATTATGTTTCAACCCCTACTCTTTTTAGTTTTTGCGTATTAGGACTTACATTTTTATGAATTGGAATTTATAACTCCGGTTCATATAAGGGCTATGCAAAATAACTAAATCACTAAATTCATATTATTATTGAAACCTAATAAAATGACTAGTAAAAACTTTGAATGAATATATGATTTGGGACTAAATTGGATTTGGTAGGGAAAACATATGAAATAAATACATGAAATCATGCACAATTAATGGTCTACAAAAATATTATACGTACATTTTAGCTAACTTTCTTGGATTGAATCTTTATCATGGAATATTTTATATGTTAATTTGACGAATCACATGGATACCATAACTGGAATTCAAGTTAAAAATCAATTCACAAAGAGAGAAAAGTAGGTTTTTTCTTTTATTTTTTATTCCATGGACAAAATGATTTAATCTCCAACAGACAAATTAGACTATGAAAGTATAAATCACGATCAAATTGTCACTAGTATTTTAGTTTGTCCTTAATCCCGAATTCCCATCCCTACCAATTTATGGATGATTTTGCAATCCCAAAAATTTATAGGTTTTCGGGTTAGGATACCCGACCCTATCCTTAATTCTCATCCCTGCCAATCGGTCATCGAAAAGGGAATTGACTAGTCAAAAATTCAAGATACGTTTACAAAGCTGCTACATCAATCAAGAGTTGAATAAAGCTTTAAATATTCACATCATCAATAAGCGGAAGCATATACTAGGTTAAAGAATCAACATTAAAGAAGGAAATGATTGACTAGTCAAAAAATATCAAATAACGCTTAAGCATCATCAATTTTGGTCACATAGAGATCAATAAGTCAATATCCAAAAATTATCGCAAATATCGACAATATTCAAAGTTTAGCACGAGTCGTCCATAATAATAATAAGCGAAGCAAGAATAACACTCTCGCTGCATTATTCATACATTTACTACTCATTATAGCTAAGTTGACGCACAATACACAAACAAAATTAAAGAAAAATTCTCACCAAAAAAAAAATGAAAAAGAAAAAGTAAGAGGACTGAAATGCAAAATAGGAGAAATATAGTGTCTTAACGAGAATACCCTAAACTCCAAGCCCTCAAATGAAATAAAAAACGATACAAAGAAAAGCACCTCTGTTGCCACTTACCTTTCATGTCAGTATATATCCGTCTCAGCCATCCCCACTCACCACCACACCATTACTCATCCCAAACCTAGAGAGAGAAACCAAGCTCTGTAGAGAGAGAAAGATAGTCTAGTGAGAGAAAAATGGAAGGCAAAGAGGAGGATGTGAAGCTCGGAGCTAACAAGTTCAACGAGAGGCAGCCAATCGGCACCTCCGCCCAGACCAAGGACTACAAGGAGCCGCCGCCGGCGCCGCTGTTCGAGCCCGGCGAGCTCACCTCCTGGTCCTTCTGGAGAGCCGGCATTGCTGAATTCATGGCCACCTTCCTGTTCCTCTACATCACGGTTTTGACTGTGATGGGGTACGCGAGGTCGACTTCCAAGTGCGCCAGCGTCGGGGTTCAGGGAATTGCCTGGGCCTTCGGTGGAATGATTTTCGCCCTGGTTTACTGCACCGCCGGAATCTCTGGTACTTTTCCCTACCCGATTAGCACCCTCAGTGTGTGTTTCGTGCGTGTTTCTTCACGGATCTGTACTTTGCTGCTTTTTTTTGGTTCGTGTTGACGATTCAGTTTGAATATTGTTGGTTGCGGTGCTATATTGTGCTCGTTTCATGTTATTCGCTGTTTGATCTATGCTTTGTTCGACCTCTATCTTAAAACTATGAAAATTTGCAAGTATCTGCTACTGGAGCTACATCTCCTGCATGCGTTTGTGAGTGTGGAGGTTCAGCTTATTTTATTTATTTATTTTTATTTTTATTTATTGAGCTTAAATTTGGGATTTTGTAAATTTCTAGCGTAATCTTCTGAAAATTTGAAACGAAGTTCAGTGTCATCTTCGAGCAGTCTCCATAATTTATTTAATTTATTTAAATGCCTTTGCATGTATGAGCTGACAATAACGGTAGATCTCGTATTCTTTTTTCACGTTGAGTTACTATAATTGCTCGGAATGATTGAAAATCTTGCAGCGTCTTTCTAAATTCTGATACAAGTTTATTCGGAGGTTTTCATCTAGAAATTACTGATTTGTGAATGTTGTGGTAATTTTAGGTGGACACATCAATCCAGCTGTGACATTCGGTCTGTTCTTGGCGAGGAAATTGTCTCTGACCAGAGCAGTTTTCTACATCATAATGCAAACCCTAGGTGCCATCTGTGGTGCTGGTGTTGTCAAGGGTTTCCAGCCCTCCATCTACCAGATGCAGGGTGGTGGTGCTAATGTCGTCGCCCATGGCTACACCAAGGGCTCTGGACTTGGAGCTGAGATCATCGGCACCTTCGTCCTCGTCTACACCGTGTTCTCAGCTACTGATGCCAAGAGAAATGCCAGAGATTCTCATGTTCCTGTGAGTAGTTCATTGCTGCACTCCCTTTATTCTGCTTATGAGTTTCATGTTGCAGCGTGTTATTTGGTTATGATACGAGCTTGATTTGGAAATTAGGGACGAGATTTGATGAGTGATTTGTGTTTCGTGGCTTGCTGTCTTTGTAGTCAAGCACAGTGTTATTTTACAGTATTGATCGATTTAGAGTTTCTCTTGAAACTTTCTTGGTTGATCTTATGTCGTGTGATCGAGTACACGGTCTTGATAGTGTAAATAGGGGATAATATCGTGTTAAGCTCATTATATGTGTATTGAGGCAAGCATAAGCTACTACGATAGCCCTCTTTTGCTTTAGAGATTCAGAGTAATTCTTGTAATTCAGAAATGTTTTATAATGGCCTACTAATGTATCGATTTGCAGATTTTGGCCCCACTCCCCATTGGATTCGCCGTGTTCTTGGTTCACTTGGCTACCATCCCCATTACCGGAACTGGCATCAACCCTGCCCGTAGTCTTGGTGCTGCCATCATCTTCAACAAGGACCACGCTTGGGATGACCACGTAAGTTCATTCACATCTTCCTAAATTTTCCTCTACAGATTCAAAAATGAAAATTATCATCATCATCCTTCTTTTTTTGTACCTCGACTAACTGAGCTCGTTTGTGGTGCCTCGTTGCAGTGGATTTTCTGGGTCGGACCATTCATCGGAGCTGCATTGGCTGCCCTCTACCACCAGGTTATTATCAGGGCCATCCCATTCAAGACCGGCCACTAAGTTGCCTCTTTTATTTGTATGCTTTTAGCTCTTTCGGCGCTTGTGCTGCTGCATGAAGTGTGAAGCTGAAGAATGATGATTTTATTGCTTTCTTTTTTCGACCACTTGATCTAGAATTGTGTTTATTGTAGCTTTTAATTATTGTATTATCTACCGAGTTTGCACTTATGTTTGGATCACATGTAAAGATAATTGTATGATTTGGGTTGTATTATTTTATTGTGATTCGGCCTACTATTCTTTTTTTTGTCTCTATCTTGTGGCTCCTTTCATCAAATCCCACTTTCTTACGTAAATACTAGTACTAATATAATACTACGTGCCATGTGCATAGGTTGGGTAGGTTGTCGAAGGAATATGTGAATCAATAAAATATTTGTAATGATTCAATAATTGGGATGACTTGGTGGAGATAATATATAAGTTAAATTAATTGAACTATATAATATAGTCTATTGCACAATGGATCTTTCTCGTTTCGAAAAGAAAGTTGTTAAGTCTTAATCTCCACCGTCCAGTTATTGTACTACCTCCATTTCACCTAATTTGACACCTTTGCTTTTGAGATTTTTTGGCACGTTTTTTCACGCTTTTTAATGATGGGTTTTAAAATTGATTTTTGAAGATTTTTTTTTACAGGATACTACGACAGTCATAATATCCCGTAAAAGAAAGAAATCTTCAAAAATCTATTTTAAAACCCATCATCAAGAAGCGTGGAAAAACATGCCAAAAATCTCAAAAGCAAAGATGTCAAATTGGGTGAAATGGAGGAAGTAATTTCTAAAAATAGAAAAATGAATAAATTGTGGAAAAGAGGGGTTGATAACGAATCAATCAATTTCTTCCATGATGATTATGGAAGGGATGATTGAGTATGAATCTTGATACAATATCGTAATTTCTGCCTATTTTGAAACTATCTATATCGACTTTGATTTTCGAAATAATATTAACCGCTGTAAACAAGTTATGGTCAGAATTTTTAGATTATACTATATCCGAACCAATAGTAGACGAGAGTTGGAGAATGGTTAGATGATCCGAAGAGATATTGTAAGCTAGATTGAGGGCCCTTTTTCTGTGTAATCTGGACCCGTTGAGTAATTCCCATGCCAAACTTTTTTCTTTCTTTTTTTTTTAAATTTTTATTTTATTTTTTATGTTATATTATTCGTTTTCCTAGCAAAAAAGTATATATTCGCAGTTTGGATCTTCTATTGTATTTGTATGTGACATCTTCTATTGCATTTATGGATACTTGACATGTGGCATAATCAATGCTTTATGATTTAAG
The DNA here is from genome assembly GCA_001642375.2 of Mentha longifolia. Classification (NCBI taxonomy): domain Eukaryota; kingdom Viridiplantae; phylum Streptophyta; class Magnoliopsida; order Lamiales; family Lamiaceae; genus Mentha; species Mentha longifolia. The sequence goes on along the minus strand of CM038120.1, from coordinate 1,739,077 downwards.
ATTTATATATATAAGGAAAATATATACTCAAACTTTTGAAATTTCTAAACCCCTGGGATTTGCCACATGTCATTAATCTATTTATGCAATGGAGGATCTCATTCGATATATTCGAGCCATCCTTTTGTTTATAGAGTATATTATTGGATGATTATTCTTCCTAGCAATAAAATAAAGGCTCTCTTAAAATGTACGTACTATATTTTAAGAGGTGAATGAAATGTTTACCATATTCTTTACATTCTTTCAATGTGATTACTTCAATTTTATAGGATTTGAGATCCTCTATCTCTAAAATGGTGTCCCCAAACATAGTTTCTATTATTTTTATTCATTTTTTTTAATAAATTTATTTTATAATGATTTTGTTTAATTTTATGATTATTGTCAAAGGTTCACCCATCCCAATTATGGTTTATAATTAGAGTTGATAAATTCAAAAATAAAATATATAATTAAAAAAATCAATTTTTTTTCTTATAAATGTCTATTATGATTTACTAAATTATAGTATTTTTATTTTTATTAAAAAAAAAAAAAAAACTAATAGAAATTAAGTTTTGGAACACCACATACTTTTTAATTTTTGGCAATGAGGATATCATCCCATTTTATAGACCTGTTTAAGCAATAAATGATTCGACGTTTCACATTCTTCTTTTTTCGAAAATTTACTATCGTTCAGTTGCCTCGAAAATTTATCTTTCACCCTTTAAGAGTAACCTTATCGACTAAAAAGAGGAAAAATTTCTCACGCCCACTCTTCCTCTTCCTCTTTCTCTTCAAATCTTCAAATCGCCTCAGTTATCTAGCGGTAAGTATTACCTCTTCTTCGCTAGTTACTTTAATTTACGTTGCTTCTTTGTTAATGTTTGCATTGCAAACAATATATTATACTGAAATTGGTGCGTGAATTTGTTGGATTTCGCATTTAAAAAAAAATATTTTCAGCGGGAAGAAAGAACGGCGCCATGGCCAAAGCAGCAGCGAAGCAGACGCCGCCGCCCTCGCCGAATGCCTCGCTCCCCTCGATGACGTGGCGTTCCCGAGCGCCACGTGGGACGAAACCGCCGTTCTTCAGCATTGCTTCGTCGCCACTCCGAAATTCATCAAGTACGTCAATTACCTGACGCGCGAGCCCGACGAGATCCTCTTCCGCCGCCTCATCCTACGTGGCGGTTCCGGCGACTGGTGGGAGACTCCGGCCACTTGTAACCCCAAGCAATTGTACGACTTCTGCACGTGGCTCAGATCGCGGGAAGGCGCCGCCTAGAGAAGAAGTTCTTCCCCTGGCAGACTGCGGAGGACGGCTGCTACCTGCGGGCCATGGAGGCGCAATTGAACGAGCTCTCCGCCGCCGTGAAAGCCGCTCGAGCCAGATTTCAGAACGAGTTGGGGAGAGAGAAGGAGATGGAGGAGGCGATTAGGGCGATCAAGGCGGATTACGCACCAGCTTCAAATTACGTTCCGATGAAGGAGGCGGAGATGGGGGAGAAATGCTACGAGGCGTATAAAGGTGAGTGCGAGAGGCAGGGGAAGGAGGCGGCGGCGGCGCTGAGCGACGAGGCGGCCCGAGATCTGAAGGGTTTGTACGGAAATGAGGCGGCGGCGATGCATAGAACGGAGTACATGAGGGAGGGGAGGAGGAGGGAGGAGATGAGGGTTTGGTTGGAAGATAAGATCGTGGAGTTGGAGAGGCTGTATGAGCCTAAGCAGGCGAGTAATTTTCGCTTCTACTTGAAGACTGTTGGTGGAGAAGTGGGTCCCCGTGTTCGAGCGGAGGTGGAGGAAAGAGCTGCGGCTGCCGGTAGTCGGAGGAAAATCCGCCGTCGTATCAGAGAGGAAGAGGAGGATGTGCGAAATACCATCCATGCCCCTCGGCGCCAGCGTGTGGAGGTGGCGGGAACCGTGGAGGAAGGCTAAGGTGTAAATTTGGGGGGAGAGAGAGAGAGAGAGGGAGGTCCTTTCACCTTTGCTGTGGCTGTTGCTAATTTTTGATTAGTTTGTTTGTTTTTGGTGTTCAAGATTCAAGAACATACTTCGTCTGCATTTTCTGTTATCCTTCATTTGAAGCTAAACTTCTAGAATCTCTCTCTCTTCTAGTTCTATCAAATACCCAAGACGTTACGTTTCCAAATACTCCTTCCGTCCTGACTCAGATGTTATGCTTTCCATTTTGGAATATCCTGCAAAAAATGTTATAACTTATAATCATATCACTACACAATAGATAGATTTAAATCACAAAACATAAGTGTCTTAATTTTTGTGCCCAAAAACAAATGTCATGTCTGAGACGGGACGAGGGAATAAAAGGTAAAACAATTTTTCTCTAAAAGAAAAGGTAAATAATTTAATCTTACATAGTAAAATTTATTCGAGTCTAATCCATACTAGTGTTGCTCCCGTGCGATGCACGGGTACTACAATAATCAAAATTATAAGAAAAATTAGAATAATAAAATGAAATATACTATATCGGATGTTGAAAAATGACTTTGAAATATGGAGTTTCTTTAAAATTAATTCACTATTAATTTACAGCATGTATAGTATGGTATTTTCTAAATTCATTAATGGCCCTGCAATCTTTAAGTTTTAAATATAATAGTGTGATATACAATCTGCATGTTCGATCTTAACAATACATAAGAGAGCAAATGTTTGTAATTTTAGAATTATAAGTTTTTCTAATCTTTCCTCAAACTGTAAAAGAATAAAACTTCAATTATACACCTACAGACCATTAATAATATGTATCATATTTATGTCTATAAAATAATCTCTAATTTTTTCGATTCAGTGGATGTAATCCAAATTTGACTGTTGTACAGTAAAATAAAAGAAATATATATAAGTCATTTTTTTTCAAAAAAAAAAAAAAAAAGTAAACAAGGATGTACTAAGTAGTTGGGTTGTTTCGGTATATGTATAACTCTTGCAAATGTAATATACTCCGTAACATTCATAAAACTGTCTAATATACAACTGTGATGATAAGAACAAAATCAAAGAAAACAAATATGTAACATGTTTTTAAGAAGAATAAATTAAATTTTGGACAATAATCATAGTGTTTGTTAGAAAAAAAAATGAGATAGTTATCCTCGAAGATAATTAAAAAAAAAATCAAAGACAAGTAAAGGTACATTGAGATATAGTTTTATGTTATGCAAAGTAGTGTGTAAATTTTGGTAAAAATAATTAATGATGCTTGCATTTAGAGGGAAAATCATCCAACTCATGCCTAATTTGAATTCTAATTTAAAGAAGATATTAGCATTTAGATCCCAAAATTAGTATCTATCTCATTCATTGTGTATTAAAACCTTAGGATATTAGATTACTTTGACCTATATTATAATCAATTATATATAGGTATTTAGTCAATACTTATGTTATATCTTTTGAATATAGTCATATAATTTTTGGAGGGAAAATGGTAATCTTGTAATTTTTTTACAACAATTGAGCTTTTAGATATTGTAATAGATATAGAGTTTCATCCCAATCTGAACATTGAATCAAAATTTCCAGCCCAGGCCCAATATGGCACTGAATCACAGTAAGTCGTTTGTTATTGGGTCGGTCCAGATAATATTAGGTGGAAGGGAAGTGGGCTATCTTTAACCGGGGTCTATTTAAAGTGATCTAGATACAAGTATAAACTAATTACTATTTAATTGGAGTTGCGATACGATTAGCAATTACAGTAGTACCGAAATTGATACGTATAAACTATTTTTATTAAAGTTAATTGTATTTTAATAAAAAAATACTTTTATCTTAATGGGACGGTGGAGTATGTGAATGTCAACTACAGTACTTTAAAAAAAATATAGTGTCGAAAGTATAAGCACGAATATTACCGTACGGAGATCTCAAAGATGACGCCACGTGTCATTTCTCAGCCCCTCCCTCACTATTTCCCGCTTTCCAGAAGAAAATAATGAGAAAATGAAAACCAGAAAAAAAATATCTGAGCTGAATGCAATTTGTATGAAGATTGGAGGTAGAGTGGTTGCGCGGTATTATCCGTTCTAGAGAGAGAATCTGCCTCAGAGATGGACATCGCGGCGTGATTTATTCAGTTGTTCAATATCTAGAGATATGAAGTGATAATTACCACAGCGAAACGATTACGGAGAATTTCCGGCGATAATGGCGATTGGCGCCGTCGTTTCCCTCCGCAATTTCGGCTTCTTTTTCGGTTCTGGTAATGTGTTTAATCCAGTTTCAACTAAAGCTGTATTACTTTTTTAGTTGCTGTGTTGAGCATTGGTTGCTTTGATTTGTATTTCGAACTGTGGCGAGAGGTTTATTCCGGTTTTCAATGTGAAGAGAATCATAAGCTCGCATCGAACGGTAGAAGGAAATCCATGCTTGATTTATTTATATTATGTGGAAGTATGATTGTATCAGTAGCTTTTGTGTTCATGCCTTTTATTTATTTATTTATCCTCGTAGTTGTTATACGTGGTGAGCTCTGGGTAATTTACATCGTGTTCTTGTACCTTACTGGATTTGAATGTACTACCGGGATTTAGAGCTAAATCGAATTACAGAGCACTGTAAATTATGTGTATAAACTATAAACAATTTGAGTTATATTGATACGGCAAATTTTGGTTTCTACCTGCTAAACTGGTAGTGGAGGTTACCTAAGCAAGCACTCTCGATTGGGCAGAATATGTTGAATGATGCATTCATGAATTACAATTGAAGTGAAATAAGCAAGTGATTCTGTGTTGCAAAGTCTAGGTTTGGCAATGTGATGAAGGACTGAGTTTGGTGTTGGTTGTGCTGGACCTATTTGATTTATACGTTTTAGATTTACTGCAGTAACCTGAAGTGAATTATTTTGATGGACGGAGTGTCTCTTTGCTATTTTCAGTTTCCTATTAACCAGAGCCATCAGCAACTAGAATAGTAATAGTTTTTGCTGGCATCTCTCTCTATTTTCTCTTTATTGTGAAGATTCTTAAGTTCTTAAACCAGAGATGTGATGCAGAAGGTCCATGAAGTTATATATTGTCAGGAGAAGCTTTATTTCACATGACATCTTGTAACAGGAAGCCTAGTTTTTCGATTAGTTATAATTTGTAATAGACACACCATCTTATTTGCTTGTATTACCAGGACGACTATGTCATGGAGAAACAGCCGCAGATTGTCAAAGAGATCAGCACGTGAGTGTAGCTGCAGCTAAGAATGTATGTAAAATTATTGATGGCAAGTTACATTTTCCACGTAAAAGCTATACATGTGCTAGTGGGTATAGGCCATCTCCTCATGCTAGAGATCAATCAAACATAGAATTTTACCAATCAAATTATGCATCCCTCCCACTGAGAACAAAGTTTAATGTCATCAATACAAGGACAAGAGCTATAGGACTATATCGATGCTGCCTTTCTTCAGCTTACTCTGCTAGCAATTTCATCCAAGGAAGGAAGTTTTGTAACCTTAGCCTTTTAGAGGGACAAAATCCTCTGTCGAAGTATTCAACAGTGACTAGGACGACAGCCGGCTTCACATCTGAAGAATATGACATAACAGGGACTGATTTGGACTCCATCACATCATCTGATGAAGCAAGTGAAGTTGTTTTGGCTAAGGAAGTTGAGCAAGCAGCACCTTGGTGGAAGCAGTTGCCAAAGCGCTGGGTGATGGTGCTACTTTGTTTCACTGCATTCCTGTTGTGCAACATGGACCGCGTAAGATTTTTTATGCATTGCATATTCTGGTGATGTATATATTTTGCTTTTACGTAGTTATGTATTATGCTTCCAGCCTAATTGTGTTACTGCCTGGAAAAAGTAACGTTGGAGTCAGTGGCACATGCAATTCTTTAAATTGCTCAATAAGATTATTAACTGCTTACTTTGCTAATATTAATGTGCTTTCTGTCTTTAGGTAAACATGAGCATAGCAATATTACCAATGTCCAAGGAATACAACTGGAACAGTGCCACCGTTGGTCTGATTCAGTCTTCTTTTTTCTGGGGTTATCTGCTTACACAGGTATTTTCTCATGCTCTGAAAGCATTGCAATTGATATTTTTAGTATCTTCTCATGGTCCGATACAGTCTCTTTTCTAACATGTTGGATACTAAGGCAAGTGTGGAGTGATAAATAGAGTAACATCCATTCAGTATTTGGCAAAAACATTTGACATTTCATAAGATGCAGTCTTTTAAGCTCCAGCAGCATAGGTTATCTCAAAATATGAGACAATTACTCTGTGAGCTTAGCTGGGTCCTAGATCATCATGTTGCTTTTATATATGATAACTGCAGACATTTTCATCCAAAAAACTCAATGCATGCTGACTTGTGCCTCATACGATAGGAGTCACTTCAGGACATTAAGTTTTCTCTCCAGGCTAAAGCTTCTTCACATTTTCCATGGCATAGATTCTTGGAGGTATATGGGCTGATAAAATAGGTGGGAAGCTAGTGCTTGGTTTTGGAGTAGTTTGGTGGTCTATCGCAACAGTTTTGACACCTATTGCTGCAAGAATCGGGCTCCCGTTCTTACTCGTTGTGCGTGCCTTCATGGGAATTGGAGAGGTAAATTTTCCATTGATGTTCTGTGCATTGCTTGCGATATCTGAGCGCAATTACTCCATATTTCTTTTAATTTTTTATAGTGACATATGTTTGTCAGATTAGTACCATAACTCTGCATCTTAAAAAGTGGCGACTCAATTTGGATATGTTCTCACTCATTAATTTAGCTAAAAGAAACTTTTTAGATAACTTCAAACTTAATTCAAATTGATAAGAAGCTTAGATTGATTATTTCTTTACTATTTAATCAATCCCCCCCCCCTCCCAACCCCAAAGATTCGAAATGTAATGTAGAGTACTCTTAATCAAATTTGTCATATGCTTTCTCGAAATAATATTTGACCCGTTTGATGAGTATTATTTCATAAACCAGGGTGTTGCCATGCCTGCTATGAATAATTTGTTGTCAAAATGGATTCCTGTCTCCGAGAGAAGCAGATCTCTTGCGCTAGTATATAGTGGCATGTATCTTGGATCAGTTACAGGTTTAGCTGTTTCACCTGTAATGATCCACAAGTTTGGGTGGCCATCTATCTTCTACTCTTTTGGATCCCTTGGAAGTATCTGGTTTGCACTTTGGTGGAGCAAAGTAAGCCCTCACTTCTTTCTGCTTCTACTTCTTTCTGCCTCATACAAGATATGTTAGTATCTCTCCATCATTCCTGTATATGCATCCAAGGATCGATTTAAGTTCTTCAAGCATCCTCTGTCATTTGATTGTTGGTGATTAAGATAAATCTGAGGCCTCTACTTTTGGTTCTTCTTTGTTTGCTATAAATGCTTGGAAAAGTTTGTGAATTCAATTCATATTCTTTCACCAGTATGAGCTTTTAACTCGTATGCTAAGTGTTAGAACTAACTGTCTGTAGGTGTCAGTGTTACAAAAGTTCCTTTAAAAGTCCTTGAATATTACTGATTATAGGCACACAGTTCACCAGAGGATGACCCGGATCTTAGTCTTGAGGAAAAGGAAATGATTCTGGGCGGCAGCGCACCAAAGGAACCAGTCTCAGAAATTCCATGGAAGAAAATCCTAACCAAGGCCCCTGTCTGGGCTCTCATTATTTCCCATTTCTGCCATAACTGGGGAACATTTATTCTTTTGACATGGATGCCGACTTACTATAACCAGGTATTTAATCCGTTGATGGACAATATTTTTAATTAACTTTCCTTTGATGCTGTATGGAGACGAGATAAAATGCAGTACGATAAAATGATGAAGCTACAATAAGCATCCATATTCTAATAGGCTTTTCGTATTGTTTTTCCTGATTGCTTCCATAGGTTTTGAAATTCAACCTTACTGAATCTGGACTACTCTGTGTGCTTCCGTGGCTCACTATGGCCGTGTTTGCGAATATAGGTGGATGGATAGCTGATACCCTCATAAGCAAAGGTCTCTCCATCACTACAGTCCGTAAGGCAAGTCCCTTTCAAAATATGGTAAACATGGTAAAAGCATAACTTCTCAAGATTTTGCATCAAAATTTAAATTTTTATTACAGATAATGCAGTCCATTGGATTTCTAGGCCCGGCTTTCTTTTTAACACAGCTTAGTAAAGTGAAGACACCTGCTCTAGCAGTGCTGTGCATGGCTTGCAGTCAGGTTTGTAACACTCTTGTCATATCCTTAAAAAAAAAAAAACCTAACCTCGAAAACATACTATGTAATAAACACGATTCATCTTGCAGGGTTCGGATGCATTCTCTCAATCTGGACTCTACTCAAATCACCAAGACATCGGGCCACGTTATAGTGTGAGTAAATCGCCTCTCTATTTCTCTACTCGGAACGACAAAAAGGTATTAGAATCAAGCATCTCCCTCACATTAATCTAATGTTGCTTCTACTTTCAGGGGGTACTCTTGGGTTTATCTAACACTGCTGGTGTACTTGCTGGTGTCTTTGGAACTGCTGCTACTGGATACATTCTCCAAAATGGTAAAAACCAAACTTCGTACTTTAATTTCTGCAAACTCTATTTCAGGCATTATGCTTTTCTACTGAATGAATTTCTGACACATTAGGAGTATAAAGTTTGATTCTTGAACTATATTTCTCAGGCTCTTGGGATGATGTGTTTAAAGTTGCTGTCGCCTTGTACATCGTAGGCACATTAACTTGGAACTTATTCTCTACCGGAGAGAAAATTCTTGACTAGGTTATTCCTAAATATTGTGAAGATTATTAGAGTACCCTGAAAAGGAGCACTTTTTATACATATTTGGATGATTTTGGCATTGATATATTGAGCTCAAATACTGGAAATCTAGGTTTTGAAGGTGCTACTTCTCTAGGATATGAAGTTTTTAGTGAAAGTTGAGGTATTGCTGCTTACTTTCATTTCAAAGATGATTAATTGTTGAGGTTTCAATTAGATTTTTAAAGCCTTCACAATTAGATACTCTCATATATTAAAAAAACGTGTCAAGTTGAACATGATAGAGGGAGTATCTTTCTTTCTTTTTTTCTTTTCTTTTCTTTGTTTTTTGTTTTTTTGTTTAGACAAGAGATGATAGTAATAAGACTATATTTGACAAAATTTGTAAGGTTTCCTTGTCTCACCTGATTCCATTATAACATAACAGCCAAATAAATTATATAGGGAAATACAGCACAAGCAGTGAGAAATAAGAAATACAAAGAATAAATACAATGACAAAACCCAGATATAAAAGAAAACAAGAAGTCCTTTGTAACAAAAAAAAAAAAAAAAAAAAAGGAGAAATATTAACTATCATGATATTCTCACCATCTCTCTCACCTTCCCGCAATGAATGGTTGTACCTCCGAAACATGAATAGCATGTACATGTGGAGCTCCCTCATTTACATGCATTCAAAGCCAAAATCAAGCATCCCCATCGCCTCTTTGTCCCACATATTTTCTTTTCTTTTTTTTTTTCTTTTTTTTTTTGTCAGAGAATTCAGCCACCCACTGAGTTGGCCTAAAACACTCAGTAGTTAATGGGGCAGCCACCCTACAAAGAATTATACACTCTTCTTTATATCACTCCAACCACCGCCTTAAACCTCCCCAACTACCACATCCACCCCTTCTCCACCGCCACCGCAAATCCCATTACTGCGCTTCTCTCTCCTCAATCATACCCGCCACTATCGATTTCAGATCCCTTTGATGCACGTTCACCTTTAGCCCATCCTTCATGAACAAAGTCAACGACATCTTCTGCTCCACCTTGTGGCCCGCCACCACCGTGAGGCGGTGGCGGAGCAAAACCGCCGCCGCGATCGACTTCATCTGCAAGTAGGCCAAATCCTTCCCCAGGCAAATCCTCGGCCCAGCATTAAACGCCACGAACTTGTAGGAATCATGGCTCACGAACTTCTCCCTATCACTGGACAGCCACCGCTCCGGTTTGAACTCAAGGCAGTCTTCACCCCACGTCGACTTCATCCGACCGGCCGAGTAAATCGAATACGTGATCGAAGAACCGGCCGGAACGAAGGTCCCGTCCGGCAAAACGTCGTCGGCGACGACATGCTTCGAATCTTCCGGAACGGAAGGGTACAACCTTAGAGTCTCCGACAGCGCGGCTTTCAAGTACACCAAGCGATCGATCTCCTCGAACGCAAGGACCTCGTCGAGCCAAGTGTCCACGTCAGCGCCACGTGTCTCGATGAGGACGGTGCAGATCTCCCGTAGGATCTCCTGCTCCACCCTCGGGTTCTGTATGATGAGCCAGAAGAACCAGCTCAGCGCCACCGATGACGTGTCCCTGCCAGCTAGGATGAAGTTCAAGGCCACGTGCTGCAAGAACTTGTCCGAGTAGGATTCCTTCTTCTTCATGAACCTCGAGAGCAGATCGTCGTGAGGATTGGCCTCCTTTTGCTGACTCGACAGCTCGAGCTTCCTCGAGTTGATGACGCTGGACAGGTACTCGTCCACGTGGACGAGGCTCCGGCTCAGGCTCACCTCCATCCCGAGCCGGAGCCATTTCTTCAGCTTCCACATCACCTCCGGAAGAATAAACCTCTGCAGAGAAGCCTCCGTGGCTCGATCGAAAGCCGAGGCGAAGCCGTTTTCAGCCAAGCCGGGAGCCAGAGTCTGAGGGTCCTTTCCGAAAGCCAACCCGCATATATTATCAAACGTTAACCTAAGCAAGATATCCTGCAAGTCGATCGGCTCAGCATTGATCTGAGCCGACATCAAGAACGGGCAGAACCGGTTCTTGATGGCCCGGTTCACCCATCGGGCCATCGCCTGCCGCAGCGTCCGGGTGGTGAACTCGAGGGCCGCCGTCTTCCGCTGGAAAAGCCACGTGTCGCCGTCGGAGTTGAAGATCCCTTGCCCGAGCAAGTCGTGGAAAACCGCCTGCCACGTAGGTCCCTTCGGGTAGTTGTCGAACCGGGTTTTCAAGATATGCTCGAGGTTCTTCGGGTCGCAGGTGACGGTGACGAGGCCTTGCTTCCGGGCCAAGAACGGGACGGCGCAAATGCACGTCTGGTAGGTGCCGCCGCATGCACGGAGGTTGTCGGAGATCCAGTCGTGCATGCGGTCGATGTTCTCGATTAGGCCCGGAAGCGAGCCCAGCACGGGCCAGACCCGCGGGCCTTTGAGAGACTTGGAAATGAAGGTGAACCAGAGAAGGTAGCACGTGACGGCAGAGAAGAGTAACAATGCCATGGACATGTCCATCTTTGAAGATCAAGAAACTCTTTGCCCACCTCTTCTTCTTCTTCTTCGACTGCCTTCTTTTTTTACCTGAGATGTGACAAAAGAGTTAGGAACTTCTTTTTTTTGCATCAACGGCGGTGAGAGAGGAGGAGGAAGGGTCAGAAAAGGAAGTGTGTACTGTGTGTGTGTGTGTGGGTGTGGGTGTGGTGAGGAGTAATGAGGGGAAAGGATGAAATTTATAGATGGGGAAATAATGGAAAGGAAGAGGTAATAACTAAGGCCAGTCTGTGCCTTGAATTTACACCATCTCACTTCAACAGTCAGATGCCACCACCATTAATGCATTCAAGAGACAGTTGAAGATTTCAAGGAAAAGGAGTCAAAAATACAGCCCTAAAAGGTGAAAAACCAGCAGCAGATTATTATAGAAAAAGGAAAATAAACTGAAAACATGCAATGGTTTCACCCTCTCTAATCCAAACTCCAAAGCGTATACCACTCTCTCTCTCTCTCTCTCTCCACAACCAATTTCTGCAGGGAAAGGAGCTGGGGACTTTATTTCTAGCATTCAATGAAGGGAAATAAATGAGATTAGTTGAGAAAGTATGAGGTAAAGAGAAATTTGACGGAAAGAGAGATTTCAGTTACAAATGTAGAAAACAACGAAATTAAAACTGGACTGTAATGATATGTTTCTTTTCCTCTATTTTTCTCCTTGAAAATCATAGAGGATTAATTTATCAATTTAAGAGGTTCATAAATGTAACATGGATTGTAGCTTGTGGCTAGTTATCAGTTCGGTGAACAACCCACCAACAATTTATACAGAACGCCAAGATTACGTGAGGCAAAAAATCTTTAAAATATCAAAAAGCAAAATTTAGTATATAGATATAAAAAAGTGAGAGACCATAAAAGAAATTAAAAAAAAATAATCTGACATTTATGTTTGCATCTATCTCCCTCATATTTTACGTTGAAACCTCCACTAAAATCCAAGTCATATTTTATCTCAATTTCATAACCAATCCAAGAGTTTGACCCTCTTCAATGCAAAGACTGCATCAGCAAGAAAAAAGTCAACCCCCATTCTGCCATGAATTTCCTTCCTGCCAATATAATAGCAAGAAAAAGTCAACCCCATTCTGTCATTTTTCTTTTTCTTTTTCGGTAAAACAAATTCTTACCTGATTTTGGAATCTGAGCCTTGTCATACCAATCCATAAGGAAATCATAGCAAAAGTGTGTAACTCAGAGTTATCTGAACTGTAAAATAAAAAATGATTAAGAAAATTCTGGTAATCTTCTTTTCTCCCACATAAATAAATACCAGTCCATTTTTCTCAACAACTACCCATCAAATAATATTTACCCAATTAAAATCTCAGAAAAAAAAACGTAGCAAGTTTGATGAAAAACAGGTTGCCTGAAAGAAAAAGACTACAACTAGTTTTAACCTACTCTCCCCATCCCTCAGTCCACAGATTTTCTTTCCTGCTTCGATTTTTAATATTGGAGCCTTTGCCCATTATGATGTCGTCAGAACTTCCTCAACAAATGATGGAGGTCATAAGTTTGGATATGGAGATCACATTGGTTAGCAGTTAGGGCTGTAATAACTCTCTTCTGCAATAAAGAAATACAGGTTTAACATACCAATCAACCATATCAAAGATTATACGTCAAAGGAAATATCATCATATTTTTACATAATGAGGTCACAAGGGAAATATCACAAGGAAATATCATCATATGTTAAAGGAGATCACAAGGAAAAGGTTGTTCAAGCTCAAGTAAACTGCAATATTGATATAATAAATACAAAAATCAGCGTACATATGCAGGGTAAAAACTAGAAGACAGTGACTAAGAAAAACTAGTGAGTGAAACAGAGAGCACCGGAGCAAGAGCTTTTTCACGCCACTTGATCCGTGTACGTATAAGTGTAGATATACCTATATGAGAGCAGCCACCATTGCCCTCTGCAACCTTTACTTCAGGCATCAAATCGGATGTTCGAATCTGTTTATCTTCTGTACAAGTATTTTGATAAGGGGAACTTAAGACTCCTTGCTACCTGTATGCCATTTAAGGGGAACATCATAGTCAAGATTACATTAACTACTAAGTATCAGAATACAATGTGTGATTTGATGAATTTGTTACCTTTAAAGCTATATCTTCAGACACTATGGATCGGTAGCGTGTTGAGCCTTCCAGTGTGCAGCTTCCACCTTTGGTAATGAAGTTGGCACTGCATAGACTGGATAGTTGCAAGAGAATGTCGGACATCGACCCACTATCAGAACCGTCAGCTCCCAATCCACTATTCTTTTGTCTTCATCATCATTGAGTGAATATTCTCCAACAGATGAGATGCATTGATATATTGCCAACAGCCTCTCAAGTGGGAATGTTCCAGGTCCTTTCATGAGTATTTCTTGTTCTTTTGCTTCCTTCTGGTCGATTGATTTTTCAGAAACCCTGAGATGTAACATTAGAGTGCATAAATTTGTTATCGAATACAAAGCAGTAGCAGTTGCAATTCTTGAATAGCTCTTCACATCATACATAAAGCTACTAGAACTCATTAAATCATGCAAATAGAAACACATTAACATGCAACCTTAAAACATGGAAAGACAGCATGAGCTAAGCCATTAATACGAGTTTCTCGAGCAAAGCACTAGAGTAGAATATGTAAAATACACACAAAGCAAACAAAAGGTTATGTCTCGATGAAAATTTAAAAAAAAATAAATCCTCCTATAAGTATAAGAAGTAAATTTTCCAGGAAGAATTAAATAAACTTCTATCAGTTATTGTTAAATCAATCACTTACTTTCTCATTCTTTTTCGATTGTCTATGAGAGCAATCAAAGCTTGACGTAGCAGATTGACAATATAGAGGGCTTATCACATTTCTTGGAACTCAAATAACCATTACCCCCATTCTTCCTACGAAGCAAAAGCTGATTCAATATGGACTCAAACAGTATTCTAGGATTGTAACAAGAGACACAACTACAATAAATGAACAGGCGCTTCAAGTGCTTGAATATATAAAGTGCATTGCTTGTCTTCCCTGTTGAAGGACCTCCATACACAAATAAAGTAATCATGGGTGAATTCAAAGGCCCCAAAAACTTGACCAATTCAAGAATTTGTGCTCTTCTTCCTGGAAACGAATCGATCAACTCATCAAGGCTTACTGATTCGCCACGGAACATGAGGTCTTTAATAGACAACAGCTGTGAAAGCTTACTAGCCTTTCGAGCCTCCTGCAGAGCTTTTGAGTTCGGAGTGGTCGGAGTGGTAGAATTCAAAGGTGATCTTGTGGTTCGTTTACTTGCTTGTGGACTTACATCTTTTCCCATCTCTGTAGCAATGAACGAAATCAATATCTACATTTTGTAATTTTAGCCAGCAGTTTGCAATGGATTTATGAAATGAAACTGTACTAATTTCAACAAATCATAGATCATTGATTGACTATCTATCTATATACTAGTATATTGAAACATAATAATGACCTCTCTTTTTGCCGCCAAAATTTACAGTGTTTTAAACTTTGAAAGTTTGCTGCACGAAATTAGTTCTGATACATATATATACAAACAGTTTCCTCACAGCAAAACGTAATGAGTTCGAAACAGCCATGTAAATCTATAATCAATCACATTACAGTTTCAACTAATTTGAATTTGAAATTTAAACTTACAAAACTGAATTATGAAAAAAACTGATCAAAACTTATTAGAAAGCTACTACTAAACATGAAGTTATACAAACAATTTCGTTCGTCCGAATAAGTTATCCATCCTTCCTTCCATCCAATTCGAAGAGAGAAACACAGTAAAGTATAAACACTCAACCAATGAGTACTCAGAGCAAGAATCTAACCAATACAAATATGCGGATCCGATGAATTTTGGCGAGGGAGGCCGAAGATGATGAGCAGCGCCGATCAAATGAGCTATTCGGCACCCGCTCCCAGGCGCGAGAGAGGTGGCTAAGGATCAGTGAAGCCGAACCGAACGCTCAGCACATTGAGGACGAGAGGTGCGACGGCCATTCAGGATTGGCGGCGAAGGTATTACCGCGGCAGCGATGAGCGAGTTTCAAATTTGGGGGAAGAGAGAGAGAGAAAGAGTGGCGCGGGAACGCATCGAAGGTTTTACTTGCCGATGTCGCTTACTTGTTTAGAGGCACCGTGCGGCCAGCTAAAAGATTGACACTTTTAAAAATTGGCATTTTATTCGTAAAATAATTATGTTAAAGATTGACACTTTTATTCGTATGGATTAACACTTTTTTATATAAAGATTGACATTTTGACCCGGCTACACCTCACCTAAGTTTTTGTCTACTTGGTTTCGTATTCCGTTTACAAGTACTCATTTGGGTAATTCTAAACACAGCCCCCATTTTACTCCCCATAGCCCCCAATTTTAATTTAAAAATAAAATATTATTAAATTGATTCTAAGCTACAGCCTCCGATCCATCTTCTCCACCGCCAAAAGAGTGCAGCCCCTCTTTCTGGTTTTTCTTCACGGCGACAGTATTGATGAAGCTTGTCAACTCCTATCCATGGCCACTGCAAATCATCCAAAAATAGTTATTGCCGACTAGACGATTGACCACTTAAAATGGGACCCGCAAGATAAAGCAAACGGAAAACACCGCCGTCATTGATAAAAAATTCTTCATTATAGCAAATCAATTTTTCTTCAATGTTATTTTATGATTGGCGATTTGTCATACGAAAAAGCATACGTTTACTTTGCGAGCAGCAGTCGCCAAATGTGCAACACGTATCGCAATATAATTATTCATGAATAGGCAAAAATAAATAGTCATTCTTACCAATAATAATTCTGCCCCTTGCATAATTCATGAATTTAAATTCGTAAATTGCTCTAAAAATATAAGGCAATTCACAAATTTTACAAACTCAATTCGTGAATTACTCACAAAAAATGTCTGGATTCATGAATTTTCACCCAAATTCGTGAATTCACTAAAAAAAATGTCTGAATTCACGAATTCATTTTGGTGAATTCGTGAATTAGTGAAAAAAAGAAGCAATTCACGAAATTCATTAGTGACTATTTTTTATCTTTTTTTATCTAAGTGACTATTTTTTTTATCTTTATTATCTATGTGACTATTATTTATTTTTACTATTCCAAAGTGGCTATTTTACTACTTGCCCCAAACAAAACATTGCATATTTTGTAATTTGATAGAATCTTGAGTATATTAAGCGTAGTTATTTAATTAATTTTAATTTTAGGTATGTGATTAAATTTATGGGACGACTCTTAGTATGTAAAACTAACTATGTGTAACAAATGGATTAATATATATTGTACTTCATCCCACAAATTTAGTACAAGATGTCCGATTAATAATGTTATGAGGATGAAATATCTATAATAAAATTGGAAATATAAAGTAGTCCATGTGTATTGTTATAAAATTATGAGGGAAAGGAGAATTTGGGATGAATAAAGTATAGTTATTTTTTGTGGGACGCGGTGACATATTGTGTTATTTAATAAAATTTTGAGAATGTTTGTTATAATAATGGGTTGTTATAAATTTTACCTTTAAAAAAATAAAAAAAAATAACGTGAAATTTTATGAACACTCCACGGAGGATTCAAATTTGAAACCAAAACTCAAAGACCTTTGATCTCGGACATTAACCTCCTACCACAAAGCAAACGCATGCACACATAATTTCACTTTAGACGTGTGACTAAATTTGCATTATGTCCAAATACAATAAGTGGGACTAAACTTAAGTGATGTAGGGAAAAATTATTTTTATACTCTTCATTTTAAATCAACTTCTTCTTTGACCCTTACAATGAAAATCCTACTTTACCATCGCAATGATCACTTTTTGATTCTATTGGTGTGTCAGCTCTTTCATATAATTTGTATTTTTAATAATAGTTGAGAATTTATGAATATAAGTTTCTTGAGAAACTTCTTATATGACTACAATATTTGTTGAACATGCTTAATCGGTCTAGATTTTCTAACTATTATACCGATCTAAATTCTTGAAATAAGACATTTGTGATAAGTATTCCCATTAGATTTTTATTACTCCCTCCATTTCGTATAAAAAGACTCATTTCTTTTTGGCTTTTCTGACACGCTTTTCCACGCTTCTCGATGATGAGTTTTAAAATGAATTTTTAAAGAATTTTTTCTTTTACGGGATACTACGCCAGAAAAGCCAAAAAGAAATGAGTCTTTTTAGACGAAATGGAGAGAGTAATTGTTATGACATGTAGGAAATAATATTAGGAAAATGTTTTGTTCGAAGGCACAAATCTTATTGAATTGGTGGCATTCAAGAAATTGACATTTTTTTCATCATAATTATTTATAGTCGATAATTGTGTGTATTCGTTTGGAAACATGCTCATTTTGTCGAGGTCGGAATTCATTTGAAACTCTCAATATTCATATTATGTTTCGGGAAATTACTTTTGTCCATAAAAAATTAATCACTTCCAATGTACACTAAGGTTCAACATAGATAACAAATTAAAAGGTTAGATAATCAAATCAAGTATAAATCTTATGGCATCAAAGCTTGCATTATCATAAAACATATCACCATACACATCAGTTTAAATATACACATCAGTAGATACATAACACCACCATTTAAAACAAACTATAGACAGAACTTCTCTTCCTACTTGAGGCAGAGCCATTTCATGCTAGCTCAAGGAGTAAGAGACTCGGAGCAAAGGATCGTTTCGAGCAAATGCAGTAAAAAGCAAGATATAAAAATGTTCAGAATTCCTGGTAGACAATGGATAGATGTTGCTCTTTTTTCTCACCGGAAACCCATAGATGTTCATGTTCTTCTTTCCCTTCATTAAATCACCCTTCTGTCAAGGAGCTCAGTCCGATGTATGAGCTGTGTCGACCACCGAAGGTTGCATCCTTAAGTCTCGCCATGGGACTAAGGATCCATCGAGGCTCCTGCACATAGAGGAAATGTGTGTTTTAATCGATGAAGATTGTGACACGAGAACTGAATCTGAAGCAAGCATACAACTATTGATATAAACAGTATAGTATAGGCAAATCTACAATTTACTTTGATGGAATGATTAATTTCAACCTGTTTGATCGTCTAATCTTTCAAAGACCCCCTATGAAAGGAGAGAAAAATGATGAGAAGGGGAAGTACCTTATGCTCTATAGTCAATTGTGACTTAAGTTGAAAAACTTGTGGCCTATCACGCTGCCATCTTCGACCAATAATCACGAGCCCAATAACAGCTGCAGCAACAACGAGAGACCAGTATGGATTTGCATTTTTCGCGTGGCCATACAAGGAAGAGGCATGTTTTCTCCACCAAGCATCACAAGGAAGATTATTCGAATCGCTAAACTTATTATTCACCGCATTATCCAGAGATTCAAATGATTCATCAATTTGCATGCCCTCATCACCAACTAATGCTGTGCCATCATCATCATAAGAGCTCTTATCAGTACCATACACACCCTCCTCTTTGTCTATTGACTTTGAGGATGCAACATCGCCCAAGTCAGAACCATAGAGCGCCGGAACTCCAGAAAATTCATCAGAAATGAGCCCTTCTATATTAAAGTTCTCATTTTGCTTTAAGTCTGACTTACCTCCTTGCTCCTCCATAACTCGACTAATTTCATGCTCATAGCCCTCTCCAGAAAGCTTCTCCTTGTGTTCAGATTCCACTGGTGACTTCTCATGAACACTCGGTGAAAGTCCAAAGTGGCCAGACATGAACAAGGCACGAGCTGTCTTGTAATCATCATTCCCACTGAAATTGCTATCAACATTATCCAAAACGTTTCTCGGACCAGGAGCAGCAGCATATGCAGATTCAGTGAGCGCTACAACTTCCCATTCATTTCCTTTCTGGGAAATGTCCTCTCCCTTATTATCCTCCGACATCTATGGAAGTACTTAGTAATTAGTATAGACAAGATCAGCAGAAAAACAAAACAAAAAAAAAAAAATCCAATCCAAGAAATATTAAGTTGTGCAGACTACACCAGAGCATTACTAACACAATCAACGAAATAGTTCGCCATAGAAACTTTTAATAGTGCATCTCAAGATATGCAAACTCCTGTATGCTTGTGAAGCTTAATTTCCATATTTAACTTATGATCTCAAAGCAACTTGAGGTAATCAGTCAAAGCAAAAACAAAAGATGATTAATCATACTGCAAGTGGAAATACTTCCATTAAACAAATTGACACTAAACTATAACCGATTAACATAATTAGGCATGGCCTAATATGGTAAAAGCCTCTCCTTTTCTCCACAGAGAATCTTCAGTCATCAACATAAAACCCTAATCTTTTTCCACCTAACCAAACACTACAATTCAAAAACATCCCTATCAAATTCAGAGTCAAATTAATGGACATACAACCACAAAAACCCCATAAATTCTTCCAGAAAACAATAATTACAGCAAAATTCGATACGATCAACCGTCTACGCAAGTACTATGAACTGTGCAATTTTCAACAAGTTCGCGCACCAAAATTCAACACGAAAATCGTAAATTAAACAACTATGGAACTTCAAGCAACAAATCGATCGAGGCGAGTGAAACTTACCGCCGAGAACTGAACTTGCAGCGGGAAATGTGAAGATGGAGATAGGGGGGGGCGGTATTAGAGTTTCTCTCTCTATTTTCTTTTTCTTTTTTCTTTTATTTCTTTTTGGCTAATTTTTATTTTAAATGACTAATGATAACTTGTAGTCTTGTACAAGTATCAAATTCCATAACCTTTTTTTTTTTTTTTTTTTAATTATTTTTTTCAAAGAAAAGTAAATGTATGCTCATGATTTGATAGTTGAACTCGACGCCTTTGGTGGTGGGCTAGGCTATATTGTCATTACATTATTAATATTTTTTTAATTTACAAAGTTGCACAATCAATTTATTCGAGATGATAATATGAGATACAATTATAAGATGGTTTTGACCTTTATAAAAGTTAAGACTTGTAACTCAATTACTAATATTAAAAAGTTCAGAATGAGTTATGTTGAAACCGGAACCAGCGCAAAAATCAAACCGAACTAACCATAATTTATGGTTTGGTTCGGATGGTCACCTTATTCGGTTTGATTTAAGTTAAAAATATCAACCCAAATTTAATACAGTTTGGGTTTGAGTTGGCCGAAAAAATTCGATTTCAACCTGAAACTCGAATTATTTTAATTATATTTTTAATGTTATATTTTTATAAGTTCATTAAAAAAAATAGTATTATGTGGAGTATATACAGTACTAGTTGGTATATTATAATTTTTGATATTGCTTAATTTGTTGGCACGAGGGTTTGCATTTGAATTATGAAGTTGAGTGCAATGCAGTTAAGTGTGGTATTAGTTTCTTGCTGAATTAAAGTATTGGTTGTGCAGAAGGAAAAAAGTAAAAAGAAAAAACATGGTTTAACCCAAACCCAAACCGAACCGTAATTTATGGTTTGACACCTAGTTCGGGTGGTTTGGTCAAAAGGAAAACCAAAATTTGGTTTCGGACTGCTCGGGTTTGGTTTGGGTTGGACCAAATCGCCCGAATGCTCACCCCCACTCTGAAGTCTGAAGTGCTGCATTGTTTTGAAAGCTTGAAGATTAATTAGATCCTGCAGTCTCCAAGGCTCGCTCTTACTGTCGTATATGAAATATGTTAGTTAAAAGCGTAGTTAGAGTAGTAATTTACTGTTCATGCATTGTTCATATATTTTCATTGACTTTTTGCTGGATGATTGCCCTTTTGGATTTATAAATAAATGGTAATGTCTATTTTCTATTTTGTATTTTTGTTTATAAATCGCAATGTGTCAAGTAATCACCAAAACATTAGAATTTATAAATTGATTTTACTGTTTCAGGAAGCTTTTCAAGACTCAAGTTTATTATTAAAAGAAGGCATTGATAAAGAAAAATTATCGCTCAATGCTAGTATTCTAAGTTACTATAGTAGTCCGTATTTTATATGCATTATTTTTATTTGATACTAGTACAACTTTAGCGAAAACCACCCTTAGCTACCGAAACGCTTTTATTGGTTTGGGGAAATTCTACAAAAATCTTTTAACCATCAAGTATAAACTAGTGTTGCGCCCGTGCGCTTTACGGAACATATGAATCATAAAGAGTGATAAAATAAATAGAAAATTGAAATTATATATTTTCTCTCACGTCATTATTGAACAACACAACACAATATATTATTATTATTATTTTTAATAAAAATTTAATTTTTATAATATTGAAAACCTAAAATAATTTTAAAAGAATATAAGTAAATATAATTTAAATATTCATGTAATAGAAATATAAACATATGCTATACTACATCTCTACATTTATACAAAACTATTATTGATATTATGATATTTGAATTATTTTTCACAAATTATTTATAAAAAAATAGGATTGAAAATAAATAAATAAATAACATATGGATATAGCAAAATAAATAAATTAATAGAATAATTTAATGCAAAAATAGAATATTAGCAAAGAATGAAACACTATTATAATTTAAATCCATTTATTACTAAATTCATTGTACAATTCACAACTCTTTGAAATAAATCACCTTCATAAAACTATTAGACAATTGGTGATCACTTTTGAAGGGAAAATGACATTATTGTAATTTTTGCCAACAATTCTACTTTTATATATTGTATAGATATAAACATTAAACCTGAGGAAAGATAAATGAAATTGTTGATTGAAATAATTTTTTTTCAAGACTGGAGATCAAACAACTAGTTTAAAGTGAATAGACACATGAAAAACAGATGTATCCTAGTATATTTCATAGGTAAACTGTAAACAACACATCAATGCAGTATTTACCAGACTTGCTTGTACCATTGAACAAAATAACAAGGAAATTAATCATAGTGTCAAAGTATGGAAAATTTAGCTGCAAGGTCATTAGGTAAACTGTAGCCAGTTGGAAAACGAATACCCAAATACAAGAGGTCGCTATCATCAACTTTTTTCATAATCCTCATCTTGATAGTTAACAAAGCACAGCACAGTTGATGCAACCAAAATGGATTAAGTTTAAATGAACAAAGCACAGACAAGTAGGGCATCGACTCTCGTAGCCCCTTCACACAATGCGCTCCAACTCCCTCGCGTAACTGAGTGTCTGGTTAATCAACTGCAAAGACGGAATCTCCTTGCAAGGTACAGATTCCTTGGCTCTTTGGAAGAACACAAATCCATTCTTGATCTCCCACTCAGGATGCTCCTGCAATTTCCAAATGCCAAGACACACTAGTAAAACTCTGTTTTTTTTTTTGTTTTTTTTTTTTTTTTAAATTATCAAACAGCACCAAGATAATTAGTGCAAACATCGATGCCAAGATGAGAGGTACCGCTCTACTTCATCCTATAAATATGTATTTAGTGAGCTAGTGCAGTAGAAGAAAACAGGGTGCAACAGATGTTACCTCCTCGATGTATTCAACTACTTCCTTGTCTGAAGAATACAGCAGCATTTGACGTGCATCATTTATTGAAAGAGAGTCGTATGCCTTCTCGCTGCATCCAGCTATCTCATCTCTGCCAATAATAATCAAATATTAAATTAAGACCAAGTGTAAGTTTGTTTTCAGAGGATTGGCTGGACTCAGAATGAGCTGGAAATAGGATGTACACATAAAATGGTAATCGATGAATTGAGTGACAAAGTTATACAACCAAAAGGAACAGATGGGGTGCAAAGCCTAGAGAAACTCATGCCACATTAGCAGTTTAGCACAAAAATGAAGGTAATGGTAATTTACCTGACTGTCTTTGCAAGTAAGTCCATGAAATAGACATATGTTTCATGAGGTACAGTCTGTCTAGCTGTTAGCACCCTGTTATATGCTCCTTCCATGAAGGACTGTTCCAGCTCGACAGCATGCTTGATACAAGGATTCTCCAAAGCACTAGCAGAAAGTAACTCCAACTCAGTATGGAATTCAGCTATTCTGTTTTGCACAAGGAGTCTTAGCAGGTTGAGACCCAAAATAGGATACTCCTGGGGAGACGGTGGGAGACGACCCCTGCTCAATCAAATGAAATAAGAGTCATGAACTTTGTTTAGAAAGCAAAACGTTCATCTGTACAGGAACAATGTTTACAGAAGTGTTTTGATACTCCAATGCTAAAATTCATTCATAAGATGGCGCCTTTGTTTCATAAACAACAACTGCTACTATCCTAATTTGTTGAAAAAAATTGCAAAAAGAAGATGACCAGACAATGAATGCTGAATATGGATATTCTCTAAATCATAGTTTTCATTGTAAATTTTAATGCATTAGCACCCGAGGGCCATGGTTACACCCTTCTGATGGCAACATAATCGTATAGTTTATTAGTTTGAGAAAGAATTGAAGACAGATGCTTACGAAGCATCAGTATAGTAAGGCTTCAGTTGGAAAAAGTCCCTCTCAAAAGCTTCCTGATCCTCAATCTTCACACTCAGGACAACTGCATGCTCATAAATGTCCCCTGAAGAAAGAAAGCCCAATTAGATTAATTCAGGACGTAAATGTAATAGTACACCACAAATTTTTAATGCAGTGTCCATTTTGAACTTTTACTATTTCCAACGCTATGGCCGAATTTCAAATTCAAATTAATTTAGTTTGGAGCCTAAATATCTCCCTCAGCTCTATATAAACCTTATTATTATTAGCCGAACAACTCATCATATCTTGCCTCCTCAGACCCATTTTTTATTTTTTTAAATATAAATATTTCGATATCCAATTACAATTTCTTTCTTTCACAAGAACAATGATTCAAACAAAACAAAATTAATTTTTTGCAGTATAGTAGTATTTAGGATAAACTGTAGCAGATGAAAATTTTGAATGCAAATTTGGCTTTCTAAAAGTAGTTGATCATGATTACAACATTTCCTCCACCAAAGTAATAAAATTGTAATACAGCCATGGGTATGCTATTTCAAGAGGTTAGTTTTTACCAAACTTTCTGATTGATATTATTCATACATTTCTTGAAACTAAAATAAAAAGGATTTATGCTTTGATATTGTAGGGTTCAATGAGGAAGCAACAAACTCAACGTAAAGCATCAATACAAGAAAGCCATTACAGCCAACAACTGCAGTGCAGATAATCAGTCCCAAGGGTATTTTTACAAAAAAATCCGCCTTCTGTGTGTGTTTGCGGTTTTCTGTAATAATATATAAAAACAAGTACTGTATATTTTATGATTTTTATACGCTCGATGATGAATCAAGAGATACTAATTTTCATTACATATATCTGTATACGGAGACGCACTTCACAAATACCGACATGATACAGCCTCTTTTTTATTTATTTTTTTCGGCCAACACGTACACTCATTTACTTTATTAAGCAAAGATCAAGAAATCAATTCAAAGAAATATGAGCAAAAGGTAATTGAGCATGAGCAGATCCTCGGGAAGATTGATTAAAGATTTGAGTATTACCAATTTTCACATTTGATTAATGTCTAACTTATAGCTTATACAGTTATACATATAAAGAAATAAGAGATCCAGAAAACAAGTGAGGAAATAGAGTTTTGGAAGCTATAAAAATGGTTGATGATTAAATTTCAAACCATGGCCGAGAGTTGCTACAGAGTGTAAACCGTGGGCTAGCTTGCTAGGATGGTTATGTATCTATTTTCTCAAATGTTTTGAATATAAAAATACATTTATTTGGTAAGTAATGGAGTATTTCTTATGAACTTTAGTTGGGAATACACGTGATCTTTAATTAAGTATTTTCATGAATTTGGAATATTTACCCAAGTGTAAGTAATACATGAGTTGAAAGACTTAAAACTTTCTCTGTAAGAAACAAATTATAGTGACGCTACACCCATACCTTTTTTACTTACAAGCCAAAATTATGTGTTTCCTTAAGAGAGAATTCATAAAACTAAATATTTATTAAATGAGAGGTAGAAAGTAACATTACTTGCAAGTGTCAACTCATGCACAGCATTTGGAGTTTCTTCAAATAATGGAGGCAGACTCTTGAATCCTGTCAATAATACCTGGCATATTGAATGTGTAATTACTAGCAAGATACATTAATATTACAAACATCATTGTTGAACAATGTTTTGCTTTATTTTGCACAAAAAATAAGGTATATTATTCATTGGCTAGGTAGAGAAACCTAACCTTTCAGCTAAAATTTCAATAAACTAAATTATAAACTTAATCCAGCAGCTTCATAACCAATAAACTGTGCACGAAAAGGTCATTTTTACACCTAAATTACCAAACATTGATACTTTCTTGCCACCAAATGGATTCTTTCATCTTATAAACATTTACAAGTGGAACCAAAGAGTAAATCCCTTCCCCATTTTATACAATTGTGAAGCTCTGAACAGTTTAAAACGGTGTCCAAGCATAAATAAGCATCAGAAATATCGTACAAAAATAAAAAGTTCCCAAACTCTTGTTCATTCCAGTTTGAGGTTATGAAACGATATTATGCAAAAACCTAGAAAAGGCTCAAGCGAAATTGATCGATCTAACTTCATTCGCATCCCCAACAATTGCAAAGCAGGAAAGAGATGAGCAAAATAAGGTCACTAACGACATAAGAATTCATAGTTTTCCTCAATAATTTGAACATATCTAAAACCCGAACACAGAATAATCAACAGATTATATTATACTAGGGTTTACTATCCAATTGAGTATATTCAAACCACAATTTCTCGACAAACAGGTGTAACAACTACATCTAATTTCTACTATAACAAAAAATTGAGGGTTACCTTGAGCTGAGACAGAAGATTGGTACAAGTATCAAAATCCTTACGGATAAAAGCCGCTTTGAATCGCTCGAACGTTTGGGAAACCTCTGTGGTTCTTGGATCCATTTCTCTCTCCAGATTTCTCTTCTCTTTTCTCGCCGAATTCTTTTTTCTAGGTATTTGGAAGAGAAGACGCTATGCTTTCTGCACAAGCAAGCATACCAGATTTAAACCGGGTTTGACGATCTGGGTCATCAATGACCCGTATTTGATTAACCAAGCCCAAGCCCAAGCCCAACCCAATTAAATTAATTTAAGACCACAAGTTTTTGTTGTATTTCACGCGATAATAATCTAACTAAATGGAATATTTAATTTAACTAGTACTGTATACTACTATATACTCCCTCCATTTCGCTTAACTTGGCTCATTTGAATAGTGGCTTTTCTGGCACGGTTTTCCACGCTTCTTGATGATGGGTTTTAAAATGGATTTTTGAAGAATTATTTTTTTTACGGGATACTACGTCGTAGTATCCCGTAAAAAAAATAATTCTTCAAAAATCCATTTTAAAACCCATCATCAAGAAGCGTGGAAAACCGTGCCAGCACAAGCCAAAAAGTTTTGAGCCAAGTTAAGCGAAATGGAGGGAGTAGTATCCACCGTGCATTGCATGGACAAAATATGTGTCATGTTGAATAATTAAAGTATTTGATTTGAAGATGAAAAATTGAAAATGTTTTAATAGATTACACAAGTCCCAATTTACAGTAAAACTTTTCTATAGTCATATCCTTGGGACCACAAAAAAATATTTTTAAATGAGGGTTATTCCTAAATAGAGTTATAAGGTTTTTTTTTATTTTTTTATTTTTAAATGCATGTATATTATATAATGGTATAATTAGTAGATACATGTACATGTAATGTGTTGAACTTAATTGAACTAATTTATTCACGTAATATGAAAAGACAATACTCAAGAGTCACCCACCATAGATGCATGTACTTGCTTTTGATTGCTTTAATTTTTGGCAACAAATTGTTTATGCTTTAACGGATGAAGAAATTATTGAAAGAATTAGGCAAGAAAATGAGGAAAATAATCCAGAGGATGATAGCATAGAAGTACAAAAAGTTTCATGTGAAGAAGCTTTAAGCTTACTCGACAAGTTGCAAATGTTTTGGGTCATGTGGACGAGCTAATGCGCACACGCAAGTTGAAGGATAAGGTTACAACACAAAAGATTAAATCATTGTCACAATCAACCTTGAACAAGTATTTTAAATCAACTTAAATCTATTATAAAATTATATATATTATTATGATTTATTCCTAAATGGAGGTGTATTTCTTTATGTTGGGACTTGAAAAAATATGAATTATGACAATATGGAGTTTATTCCAAATTATAACTGGTCCCAAGTTGGGACCATGAATTTTTATTCCTAAAGAGAGTTTATTCCTTAATAGAGTATTCTTTTTGAGAGGTTTTACTGTATATTTCAATTTACTTTCCTTTTAACTCAAAGAGAAACACCCCTTTTGAAGAAAAATGAATTTTTTTCTTTTTTTCACCTTTCCTTTTTTTGCCCTTGTTTTTTTACTGCCTCCGTCCCACGGCAATTGTCCACAAGTATTATTTTATACCTCACATATATTCCCCCTTATGGACAATTGCCGCGGGACAGAGGGAGTATGTTGAATATTTTTTTCCAGACATTAAGGAAATTTTTTGTTGATAGTTATTTTCACTCCAAACCATAATAATATTTTTTTCATTCTGAACTATGATAATATTTTTTCTATAAAAAAAAATTCATTCATTTGAAGTGGAGTAATATTTTTCCACTTTTTTCCACCTCAGAGAAAATAACATAAAACAAATGGATAACTATACTATGCGATAAAAAAAATGTCGTTTTTTTATCCCTCATATTCCTTTCAATTATACATTTATACTTCCACCGTCTCACTTCAAGTATCTCATTTTATTATTTTATACCTCACGTATATTTTCTTTTACAGACAATTTAAATGAGACGGATGGAGTAGAGAACGCACTATAAAAAGTTAGACTTGTGTCTCAACTATAATATTAAAATTAAGCTTAAAATGAGTTATATTGATTGATGAGATTACGTTTCCGTTTCTTAAGCGGTGGAATAAGTAACACGAGTCAAAATTATAAATTTAATTGATTATTTCCATATATCTTATAGACATCTCACTCGTACATATAAAAGCATTCTATTCCGGGCAAATAATTCCTAAATTTGTAGTGATAATATTTAGACATTTACACGTTTACCATTCAACAAGCTGTTTAACCTCTTTTTTTTTCTTTTTTTTTTTTTGACAATAGCTGTTTAACATTTTGAATATCCATATTAGATTAAAAAATATCCAAATTCTTTAATTTACTACTCCAAGAAACCCAAGAGCAAGAAGTAAGGCCTTTTGGGCTCTCGATTTATTTAATTTGTATCTTTAGCCCGATAACAGGCCCGTTTTTAAGGCCCATGTACATGGGCCCGCATTATATTATTTCAGCCGTTCTGGTGTGGCGGGTAATGAATCGAATATTATCTGCAAAATCCTCCACCCTTTAATTACTCCATAAAACAGGGAAAAACAAAAAAAACACAAAGAAGCTATACCTGAAAAAATCATTTACTGCCATGGGGGATCTCTACGCTCTGGATTTTGATGGAGTGCTTTGCGACAGCTGCGGAGAGAGCTCCCTTTCAGCTGTCAAGGTGTTTCTCAATTTTTATTTTCATGGCTTTTTAATTTATTTATTTTTTCTGCGATTTTGCTTCGGAATTTTGGTTGACTCGCATTTACTTCGTTCTAACGGAATCGATTCTGCATTTGATGTTGTCACTTTTTTATTTAATGCGCTTTCATAGGCAAGCTGATTTTTGTTATCCTGTTGTATTAATTTTTGATTTCTTTTAGTTCTATTCATTGAAGCACATATTCAGGTATTTCTGTGGGATTTTCTCAGATTTTTGCATAAATCTACTTCTGTTGATAATTAGATTTGGTTTTTTTTTTATTTTTTATGCCTCTTTTATTAGGCTGCTAAAGTAAGATGGCCAAATCTATTCAATGGCGTGGACCCACAATTAGAGGAATGGATTGTTGATCAGATGCACACAGTAAGTAATTCTTTCTTCCTCTTTTCTCTTTATAAAACTTTGAATGCTGATCATGTTTTAATTGGTGAGAATTGAAAATTTTGCATTTATAGTTATTCTGTGATTCTTTAAAAGTTACAAGTAGTTCAGGATTCTAAGAATTATAGGGATATTGGCATTGTTTGATTAACAAATACTACCTCCGTCCCAACGAAGATGAGACATTTTATTATTTTATACCTCATATACATTCAAGAAACGCCTCATGTTCATTGGGACAAAGGGAGTACCTCTTTAAATTAAGAAAATGTAGCCATTTCTCTCAAAAATGTGTGTTTTAGTAATTGGCAAAACCTTCCATTTCTCACGTACTCGATCAAACGAATTGATAAAGCTAGAAACTTATCGCTAAGATTTTGGATATAGAGGAATGTTTGCATTGCTGTATTTGAGGTTTGAGATTTGCTTATTTTGATTCACCTTTTTCTTGTGTGACTAATGTTAGATTCTTACAGCTGATAAACAGCAACAACACACACTGTTGTTTGATGGTTTGCAAAATAGTTATCTTTTTTTTTTTTTGGAGGAAACAAAATAGTTATCTGGATTGGTTAACACTGGCCTTCGTTGTTCGGAGTGATTGCATCTTCAAAAGTTCTTTCAGTCTTTATATACTTTTTAAAAGATGTTATGATAACGACGGAGGTATTATTAACTCGTTTCAGGTTCGACCAGTTGTGGAAACTGGATACGAGAATTTGTTACTCGTGAGATTGCTGTTGGAGATGAGAATTCCCTCAATTCGGAAATCCTCAGTGCGTATACCACCAATCCTCTATTGCATCATCCTACAACATTTGCTATCACATTTATGGTGATCCTTACTTTTCAAAGAAATTTTAAAATGTACCTAGCCTTATACATTCATGCTTCGCGTGTAAGGTTGCAGAGGGACTCACAGTTGAGGGTATATTGGAGAATTGGACGACTATAAAACCCGTGATCATGGCAGAATGGGACGAGGAAAGGGATCCCCTAATAGATCTTTTTGGAAAGGTTAGGGATGAATGGATGGATACGGATTTATCGACTTGGATAGGGGCAAATAGGTAAATCTTGTATGTTCTTGATATCACATGTTCTGCGTCCGTAAATAAATATCGATGAAGCTGGTTTATAATCTTGCAGATTTTATCCAGGCGTTCCTGATGCCTTGAAGTTTTCTAGTTCGAAGCTCTACATTGTCACAACGAAACAGGTCTCACTACATTCTTTCGATGAATGATAACCATTAATAAGACTTGACTGATTCTTACTGGTTCGACTAAATCTTTTTGCAGGGTCGTTTTGCAGATGCTTTACTCCGAGAGCTTGCTGGAGTCACTATCCCGCCTGAGAGAATCTACGGGCTGGGAACTGGGTGAGTTTTTCCACAATAGAGACATGCATGAATGAGAAATCATATTGAATTCTTGACATTGAATTGAAATTTGATGAATGAAAACTGTGTCAGCCCTAAAGTAAAAGTGTTGAAGCAACTTCAAGAAATGCCCGAAAACCAGGGTCTAACCCTTCAGTAAGATCTTCGGATTATAACTTTTACGAGTGTTTTTCATTATCTGTTTCTGGAATAGAAATTTTGAATCTTTTTGCGTTGAAAAGCTTTGTTGAAGATAGATTTGCAACTCTGAAGAATGTCATCAAAGAGCCAGAGTTGAACAAATGGAACCTATATTTAGGTGATTTATTCAATTTCCACTTACGTTATATACTCCATGCTGCATTATACGGATTCATGATTTGAGTTTTTCAAGCAGGGGATTGGGGTTATAACACTAAAAAAGAGCGCGATGAGGCTGCAGGAGTTTCCAGAATTCAAATTCTTCAGCTGTCAGACTTCAGCAATAAGCTTAAGTGATCTGATCTTCTTTCGGGTCAGTGTCCTAGTTCGAATTCAAGCACATTAACCACTCCAAACTAGAGGGACTGAATTAAAGTCGATTGAACAGCATTCTTGAAACTAATAGTCTACTATTCTTCCCACTTTGTTGTATCATTGTATGAATACATCTCTACATTTCTTGGAATAAAGGGAGAGTTTCAATAAGAACGTGGTGATGTTTTTGCGCCTAAACTTTCTAGTCCTAGCCATCATTGTAATCATGAAAATAACTTAGATATGAGCATAGTAGTTCAGTAACCATATATAGATGCAGGAACAGGCAGTTTACCACAGAAATAGTGGAAAATGTAATAAAATTGAGAAGGTAAACAATTTACCAGAAAGTGAAGATGAAATTGAGTCATTTAGAGTAGGTTACAGACTTACAGTGGAATGACAAGAATATTCAGTCATCAATTACAGAGCTGTTAAAAGGGGTGGTATTTTTGTCTCTAAAGCTCGTGATGCGTCTCTTTGGCATCGGAGTGTTTCGTCTTCGTCTTCTCCTCCTGAAGCTTCCTGAAAACCTCGTCGAATGTAGGATCTCCAGGTCTTCTGAAGAGCTGCTCGCCTATCTTAATCTCATAAGCCTCTGGTTCGCTCAACAAGAATTCTTTTAACTAGAAAATTGCAAAACCAAGAAATTTGTAGATTAATAATGGAGATGAATTACACTAGTAAAGCAAATGAAACAAAAGAGGAGACTTCCTCTAAACAATCTATGAAGAACTTCACTGCAGCAATACTTGGATCATAGGATTGTTAGAAGTGTAAAGAATTTTAGTAGGAATTACGAAAATCGAAACGAACCTCCAAAATATTTCGACCTTTGGGCATGGTGAACATGATTGTGCTTGCATCAACGCCGTTGAATCTGGCCTCAGTTGCTCCTGTTCTTGCTACCTTTGTCCATTTCGTGGCGATTTCTGATACTTTTTCCTTTAAGATATAGATACGAATTGCATGAACGAATATTAAACAAATTAAAATGCATAAAATCGGTAAACCAACTTGAATTAAACTAGGATCTTGGTCTTCATGGACACATAGTAGACAAGATTTAAAAAAAGCAAATAAAAAAATAATATGTGGATTTATAAAATGCAATTTCAGGAAAAACTATAAAGAAAAATAAATAATTAACACCTTAAGTACCCATGTCTTCTCAATTCACCACCATTTGAGGAGAAAGAACCTTCCACGGTTCCACCCCCAACCAGAAGCACGTGCGCACGTGCTTTCTCTCTCAATTGTCAGCTCACATTCTCATGAATTCCCCATTCAATCATAGTCAAAAAAATAAAAAATAAAAAAATCACCGGATTATGTACATTTTTGCTTTAATGGCAAGGAGTTTCATCCAATTTCTACCGAATTCGACCGCTATTTTATTCGTTTGTTGATCGATGAGAGAGAGGGAGAGAGAGAGACAGATTTCCACTAAAACTAAGCACCAATTAAAGTAAAGCAGTAATCTAGAATCACAGAGGATGTGGAAAATTTGCCGCAGCAAAATCAAGTAAAGCTCATTACCGGAGTCCGACGAGTACCGGGTCGAAGCTTGACGAATCCGAAAACTGGCCCCATAATATCCTCCGGGAGCCCCATTCCGGCGAAGTCGGCCGGTGGCAGGTCGAATTCGGGCCGCTTCTTCGCGTTGCCCCAATCTCTCCAGTCATCGTCCTCCTCGTCATCCACGACGTCGTCGAGCTCGTCCGGAATGTGGATCTTCCGCTGCGCTGCGTCGGCGAATTTGTAGAAGCGGAACTTTCCGGCGGCGATAAGGAGGAGGAAGAGGAGGAGAGTGTGGTGGCGGTGGAATTTGGCGCTTGGAGTTTTCATTTTGCAGAGTTTGGAATTTGGAGCTGAATTTGGTTAGGGACTGTTTGGATGAGTGTTTGCTATTTATAGGTTGAGGTTGCGCTCAAGGATTCTAACGTGCGCACTTGGAGCCAGGCAAAGAACATGAACTTGTGAACTAACCTGCGCATCTTGTTATTTACTTGGGCTGGGCTTCATTTTTAATAACTGAACTGTATATTGCTTCTTTATTTAGGCCCATGGTTGGACAGTTCAGCCCAAAAGAACCCCAAGTTTAATTGTTATTATCATAAATAAATAAAAAATTACTTATATAATTATTTGGGAGTTTTATCATTAGAAAAATTGAATAATTTTATAACAAATTAAAGCTCGCTTAGGTGGGCCAAGACTTGAAGGGTGTTTCATTTACAGTTATACATCAACTTTATTTATTTATTTTTAACAATTATTCCATTTGTCCCACAATAAGTGTCATAATCCTTTGAAAATTTTGTCCCTAAATAAGTGTCTAGTCGTATTTTTCTAAATAAAAAGTAGTTTGAACTACCAAATTTACCCCCATAATCATTACTAATTTCTTTACCTTTTCAATTTACTATAAAATAATTAGGAATAAATTAAGTAAATTCACTTAATTTCTTAGGCTGCGTTTGGTAATCATCTCAAGATGAAGAATGATGATTCATCTCAAGATGACTCATATGAATAGTGTCAAGATGAATCATTCATCTCACCATTTGGTAGCAAAAAATTCAGACTCGGATGATATCATATTGTGTTTGGTACAAATTACAAAACTCTAGATTAAAATTTAAATTGACTATTTTACCCTTATTAAATACCCCTACCAATTTCACTTTTTATCGTTGAGATTAAATAGTACCCTTTATTATTATTATTATTATTATTATTATTATTATTATTATTATTATTATTATTATTATTATTATTATTATTATTATTATTATTATTATTATTATTATATTGTTGAGTTATTATTTTTATTATTCTTGTTATTATTATAATTATTACTATTATTGTTATTATTTATTATTATTATTATTATTATTATTATATTTATTATTATTATTATTCTTGTTATTATTATAATTATTACTATTATTATTATTAAATTATTATTATTATTAAATTATTATTATTACTATTATTATAATTGTTACTATTGCTATTACTACTATTATTATTATTATTTTATTAAATTATTAATATTTATTATTATTATTATTACTACTATTATTGATATTATTTATTTATTATTATGGTTATTTTATTACATTAATATTATTATTTTATTATATTATTATTATTATTATTATTTATTATTATTACTATTATTATAATTATTACTATTACTATTACTATTACTATTATTATTATTATTATTTTATTACATTATTATTATTATTATTATTTTATTATATTATTATTATTATTATTATTATTATTATTATTATTATTATTATTATTATTATTATTTGAAATCGTATAAATAGATAAGGGTAAAATGGTAAGAGAGAGAAAGTATTGTGTTACTGTTTTAATGAGTTCACCTCATCCGACCAAAAACGTGAGATGACTAAACAAGGCGGAACAGTGAAATATCAACGGGCCTTGTATTCATCTCGGGCCCTCCAGTTTATTTTAGTTGGTTACCAAACAGTGAGATGAACCAAGATGATCTCTCTCATCTTGGTTCATCTTGGTTCATCTTCTTTACCAAACACACCCTTAGTTTGTGTGTTAGTGACTTGGGATACTTGTCAAGGTACATATCGAGTAATAGTTGTACTACAAACTTATGATTACACCCACCGACATTTTAAAGTAAATAAAGCAAAACATTTCTTTGACATTTCATATGCTCGCAACTTGAATACCATTACCCAAAAAGTGATAAGCGACCAAATAAAATTTGAATTTGATATCCAATCCAATCGATATTAAGCAAAATACTCGTTTTTAGATGTTTAGTCCTCTTAATCACCGTAGCCGCCATTAACATACTCACGAAACTGATAAAGTAATGTCACTAATTAAGCTCTGCTGAAAACATACAAATCTAAAAAAACAAGGAATTAGTTATACTTTTTGAATATATATGATATAGGAGTATAAAATATTAAAATGTGGCTAATATAACGGGGGGACAGAGTGAGTAACTATTTTTTCGAGATTACGACTCTAAGAAGAGACGTGTTTGATAAAAAAAAAATATTGGGGGTCTGATTTTGGTGCATGGAATTTGAAAGCGGCTATTGAAATACACGGAACGTCAGGAATCTTGAATTTTGTCCTTTTTTGCATCTGCTTTTTCACTTTGTGGACTTTTGACTAGTTAATAAAGATTATTGGCCGCTACTATAAATTTCATTTATCCTAAATTGGCCCAAAGACATATTCCATTAATCCATCATATTTATACACTGAATTTTTCGACATATATTTCAATATACTAAAAAGTAGTAGATGTTAAAATAAAGTTTATGTCTCACTTGATATATAGTGTATAATACTCTATATCAAATATAACTTAAAATTGGGTTAATTATTAATTATGACTGACCTTTTGGCCTTATAGTGACTTTATCATGAACTTTGCTCATTTTCTACACTCATGACCCGACATCAATTTTTAGGTGACAGTAAGATGTCTGGAATCTGACATGGACAAATAAAAATAAAAATAAAATTAGACCAAAAAATATATATATATATAATATATCATCCGAATCACAATCACCATCCCTCATCCTCTTTCGTTGGAGAAGAAACGAAAAGAAAAGAAATGAGTGAAATGATATGCTGCATCCTCATTCGTGGGTACTTTCGTGACCACCCATTGCCGTTTGCTCAATTTAGCATTATTTTGTTTGATTTTTTTCAATCTTTTTATATTATAGTACCTTATATATACATTAATATTGAAATCATTAAATTTACAAAATAAATAAAATTTCCAACTTGATTTGTTTTTCTTCTTCTCTAACTTTAAAAAAATGAACAATAAGACGAATCGAGTTGAATTTTTATATATATTATAAATTTAATGATTTCAATATTAATTAATAAAGTACTACTAATATAAAATAATTGAACAAAATTGAACAAATTAATGCTAAAATGAACAAACTGCGATAAATGCTCATAAAAGTACCCACAAATGGGTGTGTAACATATTATTTCTCTACATATGTACTCCCTCCATTTTTTCTGAAGTGGCCTACTTATATTCAATATGTGAGATATAAAATATACAAGTAGGTCATTTTAAAAAAACAGAGGGAGTATATATTTTTAAATGAGTAAAAAAAATTAAAAGATTATAACAATCAGTAAACAATTATGAGGCCCGTCATAACAAATGGGATCTAAAAAGCTTTTTCGTTTACTCCCTTCCTACTTTATATCAATGTGATTATTACTCGTTTGTAACGTTTCTTTTATTAGTGTAGGTATCCAAAATGAAAAGATCTCATCAGTAAATTGACATTTTTACTCTTTAATTTTTACATTATTTATCCATTTTATATCCACTTTTCTCATTTTATACTTTTTTTTTCCTTAAAACATGTATCACTCATTTCTCTACACCAGTGTAGGGGGCGGGATGAATTTGTTATCAATAAAACTGTGGTGCAAGGGTGTTCCAAGTAAGGTCTCATCCCTTTTGTGGAAATTTTTTTCAAAATAGAGCCCTAACTAGAGATAACTTGATAAAAAATAGGCTTGCAATGTGTCACGTGATATTTGGTGATTATGTATTGGTTGGCTAGAGTCTTCGATGGTGGGTTTCAATATTCTTAGAAGCTATTTTGTTCAATTTGTTAGTTTTTATAGAGAAAATACTAAAAGGGAGGTTATGAATATTACTACCTCTATCCCACTTTATTAGTCTCATTTGCCATTTTGGTCCATCCCACTTATCAGTCTCATTTCCTAAAATGGTAAAAAACTTGTGGCTACAATTAACTCTCTCTCTTTAGAATTGATTATATCCACATATCCTCTCATTTATTAGTTTATGTGCCCAAATGAAATGGGACTAATTAGAAGGGATGGAGGTAGTATTTGGTAATGTGTTTGTTGGAACATTTGGAAAGTTATGAATGATGCTATTTTTTAAGGGACTAAGGTAGATGTGAAATTTATTTTAGATATGATCAAATTTAGATCTTGAAAGTGGATTCGTGCTTTTTTTTCTTCATTTGGTGGAGTTTATTTTCATGCTTGGTGCTCTAGTCCTTTATTGTGTGCCCCGTTGGTTTTGACTTGAGACGGGTTTTTCTTTTTGTAATATTTTGTAACGTTTTGGCTGAATTTGTGTAAGGGAAAAGACTACTCTTTGTACTCACATGTATAATGATTTTTTTTTAACTTTTCAAAAAAAAAACAATTAAAAAAAAATGTACTACTTACGTGGAAATTGACTGTATATCTGAAGACTAAAATTCACACCCACAAACCCACTTGTCATCTTCAAGCCCCACAAAAATAGCCACACCAGATTACCAGAAGGAAAAAAAAAAAAAAAAAAAAAAAAAAAAAAAAAAAAAAGAAGAAAAAGAAAAGAAACACTACTCCGTATTATTTTCCCATTTACTATAAAGGTTGCTCAAAACTCAAACTATCTCTCATTCCCATATCCCCAAAACTGAACAAAAGAAAAAAAAAACACACACACACAGAGAGTAATTGAATCATCAATGGCGGCTGTGAGAAGCTTGATGAAGAGAAGGTCCCATTTTTGTGTTTGCAGTAGAGAGAAGTTGTACTCCACTAGCAGCTCCAGCCCTTTGGCAGATTCTCCTTCATTTGTTCAGAGGCTCAGGGATCTGCCTAAGGATCTCCCTGGTACCAACATCAAGAAAGAAGTTTCCCAGGTACTCATATCAAGAGAGAGAGAGAGAGTTGTATGTACTACCTCAATCCCATTATATTAGAAACCTTTATTTTTTGATTTTTCGATACGCTTTTCCACTTAAACTTAATCGGATTTTAAAATATAATTTTGATGTATTTATTTTTTCAAAAAGCAAAGTACTCTAATATAATGGAATGGAGATAGTATATATATACTCTGTAGCTAACTATGTATAGCTATGAACACTGCTAAGTACAACTAATTTTATTCAATTAATTATGTATAATTAGAATAGAAATTAGTAAGTGTTGGAAATTTGGTTTTTGACCAAATAAATAATAACAAATATTTAATTTATTACATAAATTAAATATTAGATTATTGTTCTACTCGCGGAGTAGATGAGCGTGGTATATTTATAGGCTCAAAACCGATTTCCGGTGAGTGAGATATAAATGTTCAAAGTTTGGTGGAGAGTTACTTCATTAGTTAATGAAGTGTAAGTTATACCACATTGATTAAATATTAATGTGGTGTGTTGTTTAAAAGTGTTTAAACATGTGGACTTAATAACAAGTGGGCCAAGTAAGTGGATAAGTGTGTGGTTGGGCTCTCGCGTGAGCACACACTCGATCCGGCCCCGCCGTCCGTGCCGGACGGCACGGACGGCTCCGGCTCGGGCTCGGGCTCGGGCCTCGGGTTCGGTTTCGTGGCCGTGGACTTGGATCTTGGCAATTGGTCCTTTGGGTGGTCCTTTGGGCCTTTGGCTTGAGCTTGGGGTCTTGTGTACTATATTTTTTAGACCACAAAATATATAGTGTTTTGGGCCATGTGGAAGCCCAATTGCCCAGCCCAATTCTAATGAGGCCTACCCGTCCAGCCCAATTTGTGGCCCATCCGGAAGAAGACTCTGGAAGGTGTCTCTTCAGCTGAACAGTCAGCCTCTTCCACTCTACCACTAACTCACTACCTTAGTGGCTGTTAATGCCTTTATGGCATTGATGTCCCTACTGAATGAGCAGCCTATAAATAGAAGGCTCTGCAGGCCATTCTAGGACACACAACTCAAAGCATTTTGCATCATCTTTTCTACATCATTCAGTTTTTGAGCTCAGTTCCTTCGCCTTTTATTTCCAGTTCGCAGGAGCTTCTTAGTTTGCGGTGCTGCTACTAAGAAGACGAGAAGTCGTTTTATCTTTGGGGACGAAGCGCCAAATCCGTGAGCACTACCCGGGGCGTAATTCGTCTTGCGGAAAGAGGGTTTCCTCAACTCGACTTCAAATTTCATTTTGTTTGTAGTTTTACTCATTTCACTTGTAATCTTCGATTATTCTATTGTAATTGTACGCCCGGCAAGTTCTACATTTCCAACAGTAAGTGGATATGATAATTGTTATGAAATAACTGCAATAATTGATACGAAAGCAAGAAAACACACACACGAATTTGTTTACCCAGTTCGTCACAAATGATTACATTTGGGGGCGCTGCCAAATTAGGAATTTGCACTATATTTCAGATAATAGATTACAATGAGAAAGCGGCTATTTATATCTAATAACCGAGCCCTAACCCTAATCTCTTTAGAATCGACTGGGCCTAATATCGTGGGCCAAAAAGTTGGATCGCCGGTATTTGGGTCTGGTGTACAGTCCATTCTCTATACACTAACAATAATGCATGATCGCGTGGTGTTCACACAAAGTGATGAAAGGAAAAATCACGAGCTTAATTAGTTTATACTAATGTAATTAATTTAGTTAATTAGGCTACCGTTAAGACTAAGAACGCCTCAGAATCCGTAGTACACGTCATCATCCACTAGCATTTTAAGGCCCACCTCTCGGTCCGGGGGCATATTCGTAAATTCAAAAAGCAACATTTACCCACCAATAAAATTTTGACTACGGGAATTTGATTAATTAATGCACAGAGCTGGATTTAGATTTTTTTTTTTGTTGAGAGAATGGATTTGGATCTATATACAGTGACTAAATTATTACTGGATAATAGTTTAATACTACCTCCGTCCTTCAAGTATAGATCGAAGCTTTGTGGCGCGGAGTTTAATGTGATATGATGATATATTAATAAATTAAAATGTTAAAGTGATAAAGTAGAATAAAATATAAGTTCTGGAACTGGTGCGTGACTAGGAGAGATGTCGAACGTTGTATTAGCTATAGAGAGTGGGCAAATAATTCTCTTGCGAAGGTCTTAATTTTGCTCTGATTGTATTTTGCTATGAGGTACTGCTTGTACCTTAATTTTTTGAATAAAATTTTCTTTTCTGATAAAAAGAATAATTGCGGGCCCTTTTAATATTCAATATAATTTGTTTATTCAATTACTGTTTTAAAAAATTAAATTATTACTGCTAGTAAGCTTGAAGTGAAGAAATTTACATTTACTTTTTCTGCAGCTCATTGGTAAAACGCCATTAGTGTATCTAAACAAAGTTAGTGAAGGATGTGGAGCTTTTATTGCAGTTAAGCAGGAAATGATGCAGCCCACTGCTAGCATCAAAGACAGGTTAAAATAATAAATAAATAAAAATCACATAATATTTCATTAATTGCTCAAATCTTGAACTAATCTTGAATAATATTAACATTAAAATCAAGATTCACAAATGAAATTTTGATGCTACAGGCCAGCATATGCCATGATCACAGATGCTGAGAAAAAAGGCCTAATCACACCAGGAAAAGTAAGCCTCTTTTCCTCATCATCATAATAAACTTTTTTTTTTTTCCTGAAAATTTGATGAAAATTTTGAGACTACTGGACCTGAGATATGGGAGGATACTAATGGGAAAGTCGACATCTTTATAATGGGGATTGGAGAAGAAACGAAAAGAAAAGAAATGAGTGAAATAATAGGATGCATCCTCATTCGTGGGTACTTTCATGACCACCCATTGCTGTTTGCTCAATTTAGTATTATTTTGTTCGATTTTTTTCAATCTTTTTATATTATAGTACCTTATATATAAATTAATATTGAAATCATTAAATTTACAAAATACACAAAATTTCCAACTCGATTTGTTTTTCTTCTTCTCTAACTTTAAAAAAATGAACAATAAGACGAATCGAGTTTGAATTTTTATATATTTTATAAATTTAATGATTTCAATATTAATTAATAAAGCACTACTAATATAAAATAATTGAACAAATTAATGCTAAAATGAGCAAACTGCGATAAATGCTCATGAAAGTACCCACAAATGGGTATGTAACATATCATTTCTCTACATATGTATATATTTTTAAATGAGTAAAAAAAATTAAAAGATTATAACAACCAGTAAACAATTATGAGGCCCATCATAACAAATGGGATCTAAAAAGTTTTTTCGTTTACTCCCTTCCTACTTTATATCAATGTGATTATTAGTGTAGTTATCCAAAATGAAAAGATTTCATCAGTAAATTGACATTTTTACTCTTTAATTTTTATATTATTTATCCATTTTATATCTACTTTTCTCATTTTATACTTTTTTTTTTCTTAAAACGTGTGTCACTCATTTCTCTACACTAGTGCAGGGGGCGGGATGAATTTGTTATCAATAAAACTGTGGTGCAAGGGTGTTCCAAGTAAGGTCTCCTCTTTTTTTGTGAATTTTTTTTCAAAATAGAGCCCCAACTAGAGATAACTTGATAAAAAAATAGGCTTGCAATGTGTCATATGATATTTGGTGATTATGTATTGGTTGGCTAGAGTCTTCGATGGTGGGTTCCAATATTCTTAGAAGCTATTTTGTACAATTTGCTAGTTTTTACAGAGAAAATACTAAAAGGAAGCTTATGAATATTATTTGGTAATGTGTTTGTTGGAACATTTAGAAAGTTATGAATGATGTTATTTTTGAAGGGACTAAAGTAAATGTGGAATTTATTTTAGATAGGATCAAATTTAAATCTTGAAAGTGGATTTGAGCTTTTTTTTTTTCTTCATTTGGTGGAGTTTCTTTTCATACTTGGTGCTCTAGTCCTTTATTGTGTGCCCCGTTTGTTTTGACTTGAGACGGGTTTTTCTTTTTGTAATCTTTTGCAAAGTTTTGGCTGAATTTGTGTAAGGGAAAAGACTACTCTTTGTACTCACATGTATAATGAATTTTCTTTAACTTTTCAAAAAAAAAAAAAAAACAATTAAAAAAAAAATGTACTACTTGCGTGGAAATTGACCGTATATCTGAAGACTAAAATTCACACCCACAAACCCACTTGTCATCTTCAAGCCCCACAAAAATAGCCACACTAGATTACCAGAAGGAAAAAAACAAAAAAAAAAAAAAAAAAAGAAGAAGAAGAAGAAGAAAAAGAAAAGAAACACTACTCCGTATTATTTTCCCATTTACTATAAAGGTTGCTCAAAACTCAAACTATCTCTCATTCCCATATCCCCAAAACTGAACAAAAAGAAAAAAAAACACACACACACAGAGAGTAATTGAATCATCAATGGCGGCTGTGAGAAGCTTGATGAAGAGAAGGTCCCATTTTTGTGTTTGCAGTAGAGAGAAGTTGTACTCCACTAGCAGCTCCAGCCCTTTGGCAGATTCTCCTTCATTTGTTCATTTCCTAGAGAGAGAGAGAGAGAGAGAGTTGTATGTATATATATACTCTGTATGTAACTATGTATAGCTATGAACACTGCTAAGTACAGCTAATTTTATTCAATTAATTCTGTATAATTAGAATAGAAATTAGTAAGTGGATATGATAATTGTTATGAAATAAATGCAATAATTGATACGAAATCAAGAAAATACACACATGAATTTGTTTACCCAGTTCGTCACGAATGACTATATCTGGAGGCGCTGCTAAGTCAGGAATTTGCACTATATTTCGGATGATAGATTACAATGATAAAGCGGCTATTTATATCTAATAACCGTGCCCTAACCCTAATCTCTTTAGAATCGACTGGGCCTAATAACGTGGGCAAAAAAAGTTGGATCACCAGTATTTGGGCCTGGTGTACAGTCAATTCTCTATACACTAACAATAATGCATGATCGCGTGGTGTTCACACAAAGTGATGAAAGGAAAAATCACGAGCTTAATTAGTTTATACTAATGTAATTAATTTAGTTAATTAGGCTACCGTTAAGACTAAGAACGCCTCAGAATCCGTAGTACACGTCATCATCCACTAGCATTTTAAGGCCCACCTCTCGGTCCGGGGGCATATTCGTAAATTCAAAAAGCAACATTTACCCACCAAGAAAATTTTGACTACGGGAATTTGATTAATTAATGCACAGAGACAGAGCTGGATTTAGATCTTCTTTTTTTTTTGAGAGAATGGTTTAATACAGTGACTAAATTATTACTGGATAATAGTTTAATACTACTTTCATCCCTCAAGTATAGACCGAAGCTTTGTGGCGCAGAGTTGAATGTGGTGTGATGATATATTAATAAATTAAAATATTAAAGTGATAAAGTGGAATAAAATGTAGGTTCTGGAGCTGGTGCGTGGCCAGGGGAGATGTCGAACGTTATATTAGCTATAGAGAGTGGGCAAATAATTCTCTTGCGAAGGCCTTAATTTTGCTCTGATTGTATTTTGCTCTGAGGTACTGCTTGTACCTTAATTTTTTGAATAAAATTTTTTTTCCTGATAAAAAGAATAATCGTGGGCCCTTTTAATATTCAATATAGTTTGTTTATTCAATTACTGTTTTAAAAAATTAAATTATTACTGCTAGTAAGCTTGAAGTGAAGAAATTTACATTTACTTTTTCTGCAGCTCATTGGTAAAACGCCATTAGTGTATCTAAACAAAGTTAGTGAAGGATGTGGAGCTTTTATTGCAGTTAAGCAGGAAATGATGCAGCCCACTGCTAGCATCAAAGACAGGTTAAAATAATAAATAAATAAAAATCACATAATTTTTCATTAATTGTTCAAATCTTGAACTAATCTTGAATAATATTAACAATAAAATCAAGATTCACAAATGAAATTTTGATGCTACAGGCCAGCATATGCCATGATCGCAGATGCTGAGAAAAAGGGCCTAATCACCCCAGGAAAAGTAAGCCTCTTTTCCTCATCATCATAATAAACTTTTTTTTTTTTTTCCTGAAAATTTGATGAATTATAATAAATAATGATTCTTGAATATATATCAGACAACATTGATAGAGCCCACATCAGGAAACATGGGAATAAGCATCGCTTTCATTGCTGCAATGAAAGGCTACAAAGCGGTGCTAACAATGCCATCTTACACTAGTTTAGAGAGAAGAGTGGCAATGAGAGCCTTTGGTGCTGATTTGATCCTCACTGATCCTACCAAAGGGATGGGAGGGACAGTGAAGAAAGCTTACCAGCTTCTAGAATCTTCCGAGGACGCCTTCATGCTTCAGCAGTTCTCCAACCCTGTCAACACGCAGGTTAAGATCATCCAAATCGGATCCCATATGAAACTTATTCTGTTCTTTTGTTGGCATTGATTTTTATTTTTTATTTTTAAATTTTTTTGGCAGGTGCATTTTGAGACTACTGGACCTGAGATATGGGAGGATACTAATGGGAAAGTCGACATCTTTATAATGGGGATTGGAAGCGGAGGAACTGTT
Source organism: Mentha longifolia (assembly GCA_001642375.2). Lineage (NCBI taxonomy): Eukaryota > Viridiplantae > Streptophyta > Magnoliopsida > Lamiales > Lamiaceae > Mentha > Mentha longifolia. The sequence goes on along the minus strand of CM038120.1, from coordinate 1,694,618 downwards.
TCCGGAGTTGGACAGTACTTGAAATCGAAGAATCCGGGTGTGAAGGTATAAAAGTGTGTGTTGCAAAGGAAGTAAAGTTCGTGTATTTATAGTAAATTTAAATTATCCTTTGCATTATAAACTTTTCAACATTATGTTAAGATTAATCTAGTTTTGATGTTTTTTTCTTCTCTCGATTCTCTAGATTTACGGACTTGAGCCAGAGGAGAGCAACGTCCTCAATGGAGGGAAGCCAGGTACACTAATCCAACGTCGTTTTATATAATCTTATGAAGTGTTACTAATTAATTCGAGATTAATGAGATGAAAAACATGCATGCAAACTTTTTAGGCCCTCATCAAATTACTGGAAATGGAGTTGGGCTCAAACCAGAAATCTTGGATCTTGGAAATCTTGGATAATTTATCATCGTGTGATCGTGCTATAAATCGAGGAACATAATATGTTAACTAGGTATTGTTTTCGATGCAGGTCTCGAGTGAAGATGCAGTGAACATGGCAAGAGAATTAGCACTCAAGGAAGGCCTATTTGTATGATCATGAACCAATCTCAACTCTTCAAGTTCTTGTGTAAAATTTAGTACAATACTTATACTTTCTTTTTCGGATTTTTACTTAGGTTGGGATATCATCGGGTGCTAACACGGTGGCTGCCCTTCGTCTGGCCAGAAGACCAGAAAACACGGGAAAACTCATCGTGGTAAGAACTCGAATCTTGATAAGGAGCTCAATATATAGCCTAGATTGAAGAGTTTGATTATATTGTGAATGTGTGAATTCTGTTTTTTTTTTTTTTTAATCGTTCTTTCAGACTATTCATCCGAGCTTCGGAGAGAGATACTTGTCGTCTGTGTTGTTCCAAGAGCTGAGGGATGAAGCCGAAAAGATGCAGCCAGTTTCAGTTGATTAAGGAAGAAGAAGAATTTTGTGTTATACTCCCTCCATTTCATTTAAAATGACACATTTCAATAGTGGCTTTTCTGACACGTTTTTCCACGTTTCTTGAAACATAGTAAATCTAAAAAATAACATAAAACTTTGGTAGCCATGTTATCATGGCTTATCTTACTATTGGTTGTGTTAAGCAAACTAGAATAACCGAAACACAAATACATCATTTTTCTTAATAAAATTTTGTAACTATATATATTTCGATTTAAAATATTGGGGTCAAATTTTGGTGCATTGAATTTAAAGGGCGGCTATTGAAATACACCGAACGGCACGAATCTTGAATTTTTGTCCATTTGTGCATGTGCTCTTTCACTTTGGACTTTCATAATAGAGTGACTACTGAGTAAAGGTTATTGGCTGCTATAATTTTCATTCGCCCTAAATTGGCCCAAACAAATACAATTAATTGATGAAACTACAAAAGGCTCGAATATTGCATTGTATGTGCTCAACAATATATTTTTAAAACAAGAGGCCGTAGATTTGGCCCCACTTGCCATGAGGATGTATTATGTTATACTCCCTCCAATTTCGTAGTCAATGTATGTTTGTTTTGGCACGAGTTTTGAAAAATATTAGTTACATTTAATGTTAGTAGAGGGTGGAATCCACTTACAGTCTAGAAATGAATCCACTTTAATAATAAAGGTGGGTCAAATGAAGTATTTTTTTTATAAATAAATGGAGATATTAGTGTCAATGAAGTATTTTTACAAGGTATATTAATTAAAAATAATAATCTATATACTATATAATAGTAGCTCCGGAAGTCTATTATGGAAAGTTGAGTTCATTAATTACTAACATTCATTTATATTTATGAGTTTTCATGAGTTATATAATAATATAATTTATTTTAAATTACTTTTATGATAGTCTAGCATTTAATTACATTTATGTCAATAGTTTATATATATATAGATGTATGTAAATTTTGTATATAAACAATAAGTAATCTATCAATTAATAAGGTTATCCCTTAAACCCACGTTAGTAATTGTTACAACTCTCAACAATTTTGTCAAAAAAAAGATTTAATTTTAATAATTCAATCATTATTAAAAAATAATATCACTCAAATTAGAGTTGCTTTTTTACTAATTAAATTTTAATTTTCTTAATACTATTCAATATATAATTAGAGTAAACAAACTCAATGACATAAAAATCGGTGAACACAAATCAAATTTTGTCGGAATGTCGAAAAGTCATAATTAGTTAAACATATTTTCGTTAGTTTTCGAATATATTTCGTTACTATTCAATAGGAAAATTCCTAGACTTTGTATATTACTACATATAAGTGGGAAACAAAATAAATGACAAATTTCTTACATTCTTTCCTTCTTTATACGTGAATTTTAATGATATATAACTCAATAAGTAAAATCATGGTAAAATAAGAGGCAAACATATATCAAATGAGTTACAAATTGATGCACTAATTGTGGATACCTAAAAGAAATCAAACATATATATATTTTTTTAATTTATTCTCGAATTATAAAAACTAAAAATAAATTTATTCGATAGTAAAATTCGTAGACTTTGTATACTACTACACATAGGGTAACATATAATAAATGACCATTTTATGCATTGCTTTCTTTTTTATATGTTGCTTTTAATTATATTATATATAACCAAACAAAGAAAATATACTACCATTTAAATCTATGATTTACTACATACTAAAATTAAATATTAAAAAAAGAAAAAGAAAATTAGCAATGTAAGGAGAAGATATGGGGATTGGGCATTTGGGCCATGATAGGCGCCTTTTCTCTACAAGAAATATAGACGTTATTTTATTGTCTGATGCAAATTATTTAATGATTATAATTGAAGAGAATTAATCTATATACAAATAATTAATTCAAAATGAGAATATAAAAGAAATTATTCCTAAAAAATAGAAAAATATAGAAGAACAAAAAATTATTACTACCTTGCAAATGAGCTACAATTTGGGGCACTAATCGTGGAGCACACCTAACTCCATCATTAACATTAAAATAATTTTCAGACATTTTGAATTTTCAATCTTATAATCAATAGGCGTTATGAATGCATAAATCATCGAAAAAAATTAATTCATTTCTATTTTTATAATTTTTGGTGCTTATATATTTCAACATTTCAATACCAAAAGAACTCACACAATTTAATTACATAATTTTCTATATTCGTTCTACATTTCCCAACAAAGGAAGTATATATGATTGGAAGGAAAGAGATTTACAACAGTATTGGTTTCAACTTTCAAGGTTTCAACATCACTCATCAAATGCATAAGCATCGACCTAAAGTTGTGTAAGTTTATGAAATGATATAATCACAATGTTTTTTCGCTTCATACTAACATTCTCTTTTTTTGTATTATTTTTTTATTAGGGCGATATCAATATGTTAGAACATATATAGTGATTATATAATGTTAATGTAAGTAATGTTGTCATCAATACATTTTTTAACAATAAGCTCTATATGTTATCTTTGTAGTTATCTTTTGCAATCCATTTTGTTATTTTTTTCTCACAAAATCTGAGTTTAAATTTGTGTTAGTTAAATATTTGTGTATAGTATATATGGCTGGTTGAACATTTCTTTCATAAGAAAAACACAACACGAGGTAATTTGAAAAGAGAAAGATGAAGAATTCGAGCAATGTGAACAACATACATCTTCGTCATGGGGTGAAATGAGCACTAAAAAGCTGCAATTGATAAGATTTATTCAAGACTACAATGTCAAAAATGAAATATACATATTATATATATATATATTTTTTATCATTGAGTACTTATCTCATAATTTCTATGATTAAGATCGCACTTTTATCAAATAAAGCTGCAATGCATTGATTAATTTTAGTTAAATATTTCTATATTTGAATAAAAATTGTGCATCCACCAAAATCAATTCAAACTTCAAGAGTGAATAAAAACCTATAAAACAAACATTATATATAAATTTGACATTTTGATTGTGTTTTGTATATTTTGAATTTTCCCTTACTAATTAGTTCAGCTCAAGCCAAGTAAGTTATTTCACATGTAAATGCATCAAAAGCACACAATCAATAATTATTTCTTAAAAGATGTTGATAATCACCCTTTAATTAGGCCTTATTAAGGGGGAGGGTTATCCAATTTATATGTTGAAATTAAGATCGTTACAAAGCCGATGTGAGATAAATGAGATATTTCAATAATTTTCTATTGCATTTGTGCATTTGTACATTTTCAATTATGTATATACTGATATCCTAATAGGGGCAACAATGAAAATAGTCATTTTGAGATAACAAAAAAAAAGAAGCCACTTAGATAAAAAAAAATAAAGATAAATAGCCACTTTTGAAGATACAATACATTATTACCCTTACTCTTCTCATTCCTCCCAAAACTCAACACACACCATCACAGCGCACAACACACACAACGCATAACACACACAACCTCACAACATCTACTATTCTCTCTTAGAGCATCTCTAGCGCGTCGGAGTATCCCGTAAAAGAAACGATACTTCAAAATTATATTTTAAAACCCGTATTAGGTTTCGGTAGAAATGCGTGCCGAAAATATCAAAAAGTGAATGAGACAATTAGGTGGGATGGAGGTAGTATTAGCTAGGAATTCTTAAAGTTGAGTATTAGAATTACTTCCCTAAGTAATTATCAACATTAATTTACTTTGTTAATATTTAATAATTGTAAGATTGCAATTTTATAAATATATAACGAAATCTTAAACTTTAAAAGATAAAACTTAGTTTATCCCGTGCGTCGCACGAGTACATCACTAGTTAAATGTAATGTCGCTATCTCAGCCGTGAGCACATTAAGTATGCCCACGATGGGTAGTGGAGCATTACTCTAAGTAGTGTAGTGTACATTTTCTGGAGAATCAGAAGAAGTATTTTTTTCATGCGTTAAGATTTATACTTCCCGTTTGGTTGCCAGTATAACCCAGGAAAAGCCTAGATAAGAAAATTTATTTCGGCTTTTCCAGTGTTTGGTATTCGAGAAAAATAATGCCATCGGCCCGCGAAAATACTTGGATCCGGACTAAATTCACTGTTACACTGGCATATACTATACCGCCTCTACCCCCGGATAAGTTGTGATAAGTTTTTTATTTTCAATTTTAATTATCAATTTTTTATTTTTTATTTTAATTATCAATTTTTTATTTTCAATTTTAATTATCAATTTTTATTTTCAATTTTAATTATCAATTTTTTATTTTTAATTTTAATAATCAATTTTTTATTTTCAATTTTAATTATCAATTTTTTATTTTTTATTTTAATTAAAAAAATTTATTTCCAATTTTAATTATCAATTTTTTATTTTCAATTTTAATTATCAATTTTTTATTTTTTATTTTAATTATAATTTTTTATTTTTTTATTTTAATTATCAATTTTTTATTTTCAATTTTAATTATCATTTTTTTATTTTTTATTTTAATTATCAATTTTTTATTTTTTATTTTAATTATCAATTTTTTATATTTCTTATCCCAACTTATCTATGTTTGTACCAAACACACAATATATTTCTTATCCCAACTTATCATACTTTTTTTATCTCAACTTATCACACATTTTTTTATCCGCCATTTTCTCGGTATTGCTACCAAACGAGCCCTAAGGGTGTGTTCTCTTTGAGTGATAGGGAAAATGAGAGAAATGAAAATAATGGAAAATATAATCCCAAAATGTGGTCCCCTACTTGGTTTATCACATGTTCTCTAAGGTGGAAAATGTGGGAAAATATTTTCACGCCAAGTGAGAATGAAAATATTATCCCAATTTGGTGTGAAAAGGAAGAAAAAGGGCTGCCCGGGGAAAAAATTTCCTCCCGCCCGGGAAAAATTATCATTCATACAGAACATAAAAAAATGTGGGAAAAAAGAAGAATATTTTCCTTTTCCCTCATTTTCTCCATAGAGAACGCCCCTAAATGATAATGTATTTAGAAAGTAAAATACGATTTATTATTTTACATGCAATTCGAATATAATACTCCCCCATTCATGAAAAAAGAAAAATGGACATTTTGCCATTTTTAATTGAACAAGCAATTGCGTTTAGTAAGGTAATGTGACTTATTCTTGACAATGGCGTATTTGTTTCGTATAATTAACTTGTTGCATTTCATTGGTATCCTTACGGGCATCTTTCGCCAATAAAATTAAAGATGACATAATTATCGAAATGTGAGGGTGACATTAATGGACATAAATGTTAATCTTATCCACTATTAGCCCATACTTTGAAATATTATTTCGAGAATTTATCATTTAAAAAAAAAAAAGAATTTATACTGTCATTACTCATTCTTAATATATGAAAATGTCTCCACGCAATTTAAAAAAAAAATGAAAAATATTTACTAAAAAAGACAATATTGAATAACCACAATCGTGACCAAAAACATTTCCCTTATCCCTAATACTGACACTTACCTAAGTCCGGAATAAGCTTCCAAGTATATATTTTTTTAATGTGTAAGAAAATAGAAAAACAAGAAAACAATTATGAGGTCCATTCATGACAAATACTACTTTCATCCCATATGTTCAGACCTCTTTACTATTTAGCACGTATTTCCACCGAAATCTAATACGAGTTTTAAAATATAATTTTGTATTATCATTTTTTTTACGGGATCATATGAGTGTCATAGTATCCCGTAAAAAAAACGATACTACAAAGTTATATTTTAAAACTCGTACTAGGTTTCGGTGGAAATACGTGCATAAAGGCAAAGTGGTCTAAATATATGGGATGAAGTTAGTAGATCCAATAAAAAAGCCTTTTGGTTTATAAATTTATTTAATGTGGAAATTGACTGTATATCCAAAGTCCAAAATTCACACCCACAAACCCACTTGTCATCTTCAAGCCCCACAAACATAGCCACACCAGGGAAAAAAAAAAGAAAAAAAAAAACCACTACTCTTATTAACCCATTTATAAAGATTGCTCTGCTCAAACAAGCTCTCATTCCCATACCATAAAAAACTGAACAAAAAAAAGAGAAAACACACACACACACACAGTGATTGAATCATCAATGGCGGCTGTGAGAAGCTTGATGAAGAGAAGATCCCAATTTTGTGTTTGCAGTAGAGAGAAGTTGTACTCCACTAGCAGCTCCATCCCTTTGGCAGATTCTCCTTCATTCGTTCAGAGGCTCAGGGATCTGCCTAAGGATCTCCCCGGTACCAACATCAAGAAAGAAGTTTCTCAGGTAACTTTTTTCATTCATTTTCTAGAGAGAGAGAGAGAGAGTTGTATGTAGTACTAGTATATATAGGTCTGTGGACATGGTTAGTCTCAGTTTATGAGTTCTTGCGAGTTATTCATGTTTTTGCTAAGATTTTGAACTAATTTATTAAATTAATTCTGTATAGATAGAATAGAAAGTGGATATGAAAATGCCTGCATTGATGATTGCGTTGTGTTAACACGAAGTGATTAAAGAGAGAAATCATAGGCTTAATTAGTTTATACTAATGTAATTAGTACTAACTTCATCCCATATAATTGTCTCATTTCATTTTTTTGATTTTTTTCGGGTGTCATGGTATCTCGTAAAAAAAAAAATTCAAAATTATATTTTTAAACTTGTATTAGGTTTCGGTAGAAATGCGTGCTGAAAAAAGTCAAAAAACAAAATGGGACAATTAGATGTGATGAAAGTAGTATTTTGTACTATATATTAAAAAAATGCATATTTTTTTGGACGGAGGGAGTAATTAATTAGGCTGCCGTTAGACTAAGAACGCCTCAAAATCCGTAGTACACGTCATTATCCCACATGCATTTTAGGGCCTACCTCTCGGTCCAGGGGCATATTCGTAAATTCCAAAAGCAACATTTACCCACCAAGAAAATTTTGATTATGGGAATTTTATTAATTAAAGCACAGAGCTGGATTTAGATCTATATACAGGGACTAAATTATTACAGGATAATAGTTTAATATTATTCAATATAGTTTGTTTATTCAGTTAATGTTTTAAAAATTAAATTATTACTGCTAGTAAGCTTGGAGTGAAGAAATTTAGTAATTTACATTTAACTTTTTCTGCAGCTCATTGGTAGAACGCCATTAGTGTATCTAAACAAAGTTAGTGAAGGATGTGGAGCTTATGTTGCAGTTAAGCAAGAAATGATGCAGCCCACTGCTAGCATCAAAGACAGGTTAAAATTGTGAATATTTTTTTTTTCATTAATCTTTAATTAATCTTGAATAATATTAACATTAAAATCAAGTTTCACAAATGAAATTTTGATGCTACAGGCCAGCATATGCCATGATCACAGATGCTGAGAAAAAGGGCCTAATCACCCCAGGAAAAGTAAGCCTCTTTTCCTCATCATCATAATAAATTTTTTTTCTTGAACTTTTTTGATCAAATTATAAATAATGATTCTTGAATATATATCAGACAACATTGATTGAGCCCACATCAGGAAACATGGGAATAAGCATGGCTTTCATGGCTGCAATGAAAGGCTACAAAATGGTGCTAACAATGCCATCTTACACTAGTTTAGAGAGAAGAGTGACAATGAGAGCCTTTGGTGCTGATTTGATCCTCACTGACCCTACCAAAGGGATGGGAGGGACAGTGAAGAAAGCTTACCAGCTTCTAGAATCTTCCGAGGACGCCTTCATGCTTCAGCAGTTCTCCAACCCCGTCAACACGCAGGTTAAGAAGATCATCCAAATCGGATCCCGTTTGAAACTTGTTCTATTATTCTTTTGTTGGCACTGAGTATTTTTTGTTTCTGCAGGTGCATTTTGAGACTACTGGACCTGAGATATGGGAGGATACTAATGGGAAAGTCGACATCTTTATAATGGGGATTGGAAGCGGAGGAACTGTTTCCGGAGTTGGACAGTACTTGAAGTCGAAGAATCCGGATGTGAAGGTATAAAAGTGTATGTTTTAGCGAATTTTGAGTAGTCTTTGCAAAGGAAGTAAAGTTCGTGTATTTTCTGTGAGATGATCGTAGAGTATTGTTTTGCAGAACAATATTGGCTCAAAGTTCGTGCATTTATAGTAAATTGTCCTTTGCATTATAAAAGTGTGTATTTTAGCGAATTTAAAGTAGTCGTTGCAAAGGAAGAAAAGTTCGTGTATTTTTTGTGAGATGATCTTAGAGTGGCGTTTTGCAGAACCATTATTGCCTCAAAGTTCGTGTATTTATAGTAAATTATCCTTCACATTATAAAATTTTCAACATTATGTTAAGATTAATCTAGTTTTGATGTTTTTTTCTTCTCTTGATTCTCTAGATTTATGGACTTGAGCCAGAGGAGAGCAACATTCTGAATGGAGGGAAGCCAGGTACACTAATCCAACGTCGTTTTATATAATCATCTGAAGTTTACTACATTCAATCTAGCTCGAGATTTATGAAAAACACGCGAACTTTTTAGGCCCTCATCACATTACTGGAAATGGAGTTGGATTCAAACCAGATATCTTGGATATGGATGTGATGGAAGAAGTTCTTATGGTAATTTATCATCGTGTGATCGTGCTGCAAACCGGGGAGCATAATAATAAGTTAACTAGATATTATTTTCGATGCAGGTCTCGAGTGAAGATGCAGTGAACATGGCAAGAGAATTAGCACTCAAGGAGGGCCTATTTGTATGATCATGAACCAATCTCAACTCTCAAGTTCTTTTGTAAAATTTAGTATATATTGTAATTTTTTTTCCGGAATTTTTACTTAGGTCGGGATATCATCGGGTGCTAACACGGTGGCTGCCCTTCGTCTAGCCAGAAGACCAGAAAACAAGGGGAAACTCATCGTGGTAAGAACTCGAATCTTGATCTTGAGCTCAATGTAGCCTCTATGAAGAGTTTTGATTATATTATAAGTGTTTGAATTTTTTTTATTCTTTTGTTGTAATCGTTCTTTCAGACTATTCATCCGAGCTTCGGAGAGAGATACTTGTCGTCTGTGCTGTTCCAAGAGCTGAGGGATGAAGCTGAAAAGATGCAGCCAGTTTCAGTTGATTAAGGAAGAAGTTTTTGTTATGTTTGAGTGTTCCTCCTTAGTTGGAGAAGCGTGTGTTTGTTCTTCCCTTCATTGGAAGTAGTAATAATAATAATAATTTAATTTCACACAAGTGTTTCACAAGAGCTTCACATTATTATTTTTGTTCTTTGGGGAAAATATACATCCTTTTCAGATAAATAATTAACCAGACAATAATTGGATTTTTTTTTCTTTTTTCTTTTTTTTTGACAATAATTGGAATGAAAAATATATATTTGTTCAGATTCATAGAAAGAATATGAAAAATTATATTCTTTCTATATAGTTATCTTTTATTTTCTTGAGTTTTCAATAAACCGACCTTAGCTCAGTTGGTAGAGCGGAGGACTGTAATAGGTTACTGAAATCCTTAGGTCGCTGGTTCGAATCCGGCAGGTCGGAATTTTTTTTATTTTTATTTTTTAATAATAATACTTGCTCTGTATTTGTCTTTTATCCTCTTATTTATGCTCAAGTGAATGATTACCCTATTTTACGTTGTTCACAATATTTTTCATTTAGTTTTACATGTTTCAAATATCAAATTGTCTGTTGTTTTACATGTTAATGAGAGCAGTATTTTCTCGAATATTCATATTCATTTGAATTTTAAATGTCTAACAGCCCGTAAAAGAAATAATTTTTCAAAAATCTATCATAAAACTCATCAACGAGAAGCGTGGAAAAGCGTGCCAGAAAAGACAAAAATGAAAAGTGTCATTTTATATGAAATGGATGGAGTATAAATTATATATTTATATTAGTATGTAAGTACTGATATACTTCCATATTTTCGTACATATTATTTGTCCGTCTCATAATCTACTCCCTTCTCTTTCATTTTTTAACTTATATTTTTGTTTTTTCTGGTGTAATTCTATTCCATTTTCTCACTTCTTATCTACAAAACACTACGTTACGGGAGAGCCACGATAAAATTTTCCACAAAAATAATAAAATTACAAGTAACAAATAATAAAATTAAAAAAATTGGGGGGAGCCTATGCTTGGATAAACTACAAGATATTACCCTATGTTTTGGGAAACTTACACGAAATCCCCTTGTGTTTTCTAATTTGCATAAAACACCCACGTGTTTTAAAAAACCCAACACGATTAACCCAAACCGTGAGCACCTATCGCCGTTTGCTCATTTTAGCATTATTTTGTTCGATTTTTTCGATTGTTTTATATTCTAATACCTTAAAAATTAATATTGCAATCATTAAACTTCAAAATTTTAAAAAATCGACACTCGATTTGTCATATTATTCATTTTAAAAAGTTTAATGGAAAAATTGCAAATCGAATGTCGGTTTTTATATATTTTGGAAGTTTAATTATTGAAATATTAATTTTTGAGGTATTAGAATATAAAACAATCGAAAAAATCGAATAAAATAATGCTAAAGTGAGCAAATGGCGATAGATGCTCACGGTTTGGGTTAATCGTGCAGGGTTTTTTAAAACACGTGGGTGTTTTATGCAAATTAGAAAACACAAGGGGATTTCGTGTAGGTTTTCCAAAACACAGGGTAGTATCTTGCAGTTTACTCGCCTATGCTTCCCTTGGCCCAAGGGTACATCCGCCCCTGATCTCAGGTACCTAGTTGTTTTCATTAAAATTTTGAATGTTAGGTCGTTCGTTGTTCACTGTTGTGAGAAGCTCAGAATGTTAATGAATTCAATTTGATTAAAAAATAGTTTAGTGAAAGGTAGCATTCATTAGAGTGTTATACTTTGATTTATATTGCACGTCGAAATTCAATGGAAAAACACTTTATATTGCAATTTTAAGTAAACTAACTATGCAAATTATAGTTCGCAAAATATATATATATATATCAGAAAAATAGGTAAGTGAGAGAAAGCTTTTGCCGAAGAGTTGTATTTGTTTTACTGTATATTTTAAACCACTCATTATTAATAAAAAATAAATTAACCAGGGGTAACATTTTTTGAAAGTTGTATTCAATTTGATCGTCAAGTCGTCCATTCACTTTAATATAAAGATAAGTCAATGATAGATACCATTTCTTATATATTGTTATTATTTTTTAAAAATTTTAATTTATTTATTTTTTAAATTTTTTTATGTCAAGCCATTCATTATTTAGGCCGTCCGGTAAAATCATAACATTTCTCTCGTAATTGTAATTATTTTAAATCTCAAGTTGTACATTGTTTAAATCGGTGGTTGAAGAAGTATCAATTCTCATTTATTTATATTTATTATAAATGTCAAACTGCTCATTGTTTGGATCATCCATTTGAAAGTTGTATTTCTCAAGTCATGTAGTGACTCATTTGTTTTGTAATTTATTGCGACTAGAGAAAATTTTATTGCAGTATTATATTGTATTAATTAGTTTTAACGCTCGGTTCACTTAAAGAGTGCGCTTTTAAAGTTTTAAATTATCTAAAATTTGGACGTTAACACGGTGAGAAATGCCTTGTTAAATCCGCCACCAGCTTTAATCGCGCTTTGTATTATTCTACGGTATAAATCTTGTCATTATTCTATATCCAACCACTCAACACCATCACACGTCTCTCCCTAACAAAGTTCCGTCTTTTACGATCGATACTAGCAACATTTTCAGCAATTAACACGAATTTTTACTCTAAAATATTTTTTTTACTCCTAAGTAAATAGCTTACATGTTTATGAAAAAGACCACGAGAACTTTGAGGAATGAAAAAATATACTCCATCATTTACGAATAAATAAAGATTATTTCATGTATTTTTATGTGTATCAAAAAACTTCAATCGCCAAATCCTTGAAATCCACATCTTAATTTTTACTAATCAATTACAAAAAGTCAAAAACTCATAATAGAATCTGTAGATTCATTAAGAATTTAAGATATCGTATAATCATTTGCTGCCAAACGAAGCCTATAGTTAATAGTTATAAATGCTACACCACCCCCCACAAAAATGTTGTATGACATCACTAGATTAAGGAAGAATAATAATAATAATTTAATTTCACAATTGTTTCATTGTTTCATATCAGTTTCACATCATTATTATTTTTTTTTCTTTTGGAAAAATATACTAAAATAAGTCATCCTTTTCAGATAAATAACTAACCAAACAATAATTGCTATGAAAATTACATATTTGTTCAGAACTTCAGATTCACGCAAAGAGAGAATATGAAAATCATTATACTTTATTTGTATTTTTATTCTAGTTTAAATAAACCGACCTTAGCTCAGTTGGTAGAGCGGAGGACTGTAATTGGTTGCTGAAATTCTTAGGTCGCTGGTTCGAATCCGGCAGGTCGAATTATTATTAGTTTTTTGTTTTTATTTTTTATTTTTTTATTTTTAATAATATTAAATTATTTGTCTTTTATCCTCTCATTTATTCCCCAGTGAATGATTTCCCTATTTTACACCTTGTTCAATTGCTCCATATAATTTTGTACTCCCAAATGAGACCAATTTAATTCAAATGTTAATTTGTTTTGGTATTTTATTTCGACTAAAGAAAACTTTATTGCAATATTATATTTAACATTTTTAAAGTTCGGCTTACTTAAATGGTGCACTTTTAAAGTTTTAAATTATCTACAATTTGGACGTAAACATGGCAACAAACGCCTTGTGAAATCCGCCATTAACTTTAATCATGTTTTGCATCATTTTACTGTATAAATTTTGTCATATTCCATGTCCATCCAATCAACGTTGACTATCACACGTCTCTCCCTAACAAAAGTTTCGTCTTTTACGATCGATACTTGCAACATTTTCAGCAATTAACACGAATTTTTACCCTTCGAATATTTTTTTCCCCTCTTTATTAAATAACTTACATGTTCACGCTATATGAAAAAGACCATGATAACTTTGAGGAATGAAACAATATATATATTCAATTACGAATAAATAAATATTAGTTCATGTATTTTTATGTGTATGAAGAACTTCAATCGCCAATTCCTTGAAATCCACACCTCAATTTTTACTAATCAATTAGAATATGTAGATTCATTAAGAATTTGAGATATCGTATAATCATTTGTTGCCAAACGAAGCCTATAGTTAATAGTTATAAATGCTACATCACCCCCACAAAATGTTTTATGACATCATTATTGTATATAAAAACCCATAATACCCATGATTTTAAAAATCACAATTTGGCAAATTAAGAATACTACTATATTACTAAAAAAATCAATAAAATATACCCTATCTGTCCTGGCTCGTTATGCCTCATTCTATTGTTAGAGATAGAAACAGCCGAGACGGAGGGAGTATCTTACATTAAAAAAAATTGTATTAAGTATAATGTATAATCACCTAATTTGTGTTTTGCAATCATCTAATCATAACTCTTTGACTACATAATATAAAAAATCAGCCGCGGCTAATTCCAAGAACTTGAAATGACAATAGTACCCTCGCTCAGCGCAGGAAACCACAAAGAATTTCTTTAGCCCTCTTTTTTATATATATTGCCCTTAGGGCATGGCCCCTCAAAAGAAAAATTGATAATTGCGTAAAATTTGCTCTTTCTCTCTCTCACACACACACTCTCTCTCACACATACACACGCACTCCGAGTGAGGGGAATTTTAGTGCGAGAAGGAGGAAAAAAAAACAAAAAAAAAAAACGAAAAGGATTTCCGGCAAATTCGGAAAATCGCCGGCCATCAGATCCATCCGGAGGGGCCCTTGCTTTTCGCGCCAAAAATCCCAAATTTTTCTGGATAAAAGAATGGTTTGATGCGATTTTAGGCGGGCGTATATATGCGAGGATGTGTGCCCTTAAATGCGGGACATGTGTCGGAGGAATTGGATTTTGATTTGGTGGGATCGGAATTGTAGCGCGACAGCGTTTTGACTCTGCAGCAGAGCTTCAATTGTCGCAATGGAGTTTTCACCTGTTTGCTGGGAATATTGATTTTTTCTGTTTGTGATTTTTCGGCATTTTTTTGGGGGGGGGGGGGGGGAGAGAGATCTAAGGTGTTTGCTGAAATTGCTGAGCTGAGCGGTGTGTTCTGAGGTTTTTCGAGGTCCGAATTGCGGTTTTTCTTTGCGCGACTGCGTTTTTAGCTCCGACTCCGGCGTCGTTCGCCGTTGAGAGTTTGCAGAATGCTTTGCTCAATTGAAATTTTAATTGGGTGATCTGCTAGGAGAAGTTGTCGCGGTCAGTCGTGTTGAGACAACGGTGTTTAATTTTTGTCAACTATTTGAAGAGTGGGGATTGGGTGAAATTTGTTCTTTTCTGTTTTTTTGGGGCGATACCGTTGTTTGATATTAAGTTTGCACTTTTTTTTGTGGGGTTTTCTCTGAATTTATTGCATGCAATCCGGTGGTGGACCCCAGGGTGGAGGAGGTGGCCATGGCCGGAGTAATGCTGCTTCTGCCTCCGCTTCTCCATCCTCATCATCCTCCGCCGCCTCTGCATTTGATCAGCAGCAGCAACAGCAGAGACAGCAGCAGCAACAGCAACAGCAACAGCAACAGCAGAGACAGGTGAAACTCTGTTCCCCTTTTCTTCTCTTCTTCCTTTGCTACATGGGAATTTCTGGTACTTATCAAGTATTATAGTAGTTTTGAGCTTTCGTTAAGTGGTTACAACCTTCAACTGACTTATCTGCCCCCTCACCCCCAATTTCCCGGCATGCCATTTGCTGTTTCGTTTAGTGATTCTTGGTTTCACGCTTTACCATATTGGCAGAGGAGTTCTGCTCATTTTGTTTGATTTTTGGGTTCTGGCATGGTTCCCTTTTGTTGTTTCTCTTTTGGAATTACATTACACTGCACACCTGTTTTGGAGAAGGTTTTTCCTATATAAGGACAAAGCATGCCGTTCTTTCGTGTTTAGTTCTGAGGACTAGAAGTACGTAATTGCAAAAGCTGTAATTGGTATCATTATTTTATGCGGTTGTGAAATTTTATAGTTCTTCTGAATTCAGTAACTAGTTTTTTCGTTTGGATATATCTAAAACAAAATGATGACGGAGACTAGGTGAATGATTTAGAGCAGCTAATGAAACTCATTTATTGTTTGTAACTTTACTCCCCAAACGGTTATCCACACACCTGAAAAAACTTAATGAGCTTATTTGCTAAAGTTAATATTTTGACTTCACTCTGATATGTATTCTACCCAAGCACCATTGCCCATTTGCATGATATAATTCTGGTATTGCTTCTTGGATAGAGTGCCTTGAAGTTGCAATTTTTGACATTCAGAAAGATTTAATGTCTTTGTTGGTGGTTTTCCAATTTGCACGTCCACTGCTTGTCAAGCTAAAATTTTCAGCTACTTAAGTCTTGATTCTTTTTTATGGGAATTTCCTCCCGCAACTCTCAAGCTGCAATACTGATTTTTTGTGTTTTCTTTTACTTAATCCTAGATGCTCATTGCCTTATTTTTTCATGTTGGGTATTTGTTTACCTGAAACTTTTAGCTTTTCTCACCTGTATATGCTTTTTACTGGGTCTCCTGGCTATCACCTGAAGCTGCATAGTGGGCTTTTGTGTGTTTTGGAGCTTTTACGTAAAATCTAGATCCATATGACCAACTTTTGATTGTCATTGCAGTCAATGGCTCAACAGTTTATGAGGAGACCTGAAGGGAATGATGCCCTTCTAGCCTACCAAGCTGGTGCCATTCATGGACCCATGGGAGCGGCCAATTTTGGTGCAGCATCTGGTTCCATGCAACAGCCCAGGAAATTCATTGATTTGGGCCAGCAGCATGGTTCTGCCAATATGCCGGAACAAAGTCATAATAGAAGTCAAGGTGCTGAGCAACAGATGTTGAATCCGATCCAACAAGCTTATATGCAGTATGCATATCAGTCTGCCCAACAGAAATCGACCATGGGGATGCAATCGCAGCAGCAGGTGAGACCAGCGATGTTTGGATCTCTTGGAAAAGATCAAGAAATGAGGATGGCAAATATGAAAATGCAAGAGCTGATCTCCATGCAAGCAGCAAATCAGTCTCAGGGTTCCTCATCGAAGAAACCCTCCGAGCAGGTGTCTCAGAGTGAGAAACATGCAGATAACCAGAGAAGTGAATCAAAACCTTCTCTAGTTGGTCAGGGAATCCAATCTGCACCGATGCAAGCTCCACAATCTCAGCAAAATATGATGAACATGACGAACAATCAGATTATGGCTGCACAGATGCAGGCAATGCAGGCACTGGCTCTTGAGCGTAATATTGACCTGTCGCATCCTGCAAATGCAAATGTGGTTGCACAGCTTCTTCCTCTTATGCAGTCCCGGATGGTTGCTCAGCAAAAAGCAAATGAAAATAGTACCGGTATGCCTTCTCCATCGTTTGCTAATAAACAGCATGTTACCTCTCCGCCAGTTGGAAATGAGAGTTCTCCCCATGGCAATTCCTCAAGTGACGTGTCTGGACAATCTGGGTCTTCTAGAGCTAGGCAGGCAGTTTCTCCTAGTACTCTTGGCGTAAGTTCCAATGCAACTATACCTAACAACTCTACCCAACAGTTCTCTGTGCACCATTTGCCCCCTAGGCAGCCTTCGTCACTTGGTCATGGAATGCCTCCTGTGCATCCTTCGCAGTCATCGGGTAATTTAAACCAAGGGGCTGATAGTTTTATTGCAAAAACTTCTATCCCAGAAGCTTCTCAGGCACAAAATGCCAGACAACCTAATCGGTCTCCTCAATCAGCAAATCCTCCTAATGAAGGGGATGTGGGTAATCCATCAAGACCTCAGGGTGGATCCAGTTCACAGACGCGTCAATTGCACACTGGTTTTACCAAACAGCAGCTGCATGTACTTAAAGCACAGATACTTGCATTTAGGCGTTTGAAGGTCAGAACATTTTTATACATCTCACATAGTCTGAACAGGATTGTTTTTAGAGATCTGTTCATGATTTCCTGTCCATTTTATTGTATGATTCTTTCACAGAATCACATCAAGTTATCTCACTTTGCTTTACT
Organism: Mentha longifolia; assembly: GCA_001642375.2. Taxonomy (NCBI): domain Eukaryota; kingdom Viridiplantae; phylum Streptophyta; class Magnoliopsida; order Lamiales; family Lamiaceae; genus Mentha; species Mentha longifolia. The sequence continues at coordinate 1,676,628 of CM038120.1, read as the reverse complement.
TGCAGAAAGGCGATGTTACTTTGCCACGCGAACTGCAAGAAGCTATTGCTCCCGCACCACTTGATTTGCATATTCAACAGGTGCTTCCACCTTCTGTAACTGCTGTCAAGGATAAATTAGCTGGAGAAGCTGTAGAGGAGCATGCCAAACATGCGGAATACAGTGAAAAGGCTGCTCAGGTTGCAAAATCAGTAGCTGGAGTGATTAATTTGAAAAGTGAAGGTCCAGGAGATGATAGGGCTGCTGCCTCAATAGCGAACATTCAGAACTCTGTTGCTGCAGGAAAGGAACAGAGGTTTGTGAGTCCTCCTGGAAAAGAAGAGCCACAATGCTTTGATAGTTCCGGGAAATTTGACCAGGAGGCTGAACCAAGCAACCAGAAAATTCCTGTCAGGACTGATGCTGCTGCAGCTAGGGGTAAAGGAATTGTTACACAGGCAAGTGCTTCAGATTCAATGCAGATTAAGAAGCCGGTTCAAGCAAGTAATACACCCCAACCTAAGGATGCTGGCTCAACTCGAAAATATCACGGGCCTTTATTTGATTTCCCTGTTTTCACAAGAAAACATGAGACCCTTGGATCCTCTGTGATGAACAACAATAGTAACTTGACTTTAGCGTATGATATTAAAAATCTTTTTGCTGATGAAGGTGGAGAGATCCACAAAAGGAAAAAGGCTGAAAAAATTGGAAAAATTGATAAAATACTTGCTGTAAATCTAGAGAGGAAGAGGATTAGACCGGATCTTGTTATTCGGCTACAAATCGAATCAAAAAAACTTCAGCTTGCAGAGTGCCAAGCGCGTTTGAGGGATGAGATTGAGCAACAACAACAAGAAATAATGGCTATGCCTGATAGGCCGTATCGAAAGTTTGTTCGACTGTGTGAAAGACAGCGTCAGGATCTTAATCGGCAATCTCAGGCCAATCAGAAGGCTACTAGGGAGAAGCAGCTAAAATCCATATTCCAGTGGCGCAAGAAGCTTCTTGAGGCACATTGGGCTTTCCGTGATGCTCGAACTGCCCGCAATAGGGGAGTACATAAGTATCATGAGAAAATGTTAAGGGAGTTCTCCAAGAGAAAGGATGATGACCGTAACAAAAGGATGGAAGCCTTGAAAAATAATGATGTGGAAAGATATAGGGAGATGCTGTTGGAACAACAAACCAACGTACCTGGGGAGGCTGCAGAAAGATATGCTGTTCTCTCTTCATTTTTATCTCAAACTGAGGAGTATCTTCACAAACTGGGTAGTAAAATAACAGCCACTAAGAATCAGCAGGAGGTTGAGGAGGCAGCTAATGGTGCTGCTGCTGCCGCGCGTGCCCAGGTACTCTTTATTCCTCTCCCCCCTACTATTCAGTCAATGGTGCACTAGGCAGATACAAGGATATTATGGTGTTTGCTAAGAACAAAACATCCTAATTTGATAAGTTTCATCTATGAAATTGGTTTTGAAGGAGACACCAAGATTCTTAAATTTAGGCAGTTCATATATTTAGGCAGTTCATATATGCTAGGAGAATGAAACTCGATACATTGCTTTCTTACTAAATATCTCAAGTAAAGTTGGATGCTTTGCCATCAATCTTGTGAGAGTAAACCGAATTATTTTATCTTTGCTTTTTCCGCTCCAGAGGTTGCTCTTGGTGACGTTTGCTTGTTCCAGTTAATGATTTTTCTTTCTTTTCTCATGTTGAGCTATAAGTCTGTTCTTTATATAAAAATTAATTGCACAAATTGATGGATGCAATAAAAGAGAGCGTACATACACAGGATTGGGTGCCCGGTGACTTGTATCTTTGAATGTCTTCATTCGACCCCTATTTTCATATAATGAGTGCATTTTTGCATTTTGCCTCTTTTTTTTGTCGCCCTTCTTCGTTTCTGTGGTCATTTGCTAGTTTCTGGCTTCGGATACTTCATTGTTATCATTTATGTCTTTTCTTGATAAAAAAGGGTCTTTCGGAAGAAGAAGTGAGAGCTGCCGCTGCCTGTGCAAGAGAAGAAGTAGCGATAAGGAACCGGTTTTCTGAGATGAACGCACCAAGAGAGAATTCATCTGTTAACAAGTATGCCTCTCCTAGCTTATTTCTATCTCATTTCTCGTGGTATCTGGATGTCATTATAGAACAATTCGGTAATAAATGTTTTTATTTATTGGCTATTTTTGAACACACATCTCAAAGTTATACGATATGCTTAATATTTATTATTATCCATTTGGACAGACCATGCAGATGTATTTTGCTGTAGTTGATGGAACATTTTTCTGTTGTACTTAAAATTAGCTTTTAGCATTAAGTGAGTTTACTTATACTTTGTCCTTTTTGTGGTGTCGATCAGGTATTACAATCTGGCACATGCTGTGAATGAAAGGGTCATAAGGCAGCCCTCAATGTTACGAGCTGGAACTCTGCGAGACTATCAACTTGTCAGTTGCTCTTCAGTTTGAACTGTGAATTGGCCTTTGATTGATCAGTTCTACATGCTAATTTCTCTGCACAATCCCAGTTGTTATTGACCTAGATCTACTCAATTATGCAGGTTGGTTTGCAGTGGATGCTATCATTATACAATAACAAACTAAATGGAATTTTGGCAGATGAGATGGGTCTTGGCAAAACTGTGCAGGTAAGGTATTTCTGATCAATATTATTTTAGAAGTTTGGGCTTTCTTATACTACCTCCGTCCTTTTCAAGTTGTTACACTGTTTTCAGCAATTTTTTCAAGCGTTTTCGAGCGTCTTGATGATGAGTTTTAAAATAACTTTTTAAATAATTTTTTCTTTTACGGGATACTACAACTCATCATCAAGACGCTCGAAAACGCTTGAAAAAATTGTTGAAAACAGTGTAACAACTTGAAAAGGACGGAGGTAGTAGTACATAAAAGACCATTGTCTGCTACATGAATTATGGAGCTTGTAAGTTGAATATGAGCTGAGTAGAGCTGAATAGTAGGAGGCTTGAGCTTAATTTATTTGTTTTCTCCTTTAGCTCGAGCTCATTTCAAGTCTTTATGGTTAAGTTTAGTTGGGTTTGTAAAGGACTCAGTTAGCCTTGCTCGAGGGTTTTTCCAACATATTCTTTTTCAAAATTAAGATCCATGAAGCACATGAATAGTTTGGCTCATTTACAGCCTTTCATACTTCATTTTCTCCTTTTGATGAACAACTAATGTTTATTTTGGAGATCTATTCATATGTATGTATTTGCAGGTGATGGCCTTGGTTGCTTATCTGATGGAGTTCAAAGGGAATTATGGTCCACATCTTATTATTGTTCCCAATGCTGTGCTTGTCAACTGGAAGGTAAGGGTTCCTTGTAGTACCTATTAATTTTTTTTATAATTATCTAACTTCTGTACCATCTTTGGTTCTTATCTAGAGTGAATTGCATAATTGGCTTCCAACCGTTTCCTGTATATATTATGTTGGTGGGAAAGACCAAAGGGCGAAATTGTTTTCTCAGGTAAAAAGAGAAAAATCTATAGTTCAATTTTTTCTTGTCATGTATCTTTATTCTTATCAATTCTGTTGGTTTTGTCTGCTGTGTAGGAAGTGTTAGCCATGAAGTTTAATGTCCTTGTGACAACCTATGAGTTCATCATGTTTGATCGTTCCAAACTTTCAAAAATTGATTGGAAATATATTATAATTGATGAAGCACAACGCATGAAGGACAGAGAGTCAGTACTAGCTCGTGACCTTGATAGATATCGGTGCCAAAGGCGTTTGCTTCTTACAGGGACTCCATTGCAGGTGCGATTTTTATGCTTGGAATCATCTTTGGTGGACTACAATGAAGCTATCTTCATGACTTAGTATTAATTGAATGATTCATGCTTCTGCACAATATTTCTGGTTACATTTCGTTTGTGAAATTTTGGACTACTAGTGTTGACCTTCAAATTAGTAGCTAAGAGTTGGTGGTGTCAAATTCTGACTCTTATATCTTAAGGAAGTAATTTTTTTGTTGGAAATTCTGACTCTCAGGATAGAAGTGTATTATTCTTATTCCATTATGTTGACTAATAAGTCTTGCTTAACTTTATCATCAGTACAAATGATGTGCTGCATATTAGCATATGCACAAATATGATGCGAGTACTGATCAACTTTTATTGTTATTAAATTTTTGTAGTGGTACTCCTTTAGCATAGCATAAGAAAACTGATGACTCTATCTCGTGTTTGTATCAGAACGATCTTAAAGAACTTTGGTCTCTTTTGAACCTACTGCTCCCAGAAGTTTTTGATAATAGAAAAGCATTTCATGATTGGTTTTCTCAACCGTTTCAAAAAGAAGGGCCTACGCATAATTCTGAAGATGATTGGTTAGAGACAGAGAAGAAGGTCATAATTATCCATAGACTACATCAAATATTGGAGCCTTTTATGCTTCGGCGCCGTGTTGAAGATGTAGAAGGATCGCTTCCTCCAAAGGTATGTTTTTAGTGTTATAATGTCATCTTGTTGCATTTATCCTCTCTAACTGAATTTCAAAATGCAGGTCTCAATTGTTTTGAAATGTCGAATGTCTGCAATACAGAGTGCCATTTATGATTGGATCAAATCAACCGGTACTCTTAGGATCGACCCTGAAGATGAACAGCGCAAGGTTCAAAAGAGCTCAATTTATCAGGCTAAAACTTACAGAACTTTAAACAATAGATGCATGGAGCTAAGGAAAACTTGCAACCATCCATTGCTAAACTACCCGTATTTCAGTGACTTCTCAAAGGATTTCCTTGTGAGGTCTTGTGGCAAATTGTGGGTTCTGGATAGAGTTTTGGTTAAGCTTCAGAGAACCGGACATAGGGTACTGCTCTTTAGTACCATGACCAAACTTCTTGATATAATGGAGGAATATCTGCAGTGGCGAAGGCTTGTTTTCAGAAGAATTGATGGGACGACTAGCTTGGAAGATCGTGAAAGTGCTATAGTGGAGTTCAATCGTCCAAACACTGACTGTTTTATTTTCTTGCTTAGCATTCGTGCTGCTGGACGGGGTCTCAATCTTCAGTCTGCTGACACAGTAATCATATATGATCCTGATCCAAACCCAAAGAATGAGGAACAGGCTGTTGCTCGAGCCCACCGTATTGGGCAGACTAGAGAGGTGAAAGTCATTTACATGGAAGCTGTTGTAGGCAAAATAGCTAGCCATCAGAAAGAAGACGAATTCAGGAGTGGAGGAGTAGTTGACTCAGATGATGACCTTGCTGGGAAGGATCGGTATGTGGGTTCAATTGAGAGCTTGATTCGGAATAATATTCAACAGTATAAGATTGACATGGCTGATGAAGTTATAAATGCTGGGAGGTTTGACCAGAGGACTACACATGAAGAGCGACGACTAACTTTAGAAACTCTGTTGCATGACGAAGAAAGATACCAAGAAACAGTTCACGACGTCCCTTCTCTTCATGAGGTAAACCGTATGATTGCTAGGAGTGAGGAAGAAGTAGAGCTCTTTGATCAAATGGATGAAGAGTTTGACTGGGCAGAGGACATGACTCGATATGATCAGGTCCCTAATTGGCTTCGTGCTGACTCAAAAGAAGTAAATGCCACAATTGCTAATTTGTCAAAGAAGCCAAATAAAACTTCTTTATATGGTGGAGTGGCACCTGTTGAAGTGGCTTCTGAGACTGAGAGGAGGAGACGGCGGCCTAAGGGAAAGACTCCTATTTATACTGAATTAGATGATGAAAATGGAGAATTTTCTGAAGCGAGCTCCGATGATAGAAATGGATATTCTGTTCAAGAAGAAGAAGAGGGAGAAGTTGGGGAGTTTGAAGACGATGAATCTAATGAAGCACCTAGAGTTAATAAAGATCAATCAGAAGAAGATGGTCATGTTTCTGCTGATGGATATGAATACCAAAGAGCTTTGGATAATGTGAGAAACAATAGCATACTTGAAGAAGCAGGCTCTTCTGGGTCCTCTTCACATAGTAGGAAGTTAATGCGCATGGTCTCACCTTCCGTATCTTCTCAAAAGTTTGGATCACTTTCTGCTTTAGATGGCAGGTCCAGCTCCAGATCAAAGAAAATGGTATGTCCGACCATTGCTTTATGATTTCCTATGATTTCCGGTCATTGCTTTATTGGTAGTCCACGTTACTATCTTTACACACTTCAATTCTAATTTTCCAGGCAGATGAATTAGAAGAAGGAGAGATTGCCTTATCTGGAGATTCTCTGATGAACCAGCAGCATTCAGGTAGCTGGACCCAAGATCGCGATGAAGGTGAAGATGAACAGGTCTTGCAGCCAAAGATAAAACGAAAACGGAGTATCCGGCTTCGGCCACAGCATGCTAGGGCAGAAGACAAGCCCAGTGACCGTGCACATAAAATTCCTACTCAGTTACCAGTCCAGGTAGACAATAAATACAAGACTCTAGCTAGTGATGACCGTGCACATAAAGTTCTTGAAGATACTACTTTGATGAAACCCGACAAAATGGATTCATTTATCAAGAACAAAAGAAATCTACCAGCAAAGAGAAATACAGCTAATGTGCAAAGTGGTCTTAAATCTGGGAGAGTCAACTATGGGTCTGCTCTTCCAGATGATGCCACTGAATACCTTAGAGAAACATCGGACAACAAAGTTGTGAAGGGGCCTAAAACTAGTGGTCCTAAGATGTCTGAGGTTGTCTTGAGAAAGGTATGCTGCTCTAACTATTTGTATTTCTGTGGCAATCAATCTGATATTGCTTTTCTATTTACTTTTTCTAGTCTCTAATTTTCACGAAACTTCTAAATCATATTCCCTCCGTCCCATTCAAAGCATCCCCTTTGCCTTTTTTGAGCTGTCCTATTCAAAGTGTCCACTTTCCCATTTTGAAAAAAATTAACACTCCAAAAAGTGTGGACCCTACCATTTTCCACACTTTACACCTTCTGCTTAATTACCATGCCGAAAAGAAAGGGGATGCTTTGAATGGAATAGAGGGAGTATGTGACACCCGTGAACTGCAAATCATCATCGGGCTATAATGCCTTGTGCTCTTTATTTGCTGAATCGATTGAAATACTTGCTGATAGGCATTTTAGTTGTGGTTTTGTTTCAAGCGAACTAGATTGGTTCACTTTCCTTGCTGTGTAAAATTAAATTGCTTAGGCTGGGTTTTCATGCAAGTCGCAATCCAGCATCCTGTCTCCCTGGTCCCTCGCACTCACTCTTGTTTTTGATATTATTTTGCCGTCCTGCTTGCTGTTGCTGAATTAAAATCTGTTTTAATGTGATACAGTGCAAGACTGTTATAAGCAAGCTCCAGAGAAGAATAGATTATGAAGGCCATCAAATAATACCACAACTAACTGAACTGTGGAAAAGAAATGATTACTCCAGTGGAGATAGCCTTTTGGATTTGAAAAAGATTCACAACCGTGTTGACAAATCTGAGTACAGTGGAGTCATGGAGCTTGTGTCTGATGTGCAGCTTATGTTGAAATCTAGCATGCACTATTTTGGTTTTTCCTATGAGGTATGTTGTTTCTCCAAATCGTACCTTGTCCTTTTTGTGTGTGTGTGTGTGTAATATCCATGTTCACGTTTCACTTAGTAGCAACCCGAAAATTGGTGATCCTTGAGTCTTGTTTTTCTGGTATAAGTGCATAGGATTAATCCTGAGGCCTTTAGATTGCAGCAAGAGTCCATATCATGATGTTGTGCAGTTTTAAATTCTACAGCCCAATTGCAAGGGTTTCGATCTTTGTACGTTTCATGAAAATTTACTTACAAATTCTAAAAGAGAGGGACATATACAAGTTAAGGTCCTTGTACTTATGGGGTCCTTATAGTTTCATTTATGTTGAAATTAGATCCTTGCACAAAACCATGATTCCCTGCACTATGCTGAACTTATTTGTGGTATTAGTACACCTAAGAATCCCTCGAGATCTTCATTTTGCTATTCTCATTCATTTGTAGTTGTGCCTTGAGCCAATAACAAAAGCTCTGAATCTTGTGTTGTGAACTCCCAATGATTAAACTGTCATTATACTCCGAATCAATTGCTTGATTGCTTTTCCGTGGAAGAAAAAAATATTCATCATCTGTATTTACATGCAACAGGTGAGGTCAGAGGCAAAGAAAGTCCATGATCTCTTCTTCGACATCATCGGTGTAGCATTCTCAGAAACCGACTTCAGAGAAGCCCGAAGCTCCATGTCTTTCACTGGTCCCGTTTCCACACCAGTCTCCGGCGGTCCATCTTCACGACAGTTGCCAGGTCAGAGCAAGACTCGCCAGAAATCAGTAAAAGACGTGGATTCCGAAAACGGACTTTTCCAGAAGCCACAGACTCGCGTCTCAGCTCACACGCTCGAAAGTTCCAAACTGCGAAACTCGAACCCTAAAGATTCAAGACTCGGAAGCAGCAGCAGCAGTCGGGATCTCGGCCAATCGGAGGAGATGCGCCCTTTCACTCACCCCGGAGATCTCGTTATCTGCAAGAAGAAGAGGAAAGATCGGGAGAAATCAGGTGCAAAATCAGGAAATGGATCTTCAGGTCCGTTGTCACCTACAGGAATCGGTCGAGGGATGAAGAGTCCAGTTGGCAAGGATGTGGGGTCGGGTCAGCACGGGTGGGGCCCACTTTCGCCTCAGCAAGGGAACAGCAGTGGGGGCTCGGTCGGTGTCGGATGGGCGAATCCTGTGAAGAGGATGAGGACTGATGCTGGAAGGAGGCGTCCTAGCCATTTATGAGACTCTTTTTAGAATATGAATTATGTAGCAGTTGAGATTTGCCCTGATATTCAAATGAAATGAAATGTAATGATAGAATGAAAGAAATATGATGTGTAATTTGATCATGTCTTGAATTTCTGATAGTCCTTTAATGCATTTATTCCCCTCTGCCATTGTTGTGGCAAGATTAATAGCATATCCTTCGCCTTTATGTATATCATTCAATTTTTTTTTAAAGGACTTAAAAATAGAAAACAAATCTCGATCTTATCTTATGCTGCTAGATATTATTATATCAATTCGCCCTATATATAAATGTTAAATTATCCTTAGAAAATAAATCAATTAAGGGTAATATAATGCAAACTATCGTATTATAGTAATATGTGCAAGAGAGAAATGATATGTTACTCTCTCAATGGTGGGCACCTTCGTCGTTTTTTCGATTTGATATTATTTTGTTCGATTTTTTTAATTGTTTTATATTCTTGTATGTTGTATCATAGAAAATTAATATAGAAATCGTTAAATCTACAAAATAAATAAAAATCAAAACTCAATTTGTCCCAATAGCCCTAATGCAAGTGCCAAACAAACATTGTATTCTAATATTACTCGCAATTCCAACTTCAGTTCAGGCAAACAATCAAGATAAAAAAAACAATGACTATAATTTATATATACTCCCAAGATTGATTCAGCCAAGCAAGCAAACAAACCATGAATGAATTAGGACGACACTTAATTAAATAAATTAACCAGATATAAATATACGGGGCAAATCATAGAGTACCCACTCTTACATAAAAAACACAAAAAGTATCCACCCTTTTATTTGTTAGTCAAATATTCAACTTTTGTTATTCTCCCAAATATACCTCTGTTTTTGTCTTTTAATGCACATGCGCACACACTCTCTCATTTCTTTTCCTTTTCTTTCTCTTTTTCTTTTTTCTATTTCGTTTCTTTTGTTTTCATTTTTTATCTGTGGCCGACCTCATCTAAGTTTTTGTCTTTCTCTTTTGTCTTTTTCCAATTTTTTTAGTTTTCTTTTTCTTTCTATTTTATGTTTTTTTTTCCTTTATCCGCTTTTTTCTGTTTTTTTTACTTTTTTTTTCGGTTATTCAGCCCTTTTTCAGCCTTTTTTTTTCTTTTTCCATTTTTTTAAAAAAATTTGTTTTAATTTTCTTTATATTTTTTAATTTTTAATTTTTTTTCAACTTTTTTTTTTTCCCATTTTTTCGTTTTTTTCTTTTTAGCCTTTTTCCACCTTTTCATGTCTTTTCCATTTCATTTTTTATTTTTGGTTTTCTTTTCCAGTCTTTTTTTGTTTTTTTTTCAGTCTTTTTTGTTTTTGTTTTTGTTTTTGTTTTTGTTTTTGTTTTTGTTTTTTCAATTTTTTCTTTTTTTATTATTATTTTTATATTATTCAATTCGTACCGATTACCTATGATTATTGGTACGAATATTGTTTAATTCGTACCGATTACCTATGATTATCAGTACGAATATTGTTCAATTCGTACGAATTACCTATATTGTAGTACAAATTCAAGAACAACAATATCATTAAAATTCACTCTAGAGAGAACAAGAAGCTCAAAATACACAAAGGTAGTTCAAGAGCAATTGGAAAACAAACATATAGCAGCAAAACTCTTCACATATCTCAACACCAAGAAATTTTTATATTTCTATCGGTACGAATATTGTTCAAATCGTACCCCAATTACCTATGATTATCGGTACAAATATCAGTCAATTCGTACTGATTACCTATAATGTAGTATGAATTCAGGAGCAACAATAGCATTAAATCCACTTTAGAGAAAACAAGAAGCTCAAAAATACACAAAGGTAGTTCAAGAGAAACTGGAAAACAAACATATAGCAGCAAAACCCTTCACATATCTCGACAAGAGGAAATTTGTATATTTCTATCGGTACGAATATTGTTCAAATAGTACCGATTACCTATGATTATCGGTATGAATATTGTTCAATTCGTACTGATTACCTATAGCGTAGTACGACAATAGCATTAAATCCCCTCTAGAGATAACAAGAAGCTCAAAATACACAAATGTAGTTAAAGAGAAACTGAAAAATATACATATAGCAGCAAAACCCTTCACATATCTCAACTACAAGAAATTTCTATATTTCTATCGGTACGAATATTGTTCAATTCGTACCGATTACCTATGATTATTGGTATGATTACCTATAATTATTACCAACAATCCTAACATCCCCAACTGCAAACATAAAATTGCAATTCGTACTGAATATCTCACGAAGAAAAGAAAAGAAAAGGAACTGAATTTAGCATTTCAAAATCTATAATAAAAAACCACACGAATACAAAAAATGCACCAACATAGTATGAATTAATTGTCCCCACAAAACATGCTCTCATTCCAATTACCTATACGGGATGGCATATATCCATTATAGAGAGAGAAAGCACCGGACATGTTACAGTATCAAGCACCGAGTTCAAATTTATCGACATTAAACCTAATAAATTCTACTATAGCTATACTTTCTAAAAAAAACAAAGCAGCATAATATATGCACAAACATTGCAGAATACTCCAAAAGCCAATAGAAAGATCTATCTAGAAAGATTAATTGAGTTCAAAACACAGATTTATTTGGTTGAATTTGGATTGCCAATACCAACTTCCAAAACAAGCATTTCAACAAAGTATTTCAAGAAGAGGACCTTGAATTGGAGAGAGAGAACGTATATATAGTAAATTCTCCCTCTTCTAAATTGTAAAATCTGGCAAGAGGTAGCCGTCGGATCCGGCGCCTCTGCAAATCTCTTCTTCGCCGCGCCGTCGCGGCAATGGGCTCTCTTACCACAACATCTCCGCCATATACGAAGCTCGAGGCCAGATCTGCGGATACAACAGCACGTCATCGCTCGGTGTAGACCATCAGGTTGCCGTTGCTCGTAGTGTCTCCGTTGCGCTAAGAAATGAAGGGAGATAAGGGCATCTACAATGGAGAGCCTAAAATTGGGCTCTATAAATTGCCACCTAGATAAAAATTCTAAAATAAAATTTTCTACAATGATGAGCTCTAATTTTGGGCTCTAATAATATTTATTGGGTCCCACTTCATCAAAATCAATTACTTTATCATTATTAAATGTATAGTTTATCTATTATATTTTGTGATTAATATCAATATTGTTTAAATTAAATGGTCATTTTCTAAATGATTTATTTTTAATATATATTATTAAATAATTTTAATAGTATGTTTATTTATTATATTAAAAAAAATTCTGAACAATGCTCCATTTCCCTTTTCTTTTGCTGAAATATTGTAATGGAAAGATAAATAAATATTAAAAAATAAAAATAAAAACAAAAGAAAATTGAATGAAAACAAAATAAAATATCAATAAAAGAATTAAAAGAATGTACAACAAAAAAGAAAAACAATAAAATAATTATAAAAATTGAAGTGGGACCCAAAAAAGCTTAAGAGCCCAAGCTCTTAACTAAGAGTTCAGGCTCTTATATTTGGGCTCCCCAATGGTGAAGAAATTTAAGAGTTGACTCTTAACTTTGCCACATAGATTAGAACCTCTCCATTGTACATGCCCTAAGAGAAAGGATGAGGGATTTATGTTTCAGGAACGAAGAGAGAGAAAAGAAAGGAGGAGGGGGCAAAGAAGAGAGAGAGAGAAACGAGATTTATGTTTCAGGAAAAGGGGGAGGGATTTTAATTTCAAATTTTGGTTTTGGGGAAATTGAGGGGTAATTTTGTCCAAAATAGAAGAAGTGGGTATAAAGTGTGTAAAATTAAAAGGGTGGGTAAATTTAGTGTTTCTTATGGGAGGTTGGGTAGTTGACCCTAATACCTCTAAATATTACTCACCAACATATGGATCGCTCATTCTTGTATGTGATAAACCCTAAATTCGGCGTTTGTTTATTTATTTTTTTCTTGAGAAACCTTACACTTTTAACTTGAACTATTAATAGTGACAACGAAGCACAACTCAGTTAGTAAGACGTTTCTCCTCTAACCAAGAGGTCGGAGGTTCGGGTCAATTTAAGGGAGAAATGAGGAACCATTATTGATCATTTTTTAAAAAAAAAAGAAAGAAAGAAAAGAAAACAACTTTTAATGAATAGTGTTCATAATGATTTATATAAATAGGGACAAGTTATTCATCGATTGGGACTCGACTAGGGGTAGGTCGGTACGATATACCTTTATTTTTTCGTCATACCTTATACCTTTCTTAAATTGCGGTATGCTAAATTTTATACCTTTATCTAATCGTGACTTTTCGATATACTTTAAGTCGGTATGCTTTAGTTTCGGTATGGAGTCGTTATACCTTAAAATATTATAATTCACATCTTATCGATTGATAGTTAGACAATAAGTAGTTGAAAACATAATTAGAAAATACAAAAGTTTAATCTTATCAATCAAACTCTAATTATTTTCAAACAAATTAACTGAAACTTAATACTCCTTTTTTTTTCGTTTTCTTTTAAGTTGTCTTTATTTATTCTTCTTTACTATTTTCTATTTTTCGCATCTATTAGTCAATAATAGTACATTACAAAATAACATACTTTTTAAAATTTTAAATGTTAGCTAAATATAAAATAGACATTTATAAATAGTTTTACGGTACGGTATGATATCTTACCAAAAATTTTGGGTATACCTTAATTACGCTATTTTCGATAATTTTTCGATACGGTATGAGCGGTATACCGGTTTTTCGGTATTTTTTCCCAGCCCTAGACTCGACCTCCTAATCCTAACACTTATCCACAACCTAATAATTAATAATGAACTAGTAATAATAACTTTATTAATTTGGGTAATTCTAAACAGATAGCCCCTTTTACCATGGATAGCCTATTTAATTAAAAATTAATAAAAAATATTAATATTATGTTCTATTCTAACCCTATAGGCTATAGCCCCGAATCATATTCTCAATAACTCTATGAATTAACTTTGGAGGAGATAACTTGCTTACAAACAATTGTAGTTGCTTGTCCTTGCAATAACGTTTCACAAACGAATGTTTGATTTTTCTATAATCGAATTGTAGTTGCTTGTCCTTGCAATAACGTTTCACACAAAATGAATGTTTGATTTCTCTATAATCGGTTTATAGGCAAAATGTCTTATCAGAGATGTGTTCAATAGCAACTTTGGAGGAGATGATTTGTTTAAAACAATTATAGTTGCTTGTCCTTGCTACAACGTTTCACACAAAATGAATGTTTGATTTCTCTATAATTGGGTTACAGGCAAAATGACTTATCGGACATGTGTTCAATAACATCCATATCTTGACCAGCAGCATCAATTCCTTCTCCTACTTCGCTTGATCCAGATGGTGTTCTTATTTTTCGAGATGATCTTTGCAGCTGCAAAATACCAGACCAAGCCCTAACATGATGATTTCAAGAGGTACTCTTGATGAATAAAATATGTTAATTGCAATGAGATCAATATAACCTCCGGGTTTCCTTTGACTTCAAAGAACCTGCTAAATTCCTCAATATCAACTACATTTTGATGATGAAGTCCGGGACGAGCTTCTGCTATCACATATGTGTATCGATGACGAAGTCCGGGAGCAGAGTGTGTTGTCTCATCAATTGGAGGGACAAAAGTGTGGCAAAAGTGTTGGAAATGTCATGTAGGAATATCAATCAAAATGATAAGAAATTTTATCTCATATAATCTTCATTCTCATAACAACAGATCATGTTCAAAACAATTCATTGGCTCATTATAAACTATAAATAAACTAGATTTTTTTTTCAATACACCACAATTGAGAAATATCATATAAACATGAAAAAAAAACTTATCAAGTTAAGGTACTACATAAAGAAAACCATATCCTTCAACTAGGAAAAAACATCATATATTTTTAGGGAAAAGATTTATTCACTCATACAACAAGTATCGATTGTCTGATGCTGCATCCTAAGTGTAGATGTTGCATCCCAAGTCTACACTATGTTGTTTGCCTCATTGATAAAGCTTGAATTCATGCTTGTTGAAACTCTTCTTTTTTTGATTGTCGAAGATATTGATTCAAGAACCACTTACTTCCACTATGAGCTAAGATCCATGCAAGGACATCATATCAAGTAGGAATCATGTGTTGTATTCTCAAGAAAACATGAGTGATAGAACCGCCTAGTTTTCATATGCAAATTGGATCGGTCCCGTACTCAGTTCCCGATCCGCCCGGTTGAACCGGCCAATTGCGACGTCAATTGCGCATAAAATTTTTGTATTTACCGGTTTTGTCCGGTTCGATACCCGGTTAACTGGACCATCAATTTTCATATGTAAACTGGAGCGGTCTTGTGCTTGGTTCCCAGTCCGCTCAGTTGAACCAGCTAGTTGCCACGTCAATTGTGCATATATTTTTTTACTTACCGGTTTCTATCCGGTTCAATGCCCAACTCAACTGGACCAACAGTTTTCATATGCAAACCGGACCAGTATATGTGTATTTTTCGCGTTTAGTTATATTTGGTGCTGTTTGTTTTCATATACAAACTGGACGGGATTCGTACTTAGTTTCCAGTTTGCCCGGTTGAACTGGCTAGTTGCCACGTAAATTGTGAATATTTTTTTTTTATATTTTCCGGTTCTGTCCGGTTCAATACTCGGTCAACTGGACTAGACCAGTCTCGTGCCCGGTTCCCAGTCTGACTGATTGAACCGGCCGGTTGGGTCTAATTTTTAAAGCATTGGTCGGTATATGTGTAGTTTCGCATTTAGTTTTATTTGGTAGTGTTTACTTTTTTTAGTTATATTTTCCTTAAATATATCATTATTTCGTCAATCGTGCGCACATTAAATATGTCAACGGTGGGTAAAAAAATATTTCTCGTAGTATAAAAGTGTACTACTGAAAGAAACAAGTTACGATAAAAATTAGTACAAATGATTTACAAGAAGCACCTTCAACTAGACGCAATCAGTTCTTTTTGCATCCATTTCCAATGAATAGAGATAGGCAGAGGTGATCACTCCCATAATTTCAGAAAATACCGTATATGCAGAGCACAAGGTATGGAGATAATTTCTCCTTTCATGATCGGCAACAATAAAATGTATACACATCCCCAACCAAAGTGCAGCTAACAAAGAGATCCTTAAACCCATCACAACATCAATTTGTACGTGAAGCTTGGCGTTAACAATGAAACGAGCCACCACTTCCATACCCAGCACCACAAATCCTGTAAAAAACTCTGCATTCGAAGCATTCTCTTCCACAAAAAAAAATTCGACATTTTCGCAAATGTGGACTCGCGCAAAAAACCAATTTGAAGAATATGAAGAAAGCAATTTTGCGCCAATATTTATGGATCGAGATGAAGTGATTAATTAAGAAATATTACTCACCATGCCATATATGTATAGTTTCGGTTTAGTTTTTTTAGTAAAATTTAATTTTATTTGGTATTCCCTCCATTTTTCTCGAAGTTGCTCACTTATATTCAATATGTAGGGTATAAAAATATATAAGTGAGTCACTTCAGAAATAATAGAGGGAGTAAGAGTTATTTTTATAAGGTATTCGTTTTGTCTCATTCAAAGTTTGTCCACTTTACTATTTGACCACTCTCGTTCAAAGTGTTCGATTTTTATTTTTTAGCAAAAAATTAAATTAAAAAAAATAGTGTGTACAATATCTTATAGTTGTCCACATTATAAACTTTCTCTTCAATTATCGTGCCAAAATTAATAAGACGCCCTTTCTATGCCTTCTCCCTAATAATTGTGCCGAAAATAAAGTAGACGCTTTAAACGAGACAGAGGGAGTATTAATTACGGAGTATATCATTGTCACGTCAATTGTGCGCACATTAAATATGTCAACGGTGGGTAAGAAAACATTCGTCATAGTATATAATTGTATGTTTAAAGTATATAATTTTTTTTAATATAATTAACTGAAATTTAAAGACTGTGCCACGGAGGACTCGAACTCGGGACCTTTTGTACATTATATAATTTACTTATGTTTATATATTTTAAACCCCATAAATTGAATATATATATAGGCCAAATATGTAAGATATTATTGCAAAATAGAAAATGAATCTCATCTTATCTTATGCTAGTTGCTTTATATCAATTCTCCCTATACTGAATGTTAAATAAGCCTTAGAATAATAGAAAAAATGATAAGAATACAAACTACTCCCTCCGTCCCGTCGAAGTTGACCTGTTTTTTTTCCGGCACGGATTAAGAAGGGAGTTAAGTAAAATGAATTAGTATTATTTTAATGATTTTATAATTTAATTATCATATATATAATCTTATTCAATAATTAGTGGGCCCTAATTTGTTCCCTAATTCATATGAGTAGTATTTAGTTCACTAATTCTTTCCTTTTTTGGTAACGTGTTAACCTAGGTGGGACGTCCCAAAAAGGAAAACGAGTCAATTTTGGTGGGACGGAGGGAATATTATATAATGGTAATACATCTAAAATCAATAAAAAGTGCTAAACAGCACCTTAAAGAAGACATGTTCCGATAAAAATTAGCACAATCTATTTACAAGAAGCATCTGCAGTGATCTTTGCATCCATATCCAATGAATATTTATTTGCTATGTGTAATTAAATTACAATTTTGACAGAGAATAATAATACAACATGATGTACAGACACTACTACATGGATAGTTGTAGAGACGGGGGAAGAAGATGGATGGTTACAGAGACTGGGGGAGAAGACTATGGATCTGCGGTCCCGACAACAGCCTCGTCACTCGACTCGTATTCGTCTTCAGTCATCTCCTCGTCGCTCGATTTTTCTTCCGGAACTGGCCCTACATCTTCTGCCTTGGCATATTTCAGACAGTATTCTGGAGCACGAGGATAAAGTATGTTATATTCGAGCTACGTGTAATAATCAAATACCCTAAAACTCTAAAAGTGATGATGCTCGCTAAATTTCTTAGGTAAGCTGTCATAATATGGATGTGACAAATCAAATCTCTTTTCATGTAATTTCTGAACTCTCCATTTCAAGAATCATGGCCGGAAGCTCTCACGAAATAGTGAGGTTCATAATCTTTTACGACAGACATTTCAAGATAAGGCATCATAGCTGGAGCTCAAGAAATCAAGAACTGCTGAAGTTCAATACAAGCAAGCTTTCACCAAATGAAATAACGAACCACAATTGCCTTTGGCGTGCCGACAAATGAAAGGTATGAACCCGAAGAACAAAGGAGCCTTTCTGGCTCATGTCAAAGATAAAGCAGACACATAAAATTGCAAATACATCCAGTTTAAAGATTTCGGATAGAGTTTTGGACACTTATGGAGTAGTCTCTCTCTCTCTCTCTCCCCCTCCCCCCACATAGTTGCTATAGGATAAAGTATAGAGCATCAATGGAGGATTTCAGTACTGTGTATTAGAAAAAAAAGCAGGTAAGATTGAAAAAACCAGTCTATTATTACCAATCTACTCGTTTGTCTTGTCTAGTTCGAAGATGTAATCAAATGTAAGACTCAGACATGGAATCCACCGAGAACCTTAGTCCTAATTTAGCCTCTAAGCATTACTTCCCTAAGGGCCAACTTTCTATAACATTAGCTACTAATCAGGCACATATACAAGATATTCAAGGTCACAACCATTCAAATCTTGCGAAGCAATGCACGATTTCAGAAAGAAGAAGCTCGTGTACCTTTAACTCTCTGATCGTATGCAGTTCTATCACGCATCATCAAAGCAGCAGCTTCCCCATTCAAAGGGTCTGATGGATTTGGATACAAAAGTAGTTGAGGTAAGAAAACCTCAAACACATTAACCAGGTCTGCACGGATTTGAGTTAAAGAAAGAGGTCGACATCAATCAACAATCCGAGAACTTTAATCACACTCTGCAAATACACGAAATTGGGACTGGTTTATTACCAAACATGGGGCTCCAGGTCTGGTTAATAACATCTAGGCAAACTGAACCTGACCTGAAATTTCAAAACGAGGAGAAATTATAGCTACGAGGTCAGTGACGACATAAGTGAAAGCTCTCGAATTTCAACAATAGGAACTCACATTTCATCCACATTGGGGTGATATATCTTGTTAATGAATCCTATAGAAGGAGACTTGTACGGGTAGGCATCAGGAAGCTCGACTCTTATCTTCCATACCCCGCCTTGATACGGACCTATCGAGTTATAATGGAAATTTAACAAACAGAAAGAAAAGTAATTAAAGGCTGCTGCTCCATATTCAGTATGATGAATAGCTTGATCAAGAACTATTTATCCTCCACTCCTACCAAAAACAAAGCTATAATAACAAAATTCCAAGTTTTTTCAACAAATTTGATGCATAATCCAAGAAGCCAGAGTTGAAATTACAATCATCAAAACCTAAATGTAGAAAATAGTTCTAAAATTCAAATTGTATCAATCATATGGAATTGGATAGGGAAAAAAACCCAGCCCTCTTCCAATTTCCTCCACACACACACACACACACACACAATCTTGAATTGATTTACTACAAGAAAAGCTGTAATAGAGAAAGGGATTAGATATTTACTGTCGGTGGGGCCATTGAAATGAACATAGAACTCCTGCATCCCATCATTCATCATCTCCACCTTATAATCACTCATCATCCTATACCAAAAGCCAAATTTTGAGTTACATTACAAAAAATCAAATTGAAAAGGGAAGAGGAAATGAACATGGGAGAAAAAAAAAAAAAACCATCACTAAATTTCAAGAAACAAAACAAAAAAAAGGAAACAAAATCCACAGAAATTACAATTTCATTAAGTCCATCTCGCGCCTCTTGCTTGGAGAAGACATGGTCACAATTCCTTATGGAAATTTTCCTTTTTTTTTTTTTTTTTTTTTTTTTGCTTATTTTGAAAGAGGAAACCGAGAAGGGGGTGAAGGAGAAAGAAAGCAAGAACTGAGCTACTTCTTCAACTCTATGAGAAAAAGAGTTGAAAAAAAGAGTGAAGATAAACCAGGATGTGTGTATGTGTGTGTGTGTGTGTGTGTGTGAAGTTTAACTTTTATGATGATTACGGCTCTTATATCTCACACTATAACTGATTATACGTACTATTTTTTAGTTTTACTGTGGTTTCCTTAGCAAGATTATTGACCCCAGTTACCAAACTTTCTCTCTCTCTATACATACGCCATGAACCAAAATATACTAGCTTGTCTCCATTTACGGTCTAGGGTGTAAACGAATCGAATCGAAGCGAATAACACTGTATTCGATTCAAATTCGTTAAGGTATTCGAAGATTCGAATTCGATTCGAATTTTTTTGGAATACTAGATTTGATTCGTATTCGATTCGAAGGTAGATTCGAAAGTATTCGATTCGATTCGTTTTTTTCTAATGATATTCCAAATGATATTTTAAAGAAAATGATTCGAATTCGATATTCGATTCGAAATCATTATTTAAGAAATAAATTTCTAATTGGGCTTAAGAATTAGTATCTTATATATATATAATTATATTACATATAATATTAATATTAATATTAATATTAATATTAATATTTATATTTTATCGAATACTTACGAATCGAATATCATAAATTTTTATTTGTATTTGAATAATAATCGAATCATAAAAAATATTTGTTTTCAAATTCGAATCGTAAAAAATCGAATACGAATAGGGCTAATCGAATGCGAATACCGAATCGAATCAAAATTATTTGATTCGTTTACAACCCTAATCTACACTAATAAAATATTACACACGCCATTTATTTTTGCATTCCTGATCATGACGTGCGTGTATAAATTCTCACTTCAGAAAAAATATGATTTTTACAAACTTTATGCATTAATGTATTAATACCGACGTGAATTACGACGGTAAAAGAAAAATATATTAATAAAATGATGAAATTTTCACACTACTCTTTCTACAAGATTCCGTGAACTCGTCAAAATCGTCTTTTTTTTTTTTTTTTTTTTTTTTTTTTTTTGTTGATCGACTTATGGCCCTAAATATGTATACAATTTAAGGGTGGTAGAAGAAAAATATAAAAATAAAAAGTTATTTTATTTTATTTTTATTATTATTATTTTTTATTTTTTTATAATAGAAAAGGCTTAGTTAAGCTACTGTTAATATCACAATGTTTTAGGAAATACTATATTGCAAATTTGAATGTCAAAATTGTATACATGAATATTGAAAAATAGATTTAATTTGTAAATATAATCAAACATTTCAAATTGGCTATGTTGATGATTAGTAATTATCGAGTATAATTTTGTGAAGGAAACTGAAATATCATGCATTAAATTATCATTATTGGGGGGGGGGGGGGGGGGTTAGATGTCGGAATCGAAATCCATAAGCATAATAATACATCAATAAATAGAAGAAGAATACATATAACCATTCATTGAAGCTTTTTCCTTGCAAGAAAGTTTTACCATACAAGGAAAACTGAATAATATCTACAGTCACATTGATTATAATAATAAATATTCACATAAGTATATTATTATTTCCTTTCGAATTAATTGGTTGCTTTAATGTTTATGTTTGGTGGTTGAAAATGGCACTTTTTCCTTGGGATTAATTAAAGAAGAGAATATAAGAAAAATGTGGTTGCCCTTGCTTCATCAATAATGAAACCTTGTGTGCTTCCCCACTATTCAAGCTAACCCTATCTCCTATTAATTATTTATTGGAAAACCTGCGTTAAATATAATTATATATTTGATGCTTTCTTTGAATATATCTTACTCAGCTTGCAGTCAAAACTTCATCTCTTTTGAGGTACAACGCGAGTGCGATTTTCTTTTTACTATGGTAAAAGTGAAATAGTCTACTGGCCACAATTTTTTCTAAATAAAAATTGAATCACTTATTCGAAAAGTAAAAAATAAATAAAAAATTGATACAAATTTTTTAATTTTAAAATGCATTAACCCAAGGAACATTCATTGTTTGACAACGAAGCGCAATTCAATTGGTAAGACGTTTTTCATCTAATTATAAAAATCAAAATTTCGAGTGAGTCAGGAGGAAAAATAGAGAACCATTAAAAAAAAAATCATTGCTTCTAAAGCAAGTAGATAGGGTTAGGCAGACTCAGACTCCAACCAGTAAATTAAATACAGAACATACGACAAAATAAATATAAAGTATTTAAATATTACAAGAAACCAATAGATCACTAATCATTTGACGAAGTGAATAAATATTCACACAAGGAGAAGATTAGAGATTTGCCCCCAATAGATATATTCATGCAACAACCATCAATTATTGTGAATGGGTTTTAAATTTTGAATATAGTATATGCCGCTGTCCCGACTAGTACACTTTCTTAAATACATATGTATAAAATAATGAAAGTCGATTAGTAGGTTCATAACGAAGGAGTATTTATCTAAATTATATTCTTCATGTATCATTTTAGATGAAACATATAAAATTTGAGAAAAATTAAAGCATAAGAACACATAAACACAGAGCAAAGAAATGGAGAGGAAACAAAATAGCAACTTAACAAAATAAAGCTAGCTGTTGATATTCATAATTGATGATTGAACAGAAAAGGTAAGAAATGTTGACATACCAAAAAAAGAAGACAGCCATTAGCTGAGCTCCTTGCAAAGTTTTGCAGTAAACCTTTGGTAACTGTATGTTTTCCACTGCTTCTGAATCCTCTTCACATATCACAGTCAATCAAATATACACCTGAAATGGGCATGTCTTGACTAGGCAAAAAATCGAACTTTCTATCGAACCAAAAAACTGCAATTTACACGCCTCAAAAAATCTATCTGCTACCGGAATTAGGTTTCTTTGGTGAACAAAATATGGAACCAGCACCAAACCTATTAGCAATTGGCCCGTAATCTGCATCCTCATCGTCACTGTTGATGTCACTCGGACTGCTTCGGTTCTGCATACTTCTTCGTTGAAGAAGAAATACGTTGAAATAGTAGCTTACCAGAGCTTCTCTTCCCTTTTGAGGAAAATTCTTGAAAAGTTCAACCCAAAAAAACTTTGCTAAGGAGAGTGGATTGGACTGCACTATATAATGAAATTTGTTCTGATCTTCTTTTGTCCAAGAGTAGGCCACATCCTCTCCCATAACATCGATTTTCCATAAGTAGAAAGCAGAGCCTAATTCGAGTTTCAGTTTCACTCTTTTCTCCCTAATATGGAACCTGGCACATTCGGGGGAGCCTACAAACTGACAGCCACAAGATTCCTGTCTTCCCTTTCCGATTCTTTCTCTCTCAATTAGGATTTTCTTCCTTTGCTCTGCTATATCCAATGGCCAGATTTTGGTACCTAACCATTTAGATTCGCTTTTATAATCATTGCCTTGAAACTCAGGAAGATCTGCTTGATGATACGAGCTGATAGGGATTCGTTTCTTTCTGCAGTTGCTCAGATAGGTGGGAGAATCAGCTGTTGAATCACACTGTTTGTCCTTGTCTGTCTGAAAATCTGAGGAAGATGATTCTTCTCTTGACTTTCTCGAATGCTCCTTGGAGGAAAGGAGCCTCTGACTGCATCTTAACCTTTCAGAAGCACATTGGTCGTCTTCATACATGCTCGGATGCATCTTTTGCTTCTTCTGCAGGGTATGAGGAAATTGTTCGAATCAGGAAAGTGATGGATATGTTCCAAGCCAAGTTTGTCTTGAAGTGGAGATGATGATAAGTTACATACTATTTGATGGACAAAGAAATATGGTGATACCATTTCTTGCTAATTATCTTAGCCTTTTCAATAAACAAGGGGAGTGTAAATACTGAAGAAATGCCTTAAGATAGTAACTGCATGTATATAGAAAAGCAACGGATATTTCGGTGGACTTTAATTTTGTGAATCCAATTATTACTGGACTCTTGTCATTGCAGACTGGACTAAAAGTTTCATCCTATAAATCTTAATTTCTCAGCCACAGTTTCAAGAGATCAAAGTAACTAACTCTACTTTTCGACGTGCCATGCATGTTAAAGATGGGCTGACCTCTATGATACACACAAGTCACTGTTCAAAACACGCAATCCCTCTGCACGACAATATGCAATTGGGTTCATAAATTTTCACATCTACATATAGACTACAAAAGTTATTTAGCTGTGAGGATTAAACCATAGAACTGATATCAGACTTCTAGCTTAAGTGATTTCTGACAAATCAACATAGTTCTGCTTATTTGATGACCATGTTACTGCGAGAAACGATATTTCACTAGTAACATTTCTAGTGCAACGAACGGACCATGTTCTAGTAATCTTCGTAGCAGTAAACACCCAACTAACCGTTTTTTCAAGACAATATTCCTCAGGAGAAAACATGCAAAAATAGCCACATTACAGAAAGCGACTGCCAAAGTCAGAAATCCAAAACAGGGACTAAAATATTTTGGATTTATCATCAATTATAGATGTTTGTTTACATTAACAACATACCATGCATCTTAAAACAGGTTATAACCTTCATTAAATACCGAAAGCGAAACTAAACAGCGTTCAAGATAAATATCTCTAAGAATGCAGCATAATATCAATTCATATATCCGTATTCACTAACTGGAATTAAGCATGAGAACAGTATGCAGACCTGCCAAACAGATTGCTGAGACCCTGCATCGACGTTCTTTTTCAAAAGCATTTCCTCACGAGCAACGAGAATTTGCTTCCATGGCAGCTCATTTCCATAGCTTTTCCACTTCTGCCTCTCGGGTAATGCCTCGACAGCAGCCCCACCAGGATCTTTAGCAACCTTACGGATCCAATTCACCATGCCCATATAGCACTCTCGTTTCCTTTTCTTATTAACCGAATCTTCACCTGTTCGTGGATCATCACCATCACTGCCCTTTTCAACAGATTGATTCTCACTAATATTCACATTCCCACTATCTCTACCTCCATTTTCCTCATCAAATCCCTTAACATCTTTGTTTAAATCAACGGAACCCATATTCTCATCAACACCTCCAAATTCCCTCTGCTTCAACTCCACAGTCTCATCATCTTTCTCAACTTTACTTGCTACGCTTGATGTGAAAACCTTTTGATCCGACTCCAATTTCATCAAAAACCGACTAAAATCGAGAAATCGTTCATCAATACCACTCACACTGTCTTCTCTATACCTCTCTATCTTCCTCAACCATCTATCCAACGTATCCAAATACTTCACGTACACCAACTTCAAAGCAGCTAAAAACCTCAAATCGAACCCACAATCAGCTGCCACCGAGCTCCAAAGCTCGTTTTTCGACACCGTGCAATACCCGCCTCTCTTCCTCACGAAAACCTGAAGCTTAAGCAGATCGACAACCTGCCCCTCTCCAATAACCGGCGGCAGCGGCCTCAACACAGAAATGCCGTAAACTTCTTCCAGAAAAGCCCTAAGAAATTCAGTGAACGACCATTTAACATCCTCACCGCCATTGTTATCCACTCCGAAATCGATTAAAACCTCCAGTTTCCGATCTTCCTGCGGCAAATCCAGACAAACCTTCACACATGACCCATCATCCTCTCTCTTCAACCACCCTGCCATTGTTTTGTTTTTTTTATCTATACTTTCATACCCTAAAACAAATCAAACCCATTTTACACTCATACATAAACAAGCACGCAAATACACACACCACAGCAAACCCTTCAAAACAAGAACCAGAAAAAAACGACGGTGCAAGTGTGTGCAAACTCCGAAGAACCAAAAAAAAAAAAACATAAAAAAAAAAAAAAGAAACATGAGAATTTTCGGACCTTGGAGCTTTGATTTTCAGATGGGTTTTGGCGGGACGAAGAGCAGTAGTCAGGGTGCGGAGAAATTTGATTTTTTTTGGTAGTTTTCGCGGCCCTATGAGAAAGAAAAGTTTTGTTTGGCAAAGTCCCGCTCTTTTCTCCCCACTGTTGTAGAGAGAGAAAGAGAGAGAGGGGTAGGTTTTGAATATTTGTACAGAAAGAAGCCCTTATGTCGAAAACCCCCAAAAATAAATGGAGAAATTGATGGAAGGAGGGGCCATTGGGAAAAGGAGAGAGAGAAAGAGAGAGACGTACCAGTAATTGAATTTTCAAGGAGAAGTATTAGGGATTTGATGACTCTTGTTATTCTTCAATTTCTTTCTTTTTTGCCTTATTTTTGGTCTTTTTTCCTCACCAACACTTCACTTTTATTCTATTGCTTTACCCTAATATATAGAAGAAGAGATTTTTAGAATTTTATGTTAGAAGGAAGAAGGGTTGGGGTGGGGATTAGGGGTTGAGAAATTGATTTTTTATTTGAGTTGTTGAGTGAGCATTGGTTTATGAGTTTAATTGGGTTAACTAACTAACCATGGTTATTCAAATTTTGGTATAGGGTTGGTGTTGGGTTGAGATGAGATGAGGTCAATATTGGAAAAGAGATTCTTTGCTTGGTCAGATTGTGTTGTTTTCCATTATTAACCATAAAAAAAATATTTTTATCAATCAGAGAGATGTAGTTTGTCAATGATGGAATTATGTAGGGGCGAACATAGGTTGAAATCTTTATGGTGGTCGCTATAATCTCTACATATTAAATACATATTAATATATGTTTTGTTGAAATTTTATGTTCATATTATCATGCTGGTCTAGAGATGGTAATAGGCCGGATCTAAGCCTGATTTGGCTTGCTCCAGATGCAAATTCTTTTTTTTTTCTTTTTGTCCAAATTCAGTGCAGATCCGTCGAGTTCAAAAAATGAGATCCATGTCCAGATTCATCGGATCCCCGGATCTGTAGCATTTATCACTAAAATAATTTTTTTTGGGATGGAAATTCTCCAAAATTAAAATAAGTTTCTACAATCATAATAAAATGTAATATAACATTAAAGTCTATAAACTCACTTGCTAAAAAATTAAAAATTATATATCAACGGATCCACATGCTGGATCTGGTTCTCAAAATTCAGAAGCTAAATCCGGATCCGAAAATTACATAGAAGATCCAAATCCGGTCCAGATCTATCGGGTCCAAATTTTACAAAGTCCAAATCTAATTTTTCGGATTGGATTCACCGAATTTGGACCGGGTCCTAGATCCATTGATATCTCTATGCTGGTCTCAATCAATATATTGAGGCGTTGTTCTAATTATTAATTGAGCACCCAATTTTGTTTTTCAAAATATCACTCAAAAATAATTATTATATTAAAAGCTATTGAAAATGGAGAACAATAATGTTAATATCAATGAAGGTATTGGGGAAGAATTGATGAGAAGATGGAGAGCTTTAAATTTTTTTGGGAAGAATAAGAAAAAAAGGAAAGAATGAAGGGGGAGGCGCCATACATAATTTTGAGCACCATTAATTTTTGGGCCCTACTTATTGTACATGCTCAAAGCCGGCTTTGTATGTTGTACTAAATAATCTTTTTTATAGATTAACTCTCGATAATATAATCCTGAATCTGTCACTGAAATTGTCTATGTATTTTTTTTTTTTTAAAAAAAAGAAAAAAAGAAAAGAAACTTTAATCTGATGCAGCCATACAACATTTTTTATTTTTTCAAAAAATAAATAAATAATACAAACACATGTAATATCAGTTTTCGATTTATTGGCTAGATGAGAAACGTAACATTGATTTTGGACTAATGGTTGGATGAGAAACGTCTCCTATTTTATCTTTTTTATCAAGCAAAGAGAATTAAGGCCAAGTTAAAAATTTGTCGGGTTTTAAAATCAAAAGTGGCCCGGCCCAAATTAGGATTTTGACTTTTTTATTTTATTTTATTTTATATATTTATTGGAACCAAATTTATATGGATGTATTATAAATTTTGACAATTTTGGATTTGGACATATGTACTAACTATTGAACGAGTTTTTGGCATGTTGTATCGTATGATACAATCAATGCTTTTTTTTTTTTTTTTTTTTTTTTTTTTTTGAGATGAATGATACAATCAATGCTTACTAATCTAATTATTTTATGCCGTTGATTACAATCGAACAATATAAAATGTTGCAAAGAGGCGTATAATTTGACACATATAATGTCGTAGTCCAATTCCCAAACCAAATATTGTAAATTTATACTAATATGTAATTATAGAAACATTTATATTCAAGTTATCTCGAGTCACTTTCGATATTTAGAGGTTGCCAAAAATTGCAAATTCCCATATATTTAAACAAACTCAAACACCAAAAGTAAATTAATTATCTATATTCCAAAAGTAAACATTACCAAATTCACAATTGGAAAGAGAGAAATTCCAAATCTTTTTTTTTTTTTTTTTTTCAAAATATATTATGCTCTAAGGATGCCCACTCCATCTGCGCATTCTCTCTGAAGCTTGAGCCACCTGCAAATCCATGCAATAAAAAGTGTTTCACACATTTTTATTCATCTACTTTTGAATTTTTGTTAGTTCGAATTCTGTGTTTTTGGTCGAACGATCATCATCAAGAATCAAGATCATGATGAGAGAGAGTGGAGGAGGAAGAAGAAGTGGCACCTGAACATCTAATCTAGTTCTATAACCAAGAAGAAAACCAATTGGTAAACCTATGACGTAATAACAAGTGAGATTAATGAAAGCAACCAGCCCTTGCCATCCTCCTCCGACGGCGACTCCTGCAAGAACAAACACCATATTGCTTCCATAAGAATTTCTTCGACTCAGAGCATCGTGAACTAATGACAAAAGTCCCGCTCTTTTCTCCCCACTGTTGTATAGAGTGAGAGAGAGAGAGAGAGAGAGAGAGAGAGAGAGAGAGGTAGGTTTTGAATAATTGCACAGAAAGAAGCCCTTATGTCGAAAACCTCTTAAAATAAATGGAGAAATTGATGGAAGGAGGGGCCATTGGGAAATGAAGAGAGAGAAAGAGAGAGAGAGAGACGTACCAGTAATTGAATTTTTTCAAGGAGTATTAGGGATTTGATGACTCTTGTTATTCTTCAATTCTTTCTTTTTTGCCTTCCAAAAATATGGACTTTTTTCCTCGCTAACACTTCACTTTTATTCTATTGCTAACCCTAATATAGAAGAGGAGATTTTTAGAATTTTATGTTTGAAAGAAAAGGGTAGGTGGGGGTGGGGGTGGGGTGAGAAATTGATTTTTTATTTGAGTAAGCATTGGTTTATGAGTTTGATTGGGTTAACTAACTAACCATGGTTATTCAAATTTTGGGTTGAGATGAGGCCATTTTTGGAAATGAGATCCTTTGCTTGGTCAGATTGTGTTGTTTTCCATTATTAACCATAAAAATAATACTTTTATCATCAGAGAAATATAGTTTTGTCGATGACGGACCCACACGCGAGTGCAGGCTAAAATTTTTATGGTGATCGTCAAAATCTCTACATATTAATGTATGGTTTGTCGGAATTGCTGCGATCGGAAAACTTTTATTATAATCCTTTGGCCCAAGGAGGAATATGAGAGGGTGGGTGATGGCACGTTTTAAAACGACTTTTGACGGATATTACTCAAGAAAAATCGCTATGGAGAGTTCTGTGAAGATTGAGACTTGAAGTTGTGAATTTGGTGCTAGATTCGTTTGACAATTTAAAGTAAGTTTTCTTATTAAAAGATTCTTGTCTTTGATTGTTCTAATGATTACGAGTTGCTAAATTCTCTTCTAGGATTCAGATTATCAGAAATCAATAATCAAGTTTCATGATTTAATACATTCTCGTTGATTGAATTGCACTTGTTTAATTTGGATGCTTGATCACCATTTAAATTTATTAAATACTTGTTGAGATTGAGAGATAATTCTAGTATTGGATCGAGGTTTAATCAACATCAATTTTGAATCGGAAACGTATGAATTGATTGCTTGTTTATTCATCATCGAAATCTTATTTGTGTAGCTTGAATACGAGAGTTATGGTTACGGCTTAATTATAAATACGAACGTTATTAATTAACCAAAATCTTAAGATTATTTGGTGAGTGAATCAAAGCATGTCTCGATCGTGAGATTAGATTATTGACGGAATAAATTTTGATTCATTACCTTTAATTCTTGATTTTCTCTACGTTTATCTCAATAAATCTATTAAATTAAAAAAATCTATGAAATTAATACTCCTTATTAAATACTGTAAAATCTTTTAATTATCTTTATATAATTAAGTTATGCTTATACTGTTCCGTCCAAACCCGGTGGCTGCCGGTGGAGGTGGTCTGGTCGATGGCAGTCGCCGAGTCGCCACACGCGACTTGCGAGCGGGAGAGAATGAAGAACGACTTAACGAGAATGGGGTTTGTGGAGTTAATTCTTATATAATTGTATTACTAGTATTACTTATTATTTATTTTATTACTAGTAATAAATATAAATTTCGAAAATTCGAGTTTTATTTTGCATGTCAAGAGATCAACTTGATTTTGCATGTTTTCTTTGATTTTTAAGGATAATAAAATACTCCTCTTTTTTTTCCTTGCATGGGGAAGTAAACCGTCTCCTGCATATGTGGCTTCGCCACTAGTGACTAGTCTAATGATAAATTATTTATTTATATTTTAGTTTCATGCTCGTCCACAAGTGTTTTTCTTCGTCGAAAATAAAGGTATAAAATACAATTGTAAAAATGTTGATACTTTGGACATTTAATTGCTATTTCGTATAGTTTAAAATATAATTATGAAAAGTTGAATAGTTTGACAATTAAATCATAGAGTATGTTGAGAGGTTTATTGAGTATTTGAAGAATGAGAAGAATTAATTAGTGATTATATATATATAGGGATGAGATCCCGTACAAAAGAGTTTTTCGTAAAAAATAAAAAATGATGCATCTTATGCACAAGTATAATGCATGATATGTACATCTATAATGCTTCTTGCATCATAATGCATTGTCTATACAATCAAAATGCATCGGTCATCATAATGCAATTTTAGTATAATTATAATGCACCAGTCAATATTGACCATAGATCACACTAAGATCAGTGATTCAGATCACTTCTCATTTCTTACAGAACATGTCTTTTGTACGTGATATCTTCACTACATATATATATATATATATATATATATATATATATATATATATATATATATATATATATATATATGTGTGTGTGTGTTTTGTTTTGTTAATTGTTGTTTTTAGGTTTAATATTGTTTTTATGGATGGTTGTGGCTGTTTTGGGACTTATTCCAAGTTACTTATTGAGATTTGAGAAATTTATTAGCAACTATTAGTGGGAAGAGAAGTACTGACATTTGATGAATAAATTAAATTAATCAATAAAAAAGTTAAAAAGGATTGTGGTGACAAATGATTTAGTTTAATTTTATAATTATTTTCAAAAGTTCATTCATTCCCAATAGTGTTTATAATTATTTTTTAGCATTTATTTCACTTTTATTATTAGAGTATATAAATTCAAAACTAAAGTATATAATTTTAAAAAATTCAACTTTTTTCTTATGAATGTCTATTACGGAATATGATTTACTAAATTAAAGTATTTTTTTTATTTTTGTAGAAATTAAATTTTGGGACATATTTTAGGGATATGGGATACTTTCTCGACTGAGGTTTCGTTTTAGTATGAATTATGATACATATATCATTTGCCGCATAAGCTTTGAGTAGGTTTTTGTCGTATTTAATTTTCGTTGCTATTTCTAATTGTTCAAATAGTTTACTTAATTTTGATGCCCCTCATGTTTTTGAGCAGTAGGTCTGCATATCACATTAGAAAGATACCAACGAAAGCAATTTCCTCTGCATTTCTTTCTTTCCTTCGAGCGAGCTCAGTCTCTCGTCTGCATCCACTTCGCTGGAGCTTAGAAGTTTGTGGTACTACTACTTCCAAAACGTAAACCGTTTTACCTTTGGAGAAGCTGCGCCTGTTCCGAGCGCACTACCGGGGCATAAAATTTCTTGCGGGGAGAGTTCTACTCGACTCGATTTAATCTTTCTATTTCTTTATTATTTTAGTTGTTATCATTTAATCTGTTTGTTATTTAACTTTTATTGTGTAAAAGTTGCTTCGAACGTCTACCGGCATTGTAACAGTTATTGATGGGATGCAGTTATGCAACTAACAAGAGTATACTTGATCGAATAAGATCCACTTGGCAGAAAAAGTTGCTAGCATTGGTTTATGTGCGGCATGCAAACAAAGTTAAAAGGGCATACAATGGGCAAGAGTGATAAATATGTGGAATATCTCAGCAACAGTGAAGTAGAAACTCATGATAACACTGCACCTAAAACAAGAGGAGCATATATTAGTTTTAATTTAAATAAAACCAATATTTGCATGTATACTGTAGATCCAGCCAAAAAAATAACAGATCCAGCTAACATTAAACCAATTTTACATGTATAATTCAATCGCGAAAATGATCATTCAATCATATCATAATCATATCGTATAATTTCAATCGTGAGATAACATTGAAAATTCAATCGTGAAAATGAACATTGAAGATCAGATCCAACCAAAAAATATAGTTCTAGCTACCGGTAGATAGAACGAATTTTGATATAATTAATCTACTCTGTCTCATAATCATATCATAGAAGTTTAAATCCTAATTAAAAAAAGCATGTATAGCTCGCAGATGAACTCGTAGTAGGCTATTAACAATATAAAAATCACCATTAAAATCCTCATGAAAAGTATTTTTTTTTATTGCTGTTTTATTCAAATTTGTTTGTTTGCGTGAATTTTTCATGCTTGTTATGTTGAATTTGGTATGAAGAATTATTTTGGTTTGGGCGTGAATCGTTCAGAAATTAGGAATTGTGGAGGGTAAAATTTGTAATTTTAATTTCTAATCATCATACTACAGTAATTGTTAGTTTTCTACCAAACACTCTCCACTTTTTCTTATCATGAGTTTAATTTCAAGAGTCACTATTCATGAGATAATTTTTTGCTTATCTCAACATCCCTACCAAACGGAGCAAGTTGGAGGGGAGTAGCTAGTGCATGCATATATAAAGCAAGCCTTCCAGCCCTCTAGAAAAGTTGTAGCCACTATCACAGTACACTATGCAAGGCTGTGGAGCCCTTGAGCCAGATAAATCTCAAGCAGCAAATGATGATCCCAGCAACAGCTAGCATGGCGTTGAGGAGTACGAGACCGTAGGCTATAGCCTTCCGTACCCTATCGAGTATGAGCCATAGAAAGAATTCAGAGGCAAGAGTGATAAATATGTGGAATATCTCAGCAACAGTGAAGTAGAAACTCATGATAACACTGCACCTAAAACAAGAGGAACATATATTAGTTCTAATTTAAATAAAACCAATATTTGCATGTATACTGTAGATCCAGCCAAAAAAATAACAGATCCAGCTAACATTAAACCAATTTTGCATGTATAATTCAATCGTGAAAATGATCATTCAATCATATCATAATCATATCATATAATTTCAATCGTGAGATAACATTGAAAATTCAATCGTGAAAATGAACATTGAAGATCAGATCCAACCAAAAAATATAGTTCTAGCTACCGGTAGATAGAACGAATTTTGATATAATTAATCTACTCTCTCTCATAATCATATCATAGAAGTTCTAATCCTAATTAAAAAAAAGCATGTATAGCTCGCAGATGAACTCGTAGTAGGCTATTAACAATATAAAAATCACCATTAAAATCCTCATGAAAAGTATTTTTTTTATTGTTGTTTTATTCAAATTTGTTTGTTTGCGTGAATTTTTCATGCTTGTTATGTTGAATTTGGTATGAAGAATTATTTTGGTTTGGGCGTGAATCGTTCAGAAATTAGGAATTGTGGAGGGTGAAATTTGTAATTTTAATTTCTAATCATCATACTACAGTAATTGTTAGTTTTCTACCAAACACTCTCCACTTTTTCTTATCATGAGTTTAATTTCAAGAGTCACTATTCATGAGATAATTTTTTGTTTATCTCAACATCCCTACCAAACGGAGCAAGTTGGAGGGGAGTAGCTAGTGCATGCATATATAAAGCAAGCCTTCCAGCCCTCTAGAAAAGTTGTAGCCACTATCACAGTACACTATCCAAGGCTGTGGAGCCCTTGAGCCAGATAAATCTCAAGCAGCAAATGATGATCCCAGCAACAGCTAGCATGGCGTTGAGGAGTACGAGACCGTAGGCTATAGCCTTCCGTACCCTATCGAGTATGAGCCATAGAAAGAATTCAAAGGCAAGAGTGATAAATATGTGGAATATCTCAGCAACAGTGAAGTAGAA
Source organism: Mentha longifolia (assembly GCA_001642375.2). NCBI lineage: Eukaryota > Viridiplantae > Streptophyta > Magnoliopsida > Lamiales > Lamiaceae > Mentha > Mentha longifolia. Next base: position 1,642,672 of record CM038120.1, on the reverse strand, counting down.
ACTCATGATAACACTGCACCTAAAACAAGAGGAACATATATTAGTTCTAATTTAAATAAAACCAATATTTGCATGTATACTGTAGATCCAGCCAAAAAAATAACAGATCCAGCTAACATTAAACCAATTTTGCATGTATAATTCAATCGTGAAAATGATCATTCAATCATATCATAATCATATCGTATAATTTCAATCATGAGATAACTTTGAAAATTCAATCGTGAAAATGAACATTGAAGATCAGATCCAACCAAAAAATATAGTTCTGGCTACCGGTAGATAGAACGAATTTTGATATAATTAATCTACTCTCTCATATCATATCATAGAAGTTCTAATCCTAATTAAAAAAAGCATTTATAGCTCGCAGATGAACTCGTAGTAGGCTATTAACAATATAAAAATCACCAACACCAAAAAAAATAATAGATCTAGGCCTAGAACGAGTTTCGAGATAATTAGAATTTCAGCTGCATAAAAAATTCTCAACAAATATAAATCACAAATATATTCTACAGATCTTCGTTCAATTATTTCAAAGATCTAGGACATGCAGAAATAATCACAAAAAAATCATAATCAAACAAATACAAGTCCAGTATCTAAAACCTAATCAAAATTGAATTTTTGATTGCGGATAAAGTCACGAAACAATAGAATAGAAATCACCGACTACATTCAAACTTGTTGAAACAAAGAGGAATTGAGAATGTTGTTGCTGGAGAGAGAGTGAGAGTGAGAGAGATGGAGGAGAGAGAGGGGGGGGGGGTGAAGAGAGAGAGTTGAAAGTTTCGTTTGAATTCTAAGGAGAGAAGCGCTTTTATAATATAATAGGCAATTGACCCGACCCAACCCACACGACCCGCGCGTAAAATATTTGGGTCTGCCCGCAACCCGGAATACTTCGGCATTTAATCCAGGGGCTAGTATGCTAAACCGAATGCCGTCGTCCGTACCATAGGCGACCTTGGATTTCAGGCCGTCCTTCTCCTCGCCGCCGATGAGGAGGAAGAAGAGGGAAGTCGTGAGCGGGGCGGAGGGAGTCGCCTGCGACGAGGTGGATTTGGTCGGCGGCCCATGGCGGATTCCTCTTGCGGTGGTGGAACGAAACCTAACAACTGGGGCAATGGGACAAAGAGAGAAATTCAGAGGGGACTTGTTTGGCGAGGGAATGGAACCATAGAAGAGAGAGAGAGAGAGAGAGAGAGAGAGAGAGGTGTGAGTGATGATTCTGTGTAGTGTATCATAGTCTGACATATATACTGTGTGACTCGTCCTTTTTTAATTACAGATAGTTTTTTTTTTAAGGGAATTACAGAAAATTTAAGAAATACAAATACGTATATGTTTTTCCTTTCAAAAAAATAAAATAAAATAAAAAATACGTATATGTTTTAATCTTATAGAAAAACACACATAACGAAGAAAATTTACATGCAAAAACTAGGGTCGTGGTTTTTTCTCGTCAACGACCACTTATACATCAATACATTCATGCAATATTTATACGTATATATATTTATATCACATGATTTAATATTGAGAATATATATATACACAATAGTGATAAGATGAAGCCCTATTCTTAAGCGACTCTATAGCGACAATATAAATATCAAATTTTAATTCCTTCTTAATTTCTCATTTATGTTTATTTCCTTCTACAACTAAATCTCTTTCTTTTATTTTAGGTAATTTTTTTACTCTTAATTAACTACTCTAATTTGATATCTGTTTTCTTCCCTCAACAATCTGTTACGCAAAAATCACCTCTCGTCGTTCATATTTCATCAATCGTGTAGGCTCTTTCTGACATTCTTTTATGCATATCTTTATTTTAAGAAAGATTTGTAATAATCCCACAATCAGCGGGAGATATGTGCATCGTTGTTCAGCGAAATAAAGTTGACTCTATTACCCTTTTTAATATTATAATTATAATAAATATGCATTGATTTCAGTTTAATTGTAACGCCCCGCCGCCCATGGCATGTACAAATATCACTCGGAGATAGGAGGCTACAGTGGATTGCTAAGGAAATCTAGGAATCCTATAGACCTTCCTTTTTATTCGTTAATAATCAAATTATTCAATGAATGAAGTCCATAACCTACCAAAGACTTAAGCGAATAATCTAGGGAAATCATACTTTTATATGGGTAGAACTATTTGAATTGGTGTACAAATAAGTGATGGAGGGTTCGAATGGAGGATATGAATGGCACATCGATGATAGGAAGGACAATGTTATGCACTTGACCATACACTTAAATTAACGAATTACATGATTATTTCTGAAATAAATACTTAAACAAATCATAAGACTTCAATCAATTCATCATTTGTGGAAGACGTAGTTGTAATGCACGTGTGAAGACATGCACTACGGGGCTGGAACCATAATATCCCAATCCTCGGCTCGCCTTCCTTTCATCCATTCACTTCCAGTTAACCTGCAAGTTTAGAAATACGTACAGGGCGTCAGTACATTGATTGTACCGAGTGAGTTTGTCGCCCAAAAGTAATGTCACTTAGGGCTATACATATAGACTTGCCCAATTTAAGCAAACTCGGGGATTTTAGAAAAGAACCCGAGTTGCCTTTGAAATCATACTTTGCATGCTTTTACGTTCTAATGCAACATAGACTCGAGTCAACTTCCTTATGACACCTTCTTCATAATCATTCATGACATACCCAGTTTACAGTTTAGAGTTGTGCCAAGAGGTTGGCCAGCCTCTCGGGCACCTTACCATTCTTCGTGTGCACACCCGTCTGATACCTTCATCAGAGGGTCAATATCGTTCATCTGCAGTAAACTGGTAAGTGCATGCATAAAAAGTGGCAAGTCTATCATTTCATAAACATCTTTCATGCATGTGCAGTTTAAAACATATGAGCTTTTGAAAACATTATACGAAAGTAAAGCTCACTCGTTAGCAAGCACAAGCAATTAAGCAGGCAATCAATCATCGCCTCTCCTTGTCGCCTTGTCTCTGAATGCTAGTAACATATTCACATATAATACATTAATACTAACTCACAAATATTTAACTTTTATACTTGACCCATTAATGTTTAACTACACTTGGTCTTTATTTTATGACTCCTATCTTATCTCACACTTAATTACTTAATCGCATTGGCTAAGAACGTGTGAGGATAAAATGGGAATGAACGCTGATCATCAGCGACCTTGAAGAGTCAATAATCAAAGTTGGGTCAAGAATATTAATGATTCAAGGATAGATGTAAGTTGAACACTGTCACGCCCCGATTCTCGAAGGAAGAGGAAATCGTGAATTAGGGCGCGACTGAGGTTGGAGAAAAGAGGCGGGGAAAGAAAGGGGGAAGCTTATCTTATATAAATAAATTGGATAATGTGCCCAAAGAATTTGACAGCATCTCCCTTATAAAATTAGGAAGGAACCTAAAATCGAAAATGACAAGAGATAATAAAGAGATACGTTCATTCATAGCATAAGGATCGTTTAAGTTCAAATGGCTCAACCATAGATATAAAGGATAGACTCAATACATAAAAAGAAGACATAACAACTTCAAGGAACAAAGTCAAGAGTTGAATACAAAAGATGAGCAACTAGCAGAAGCTTATTAACAAAAGGAGAACCCTCGCCTCAGCTCTGCCCCGTCAGCCCTGTCTGCTTAACCTGAAAACATTTGGAAAATATTTGGGCTAAGTACTAATGTACTCAGTGGGCTTAGCATTTGATAAGTTCATCAAAACAAAAATACAGTTTATCCATTATCATAAGACATAACCTGGAAGGTTTTGTAAAAGAAATACATCCAAGTATGCCAAAACATCATCATTTTCCTTAGCGCGCATTTGTCACACTCTACAGTTACTCTTACTGTGACCCCGGACCTCTAGCCACTGTCGGGTCCATTAACATTCATTTTGGACTTCAGGTTGAAACCCAGAGAATCCCGTTTAACATTCATTTTGGACTTCGGGTCGAAACCCAGAGAATCCCGTTTAACATTCATTTTGAACTTCGAGTCGAAACCCAGAGAGTCCCATTCATCGATAGTACACGAGAGAGATCAACCAATCGCAATACTATCAGGGTGTATACACAGTTCAAAGTTAGTGTTTAAGACTGAACTAAGAACCTCGATCGATTAACTTCAGAGCATTAAACATGTAGAGCACACAAAAACAATTTATGGATAAACAATTTTCATTTTGTAAATATCAGAGCATAATATAACTCAAATATTTTTGGAAGTAAAGACCACCTTGATGGAATTATTCCGTAGATAAATAACACAGCTCGGTTCCGGTGATTATTGATCTTCTCCAAAAGGTCCTACAAGATAATGTCTAAACTTAATGGTTTACCTTGATGGAATAAACTTTCTAGCAATAAGAGTTTGAGCTTCTGGAATCAAGGGGTTCATTAGATGCAAATCCAACAAGTTCTACATTCGAAGAGAATTTAGAAATTCTGCGGCCCTCTGGGAAAATAATTATTTCTCACTCATTATAAATCGAAACAGAGCATATGATATTGCTTTGGAAAGATAACACATAGGGCTATGATATGTTTAAATTTCAGAATTTTTCCATGAGTGAGCTGGGAGTTTGAATCATTTATTTCCAGAACTCGGAATCTGGAAATTAGAAATTTGGCAGATTCTGGTATCAACTTTGAGTGAGTATTTCTCACTCGTTTCTTGATGGATTCGAATGAATGAGCTATCAAAACTGAAGTTCAGAAAACAAGGAACAACTTTCTAGTTATACTTTTCTTCATTAGACCAAAGGAAAGTGGTCAAAACGTGGTTGGAAAAACGGGACAGAAGTTGTTCGTCGGAATTTCCAGATTGGAGATACAAACTTTGAAAAATCATAGTAAATTCATACGAACTCCGTTTTGAGTAAACGAAATATGTATGGAAGGATAATGGAACGTACTTCAACATGGAAGAAGAATAAATGTCGAATTTCAAACGAGCTGTTCTCAATTTAGCCCGTAAGTGGGCTGTTCTCCAGATTTCCAAAGAGATGAGATTTGAATTTCAATTTGTCATAACCGATGCATATGAACTCAGATCAAGACGAAATTTTGGCTACAGATAGCTGAGAACATGAGCTACAACTTTTATTTAGGACTTGAAAAGAGATAAGATCAGGAACATGCTTGAAAATGCTGAACATAATGTGCAGACAACATGTTTGATAAAATGCCCGAATCAAAAACGTGAAAAATGCTTACGGGTTTGACTCTAGAACATCTTAAAACATCATATGAACTCAAGAAATGAATAAATGACATGAAGGGGGCTGTAGAAATCAAATCATCAAGGAATTAAAGGGTTTTCAACAAATCTTACATAGATCATCATCGAATCAAGTGTAGAGCATAATTCTTGAAAATTTAAGAAATGCATGAGAGTTGATGATGAAGAACGAAAATTGATCTAAACAAATAGGGCTTTAATTTGTCATCTTGCATCTCAATTCAAGGCTAGATCATCAAGGGGAGGTAGAACTTACCAATCTAAGAAGGAAAAATCGAGCTCCAAGCTCTTGGTGGAGAAAAACGAGACTTGCATGGAGCCCTAGAGCTTCTTGATCATCAATTTGGTGCTTGATTCTTGTTCCTCATGTTGAATGGTGAAAGATAGTATAATTTGGGCTTGATTCTTGATGTGGAATGGAAGTTGTGGCTTAGTGTGTGTTCTTGGTGCTGAAAAATGGGGTGTTCGGCTCTGAGGATGAGGAGAGAAGAAGATGAAGTGAGGTAGGTGGTGGTGATGAGAATGAGAGTTGAGTGTGCTACAAGCAACACTCTCCTAGCTCTCTCTCTTACACGTAACACACACATACACAACACAATTCTATTTAATTATTTTCTCTCATATGACACACCCACATGTCTATTGATGTGGTAGTATTTTCCCACTAGTGGGATATCTCTACACACATCTCATCTTATTTTCGTAAAATATTTACAGAATAACATTCTCCGGAAATCATTCAGGATAATTTCTTGTCTTGTCATAATTCCTTCATTCTCAAAAATTCTCGAGATTTCATTGTAATAATTCCAACATATTATAAAAATTCCCATAAGCTCATTTTCATCCGTGCTCGATCTCAATTACTCGAAAAATTTATTTTCTCGGCCGAAATTTACATTTTTCCAAATACCGATTTTTACGGCTATTACAAACACTTGAAACAAGGTTCGGCGGAATTGCCATACTTAGAAGATTTGGTTACAACTTGAACAATTAGTCATCAATGGAGGTGTAAGACATACGAATGAAAAGCTAAGAAGATAATCTTCCCAATGGAATCAATTGCATGTGGGGGAGATGAGTGTATCAGAAGCCATGAATCAAAATCTTTGGCTCAATTCAACAATGGAAACAGTTCTGCGACACTTTAGAAAAAAAATTGTTTCTCACAAATGGCTAAGTGAAATAAGGCATAGCTTATAAATCTAGAAAGCTAAGACTTAGGGCTACAACATAATTTAATTCTAGATTTTTATCACAAAAGGGTGGAGAGTTATACTCTCATCAATCAAGGGTTGAGTTCTGCAAATAGAAATAGGGCAGATTCAATACCCTGACTTGGAAGGGTTGTATCTTTCTCAATACTTAGTATCACGAGGTTTATAAACTAGAAAACTGAAATTGAGTGAGTGTAGAACAAATTCATGTTTCACGTTTGTATCAAGAAAAGCAATGGAAGTGGCTCAATTTAAGGATTGAAGTAAACATAGCCACCGTGCATATTCAAGTTCGAGCAGATTGGTACTTCAACTTTGGAATGCAGTAACTCACTCATTACTTAACTCAAGGCGTACGAGCTATGGATAGAAAGATAAGAACATGTACTTTCATGTGGGGAAATAATTAGACCCAAAAGATCAATGTTTTCACGAAATCAAGCTTGGAATTGTCAAGGGTATAATCTGGAATTTTGAAGAATGTTCATCTTGAAATTCAACGATAACAAACATCACTCTACGAGCTCTAAATCGATGAAACAAAGCTGGAAACTTTAAGATCAAAGCAAGAACATCAACATGATGTGGGTTCAGGGGTTTGTCATGAAGGAACTCAAGATTCAACCAATCAAATGCCATGATTTTTACATCAATGTGAAGGTGTAGAGCATGAATATGAAAGAATTTAAGTGATTCTTTAACTTTGATATTAAGGGCAGAACATGAATCACTACTTAACATGCTCAAATCATCTTCTACAACTTAGATCTAGACTCATTATATCAAGAGAATGAAGATTATACCTCAAGAAAGTAAAAGAATCGAACACTTAGTTCATCACCGGAATTCACAAGCTTGCATGGAGGCGTTGCAGTCCTTGGATGTAGAAATAGAGGCTGAATTCGTGTTTAGAAGGTTGGAAAATATGGGGATGCAATCGGAGGTCGTTGGAGATTTTCCGGTGGCCAGAAAATGCAAGGGAGACGGTGGTGGCGGGAAGAAGATGGAGGAGTAGGGTGGCTGGTTTCTAGAGAGAATGAGGAGCTTTTCTCTCTAGAATGAGGGGTGAAGGTCTCAAATGAAGAATTGTGTTGACCACCAACTATTTATACTCCTTCCTACTCTCTACCTATGTAACACTAGTACATATGTGATGATATATATTTCTCCACTTAATGTTTTCCTTGGTGTGCACTTTTGTATCTAATAATTATCATATTCTTTGACACACTACTCTCCACATAGATGAACTTGCACTCCAAGTAAGAATAATACTCCCCATGTTCCATCTAATTAGTCCACATTTATTATTTTATACATCACATATATTCCTAAAGGTAGACTAATTAGGTGGACGGAGGGAGTAATAATTATAAAAGTGACACTTTTTAATATAGTATAATAATCAAGTGGAGGATCTCTACCTAATAATTAAAAATAGTATAAGTGGTATAAGACCACTAGGTGTATGATGATCATACATATTTAACCTTATTGTGATGTATAGAAATACATATGTACTTAGATAATTAGACATCATTTAATTATAGTGACTCTTGATCACTTCATATAAACATACATAAGCACATTTTATCATATAACATTGGATCACATAATCACATAATCATATTATCGAGCGCGTTAAACACATAATCATCTTTAACATATCATCATATCATGCTCGATGCTCGTGCTCGTCGAATAGCACCTTTGCTATTCCCGTAATTAACTAGATTGCTACTGTAGCAAAAATTATTCCTTAAGTAAATATAATTTTTTTGAAAAGTTCAAAATTTTCCAGTACGGATTTTCAAAGGTGTTACATTAATCTTAGTCATTCGTTATATTTAAATCAATGCTATTTAGAAATTTTTAGATTCTAGAGTAGAGTTAGTTTCCACCAAAATCAACCCCTATTACATAGATGTTGAAGTAACTAGAAAGGATAACAGTAACAAAGCTTCAAAGGATGTTCTATATATATATATATATAGCATAATGAATCTCTGGGCATCAGACTATAAGGTCGCAATATTGCTGAATAATATATAAAACATAACTGTACTTGTAATGTGAACTTTAACCAAAGTTGTGAAATATATTTCAATATCTCGGGATATAAAGATGAACCTAGATTACTTTAATTAAACATATCATGCTGGTAACGAATGCCTCATATGGTATCATTTGTTAAAATTTCAAGAACCTCACATTTATTGGAATATAAGATGTCTATTATTTCAACTACTTTTCTTTTACAACGATGGAAGAAAAATATTGATAATGAGTTACATATTTCCTCAACTTGTCGGACGATAGAAAGCCAAAAGTTGGAATGATATTTTCATCAGTGGAGAAGGCATTTTCTCTCTATAACCAATATGCAGGAGGAACAAACTTTAGTGCTAGAATAAGCAATAGCAAGAAGAATATGGTGACAAATGAAATAATTTGGTAACACATTGTTTGGTTTAGAAAAGGTCACACATATGAATCTCGTTCTAAATAAACGAGCAATTAATGGTCTACCAAGAAAGATAAAAGCTCCATTTAAAAAAAAATATATATATATATATATATAGAGAGAGAGAGAGAGAGAGAGAAATGATATGCTACTCCCCCCCCGGTGGGCACCTTCGTGGGCATCATCGCCGTTTGCTTACTTGAGCATTGTTTTGTTCGATTTTGTTCGATTGTTTTATATTCTAGTACCTTATAAATTAATATAGGAATCATAAAACTTAAAAAATCAATGCTCGATTTATTATTTATTATTTTTAACTTAAAAAATGAGTAATACGGAGTAAAACAAATCGAGCTTGATTTTTATTTATTTTGTAAAATTAATAATTTCTATATTAATCTATAAGGTATTAGAATATAAAATAATTAAAAAATCGAACAAAATAATGTTCAAGTGAGCAAACTATGATGGTGCCCATGAAGGTGTCCACCAGGAGGTGAGTAGCATATCATTTATTACTCCTTCATTTATGGGCACCTTCGCCGTTTTCTCACTTTAACATTACTTTGTTCGATTTTTTCGATTGTTTTATAATAACTTAAAATTAATTTAGAAATTATAAAATCTAAAAAATCAAAGGTCGATTTATTATTTTTTATTTTTGACTTCAAAAAATGAGTAATAAAACAAATAGAATTTTGATTTTTATTTATTTATTAGATTTTATAATTTCTAAATTAATTTCTAAGGTACTAGAATATAAAACAATCGGAAAAATCAAACAAAGTAATGTCAAAATGATAAAACGACAAAGGTGCCCATAAAAGTGTCCACGAATAGAGGAGTAGCATATATATATATGATATGCTAGTCACCTATTGGTGTGCACCTCGCCATTTTATCACATTTGCATTATTTTTTTTTTAATTTTAATTTTTGTTTTACATTCGAGTATTTTAGAAATTAACTTAGAAACCATGAAATCTAAAAAAATCAATGCTCGATTTGTTATTTTTTGTTTTTAACTTCAAAAAATGAGTAATAAAATATATTGAGCTTTGATTTTTATTTATTTTTTAAATTTCATTGTTTCTAAATTAATTTCTAAGATACTAGAATGTAAAACAAAAATTAAAATAAAAAAAAAAAAAACAATGCAAACGTGATAAAATGATGATGTGTCCACGAATGGGTGACTGACATATCATTTATATATATATATATAGATTGGATCATATAAGAACCCCTTCTAAACTTGAGAACTAGAAACTAATCTCATCCATGAATCTAAACAAATCTAACGGCTATTAGTTATAGTAAATTAAAAGAAAAGTCAGTTAAGGGATGAGACCCGTTTAATTTCTTTTCTTAGCCATCATAAACCGCTCCATGTGCATTTGAATATTTATTTCTCAATCATTTACTTTATTTATGAAGTGAGTTGTGTTTTATGCATTTTTTTTAAGATGTACTATCAATATATTATACGTTCCGATGCGGATTCGGAGCACGAGAGCGATCGTAGCGCCTACGTGGCGCCTCCTACGGCCTCCGTTCTCTATTTATCTAAATTCTGAATTTTTATACATATTAAATCATTATTTAATATAATAAATTCACATAATTAAGATTTCATCAATCTCTTATTACCATCCATATATATTTATACATATTAATTATTTACATATATTAATATATTAATTATTATTATAGTCTATTTATATTTTACATAAAATTTAAAAATTTAACTATGAGAATTGGAGGATTCGAACTCATGATCTCCTACATGATAGACTATGTTTTGTACCACTACACCACATCACTAAATAATACTGTACTTATTTAAGCTTACAATATATACATCCATTATTTAATCAGCTTTGAATCATTATCAACTACATTATGTTCATTTTATAAAATTATAAATATATATTTTGAGTATAAATATATATAATATAAATATGTGTTTATTTTATTTTATTAATTTTAACATGTGTTTCTTCAATTTTTATGAACCTATACTATATAAATCATGAAATTTTTGATATTTATAAATATACAATATATATTTTTATTATTTTTATAAATTTATTTATTAAATAGTTCAACCGATCGAACCATGACCAGAAAAATGTTTCAATTTGAGGGTGTTTTTGCTACTCTTCCCAAAATAGGAAAAAAAAAAACAGAAAGGAAAGAAAAAGAAAATAAAATATTTTGGCTCGGGCTATCTAACATCATTTTAATTTTGAGGTGGTCTGCCCAAAAGATTTTAATATTCTTTTAGTTTGTATCGATAACAACAATTGACAAATTTTTGTAACGAAAAATATATTTTTAATTATTAAACACAAAATTAATTTTTGAGGTAGTACATTGGCCAATAAATTTTCTAAATTCTTTTAGTATGTATAGATAGTTTTAATTGTTGAATTTTTGTAACAAAAAATAATTTTTTTAATTTAAAATAATTGACAATAATTAGACACAAAAATGAGCTTCGTGAGCTATTTTCAATTCGGATTGACTATTTTTATTTATTTTATTTTTTTTTATTAAAATATTTTGGCCCTAATACTATATTGATTTTGAGGTGGCCTATTGGCCATGAAAAATTTTATAATGGAGATTTCCTTCAATGATTTGATTTTTTTTATTAATACGTATAAATAGAGTACAACTACTCGATAATGGAATATACCGCATTAAACTATTTTTCTAATAAAATTTAACGCAACTTTGTAAAACATATTCTCTAACAAATTATCAGAATACTATTTTTCAGTTCAGGTTGATCAGGCTAAACTGATTTTTAGTAAAAAATATTTTTTTGCCCTAACATTATTTCGGTATTGAGGTGGTCCGTTGGCCAAATAGTTTTTGATATTTTTATTTTTTGGCTCCAATACTATTTCAATTTTGAGGTGGTACGTTGGCCAAAAAGGTTTTAAAATGCTCCCGAGCCCAAACATGGGGATGCAAGATGTGCTAAGGATAAGGGGAAAGGTTGGAACAAGAAGGCTTTTAACGACCCAACGCTGGTGGTGCAGCGAGTCATGCTTCGCGGGCTGGGACAAGCTTTGCGGGTGCTTCATATGTGATGGAGACCATCAGATACGGGACTGTCCGAAGTGGAAGGCTAACGTGCGGAGAAGTTGAATGGATGTGGTTGCTGAATCAGTGGATGAGGAGGCTCGGGTAAACACGATACATTATATTTCGGGTATGCAAATGTTAGATGAGGGTCAAGACATGCCGAGAGTGGACCATGTGGAGCCTGGGAAGGACATGGCGATGAAACAGCCAAGTGTGAGCCGTGGTGTGCTCACGTATGAAAAAATCTTGGCGGGAGCTACGTCAAGCAACGGACGTGGTGTGCCGGGAGAATTCACTTGTGGTGAGTGAGTTGTTGCTGAAAATAGATCGAAGACAAGAGGGTTATCTCACACAACGAGGACGTCTTCGAGTTTTGGTGGGGGAGGTTTGTTAGACCCTTAAATCGGCAGATGCAACAGATGCGCTTAGCCATGGGCGACTATATCCAATTTTGAGGCGGCCCGTCGACCAATACTTTTTTGCTTAAATCGGCACCAAGTGTGCATAGCCACAGGCGATTCATATTCGATTTTGAGGTGGTCTGTTGGCCAATATATTTTTAAAATTCTTTTAGTATATATCGATAACTATAATTGTCAAATAATTGTAATAAAATGTATATTTTGAATTTAAACCACCTAAGAATATATTAGATACAAAATTGGTTTTGAAGTGGCTCATTAGCTAATAAAATTTTAGAATTCTTTCAGTATGTATCGATAGCTATAATTGTAAAATTTTTGTAGCAAAAGGGTATATTTTCAATTTAAAACACTTTACAATAAATTAGAAATAAAATGAGAATCGTTTTAACAAATAAAATGATACCCCGTCGAATTTCGACGGGATACAAACTAGTTATACATATATTCTCTGATCTATTCACAAAGGTAATTCAAAGTGCTTATTTAAATATTTATATTTGCTTTTGTAATTCGTAAAAAATGATGTATGCATTATTTGTTTATTTTAAAGAAAATACAATCTCAAGATTTTTTACTTTTCTTCACGTTTATAATTTAGGGTTTATAGATTATATATAGTTTAGGGTTTTAGGATTTATAAATCTTAAATAAGCATCTCTTTTTTCTTTTCTTTTTTTTTCTAAATAAGCATTTTTATGCATATTCCTAATAATCATATCATGTTTTTTTTTCCTATTAAATAAGCATGTCTTGTGGTCTAAATAATCATGTTTCTTATGCATATTAATAACACACATTGTAAATAACATAATTTCATATTTAAAAAGCATCATTTGGAGAGAAAGCATAATTGCATACATAAATAAGCATAAAAACATATATAAATAACACATAATAAGCATGATTCTCAAAAGGCATAATTTTATATCTAAAAAGGCATCATTTTCAAAAAACAAAAAATAATTCCATATATAGAAAAGTATTAAAACATATATAAATAACATATAATAAGTAGTATTATTTTGTTAAAAGCATAATTATATATCTAAAAAAAGCATCATTTGCGAGAAAGCATGAAAAAAAAATATGTAAATGAAAGATACTACTTTTTTTTAGATGAATTGAAAGATATATACTATAAAATCACATTATACATGCTTAAGTACACTATATGTAATGCTTAAAACGAACTCATGTAATGCAAATTTCAATTATAATAGAAAACGAATTGAAAAAGTTATTACTACATTAAAAAGTATCAAAATTATTATAAATGAGCAATAAAGTAAAGAGATAAACTTAATAATTTAAATAATATTTACACAGTTATAACTTCTCTAACCGTAAGTGCATATTACAGTAAAACTTCTCTATAGTCATATCCTTGGGACCACAAAAAAATATTCTTAAATGGGGGTTATTCCTAAATAGAGTTATAAGGTTTTTTTTTTTTAAATGCATGTATATTATATAATGGTATAATTAGTAGTACATGTACATGTAATGTGTTGAACTTAATTGAACTAATTTACTCACGTAATATGAAAAGACAATACTCAAGAGTCACCCACCATAGATGCATGTACTTGCTTTTGATTGCTTTAATTTTTTCATCTATAAGAAAATGAGGAAAATAATCCAGAGGATGATAGCATAGAAGTACAAAAAGTTTCATGTGAAGAAGCTTTAAGCTTACTCGACAAGTTGGAAATGTTTTGAGTTCAACAAGAAGGTGGTCATGTGGATGAGCTAATGCGCACACGCAAGTTGAAGGATAAGGTTACAACACAAAAGATTAAATCATTGTCACAATCAACCTTGAACAAGTATTTTAAATCAACTTAAATCTATTGTAAAATTATATATATTATTATGATTTATTCCTAAATGGAGGTGTATTTCTTTATGTTGGGACTTGAAAAAATATGAATTATGACAATATGGAGTTTATTCCAAATTATAACTGGTCCCAAGTTGGGACCATGAATTTTTATTCCTAAAGAGAATTTATTTCTTAATAGAGTATTCTTTTTTTAGAGGTTTTACTGTAATTGAAATAAATGGATTCCATGATTATAGGGATTGTCAAAACTAACCTCACACTTTATTGAAAAAACGGTTTTGTTCTTATTTTAACGATTAATTTATAACCATGGATCTACAAAAATGGATGGTTAGGATTGGTTCTTAGTTCTCAAGATTAATAGTGGTACCCATAAGATCCATATATATATATATATATATATATATATATATATATATATATTAGTTTAGTACCCGTCGAAATTCGACGGGGTCCACTTTTTCAGTAAAAGTTAAAAAAAAATTAATTACATGTTTCAAAATGATAGTACTTCAAAAATTCATTTAAAATTCGACATAATCAGTTACAATTTTTAAGTAAAATACATATGAAAAATATACTCCCCTTCGTCCACCAAAAGTTATAGTATCCCGTAAAAGATTTTTTTTAAATATCCATTGGTGATATAATATTTCTCGGGAATTTATATTCATTTTAAATGTCAAACCGCCTGTTATTTGGTTCGACCATTTGAGAGTAACATTAGTTTGTTGGCAGATGTATTCATTTTTAATGTAATATTTTTTAAAAACTACGTCGCCCGTTGTTTGGGTCAACGGTTTGAGTGATAACATTTGTTGGGTTGCATTTCTAACATTTGTTGTGTTGCATTTCTCAAATCGAGTGGCTATATTCATTTTGAATATGAAGCCGTCCGTTGTTTGGATTATCCTGAAGCCGCCTGTTGTTTGAAATATTCGTTGAATATATAATATTTCTCGGGTAATTGTATTCATATTGAATATGAGCCGCCCGTTGTTTGGTTCAATTGTTTGAGGGTAAAATTTGTTCGAGTAATTATATTCATTTTGAATATAAAGTCGCTCGTTGTTTAGAATGTATAATATTTCTCGGGTGTTTATACTCATTTTGAATGTCAAAACGGCCGTTATTTGGTTCAACCATTTGAGAGTTCCATTAGTTTGTTGGCAGTTGTATTCATTTTTAATGTAATATTTTTTGAAAACTACGTTGCCCGTTGTTTGGATCAATGGTTTTGAGTGATAACATTTGTTGGGTTGCAATTCTCAAGTCGCCCGTTGTTTGGATTATTCATAAACATTTGTGGGGTTGCATTTCTCAAGAAATGTATGCATTTTCATCTATATTGTAAATTTTGAAATATCAAAACTTTCAAACAAACCGAGAGTGTTCTTACAATTTGATATAAATTAATGAGTAATCATAAATACGTTTGAGACATATTCAATATTTTTTTTCTATAAATTTTTTGAATTATTTAGAATTAATTATTAATTACTATAAAGCTAAACAATGAAAATTAGGGAAAAGGTAATCAAAATTATATAAAATTCCACCATGATTCTTAAACTTACAATTTAAACGTGGGCATAAATTGAAATAATCATATTTATATTAAAACTTGTGATCTGTCATTATGATCAAAGTATTATCAACTCATTAATACAAGTTTTGATAGAATATATGATATTCGCCCATGAATATCATGTTAAGTAATCTAATTTTTTAGTGATCTTAATTGCTAATTATCGTTAATCATGCATATTTCAATTTCTTTTATATGACCAATGGACATTTAGAAATAAGTTACAAACACGACAACAAAAATAAAATTTAATATAAAATACATATTCTAATAAAAAAAGAAAGTGAAACACGTTCACACTATTAATTTAATATACATACAAGATAAAAGATATCAAGGATATGTATAAATATGAAGATATATTATAATATGATATATATAAATTGAATAAATTATTTCCTAATATAGCCAAAGCCACGAGAATTTAGCAAAATAAGCAAGAAAAATCGTGGTTGATCGATCTTTATTTTGCTATTATATATATATATATATATATATATATATATATATATATATATATAGATATATATGATATGCTACTCCCTCATTCGTAGGTACCTTCGTGGGCACCTTCGTCGTTTTATCACTTCAGCATTATTTTTTTAATTTTTAATTTTTTTTAAATATTGTAGTATCTTAGAAATTAATATAAAAATTATAAAATCTAAAGAGTAAATAAAAATCAAAGCTCAATTTATTTTATTGCTCATTTTTTGAAGTAAAAAATAAAAAATAACAAATTGAGTTTTGATTTTTTAAATTTTATGATTTCTAAATTCATTTCTAGTATACTAAAATATACATAAAATAAAAATTAAAAATTAAAAAAAATAATGTCAAAGTAATAAAACGATAAAGATGCCCACGAATGTGCCTACAAATGGGAGAGTATCATATCATTTCTCTTTCTATATATATATATATATATATATATATATATTCTTATTATAAAAGTTAATTTATCTTTTAACTCGTACCCAAACTGATAGGGAGTAATCTGTCAGCTCCCTAACACGCTTCTGAAACACAGGGACAACAGATACGCAGACGCCGGATTCACACCAGATCACCAAGGATCTGATGTAGGATCTGATGAGTAGGAGAATTAAGTATAGCGGATCCAGATCGTTCCTTATCCTGGATCCGGATAGGAAAGGCGCTGAGCACTTCCGTATGGGATCTGAGTATATGAGATGCAGATCACCTCCCGTTGTTATCATTCTCTTAACCCCAGATCCCTATATGCGGTGTAGAAAAACGTGACCCTGGGGACCACTTCGGGGACCACTAATCATAACTAAAATATTCTCTTTAACTACTTTGTCTCCCTCAAAAAGACTAACTTAACCTCATAGTATAGATGTAATTACCCTTTTACCCTCACTCTCTGCGCTACTATAAATATGCAACCTTCTTCACCAAGGAAAGGTACGCCTTCTTCATTAGCACTTTACCTCCGCTGCAAGCTTTGCTGAAGCGGATTTTTATAAAAACTCATACTGACTTGAGCGTCGGAGTGTCTTCCCGGAGGACCCCTCCCCATTCCTCCGGTGCTGTTTTGCAGGCTCATAGTTGGAAGGCGGTGACCGGGAAGGCATTATTCAGGTAGCAAGGTTAACGAAAAGGAAAGAATTAATACCATAAAGCGAAACGGTGGAAAATCATTCGGAATGATTTTCTTAGCGTCTTTCATTTATTTGTATTACTGATTATTGTAAAAATCTGTTGATGGAAAATAACCCAATCTATCAACTGGCGCCGTCTGTGGGAAACTCTCTGGTTAAGGCGTAGATTTCCCCTTAAAATAATAATGTGCTCTGAGTTTTGATTCAACTTCTCTGTGAAAGAACGGAAAATAAAAATTCAGATGTTCATACAATTTGTGTAATAGTAATTCCTAATTTAATCCACTTGTGGATTCTGATGAAGAATTTGCCTAAAATATGGATAAAAAGGGGCTCAATTGTTCTTGCATCTCATGTAGGATCTGTGGTGAGAAGCAAGAAAAGAGGATTTACGCAAAGTCCTAACTTCGGCAAAAGAGGAATTCGATCATAGTAAAGATCATTCTCTTAAAATTCTTTCGTTTCACCCATTGAATATTCGCCGTGCTTCTTCAAGGCATCAGTCTGGGCATATTCAATGGATATTCATATATATATATATAAAAACAGAAAAAAGGAAAGTTACATATATGATGCATATTGATTTATCTCTTTCTTATTAAAAAAACAACAGAGTATTAAAAAGTTATAATTGAAGGCCCTCCGTATCTCAGAAGAATCTCGAGAGAAGGAGAAGAACCTGCAAACCTTATACTTGGTGAGTAGAAATACATCACCTACACGTATACTAAGCGATTTGAGAGATTTCTTGATATATAAAAAAAAAAAAAGAGAGCAAGATAAGCTGATGGTAAGCCCTGGCAAAAGATCCAGGCACAGAAATGCTGTCTTTACGCTTACACAAGAAATCCTCAAAATCGTTTAAGGGAAATGGTCGGGAAAGTCCCATCAAGGGCGCCCGAAGCTCCCTATCCTCCTAGAAAAGGAGAAGCCCTAATCTCATATTAGGCACTAATCAAACAAATGATGCGTATGTCTTTGCAGATTTTCCTCGAAAATGGATCAACATTCCAGCATAGCCCAAATGATGGGGTCATCTGCTGAGGGACAGGCGAACACGCCTCATCCTACCCCTGGTTCTGACGCCAATCCTAGAATCATGTCTATAACCCAGGGAATGAATGTAGGAGAATCTGGTTTCTCTCCATTAATGCTGCAACAGATGAAAGCAATGATAGACGGAGCCCTGGAAGGAGCTCTGGAAAAAAGACTAGCTACCATTGGGACTAGTACTCTTGCAGATCCTAACAACCCATCTTCACTTCCTGAAAACAAGGGAAATCAGGAAAAGGCCAAAGGCAAACACACGTCCAGATTGCCAAATCCTAAAGTCCTTAAGGATGTTATTACCAAGTTGCCCCAGATCCAAGAGGATGGGCAGTTTACAGATTATGGGTCCTCTGACGATGAAGTGCAAGAAACAAGCACTGATCAGGAAAAAACTCTAACAGATGTACTCCAGAAGCGAATCCAAGATCAACAAGATCAAATGAGGGTCATGGCCAAGGAGCTGGAAGAGCTCCGTAAGGCACACCAAGCATCTGAAAAGAGGAATGCGGATGAATCTGTTCATCCAACAGAAGATACAACGGGCACATCTGTAGCCCGCACTGGGAAGGAAAGCAGATCTGGATGCGGTCCTGATTATGTTAATGAGAACATCCCTTTCTCGGCAGATATTCAAACTGACCCTATCCCCAAAAACTTTAAATCAGTCTCTTGTGAGTATAAGGGGCAAGGGGATCCGGAAGAACATCTCATGAAATTTGAGAGTTTGTGCCTATTGCACCAATACTCCGAAGGAGTCAAATGTAGGGTATTCTTAACCACTCTTTCTGGCCCTGCCCAGCAGTGGTTTCAGCAGTTGCCCAGGGATTCAATCCACTCATTCAAAGACTTGAGAGAGATCTTTCTACACCAATTTGTGAGTTCGAAAAGATCCACCAAGAATTCGTTGTATTTAACAACCATCAAGCAGGGGGCCACTGAGAGCTTGAGAGAGTATATGACCCGATTTAATGAGGCAATACTGGAAATCCCGGGTGTAGGAGCCACGCTAAAGATACATTCTTTCGTGGAAGGATTAAGGCCAGGACATTTCTTCGCCTCACTAATGAAGAAACCTGCCGAAACCTTTGATGAGCTCTTATCTCGAGTACAGAAGTATATAAACATGGAAGAAGCCATGAGTGCTAAGCGGGCAGATGTAACCTTCAAAAAAGACAAGAAGCCTGATGATAGAAAAAGAGGAGCTCCTGAAGGAAGGAAGCCCGAGAAAAATGAAAGATTTCAGCGATCTCTCACTCCACTTACCAGATCCCCAGCTGATCTGTTAGAAGTTGTGATTAAAAAACAGGGGGTACAGATCCCCCCGGGTAGGGACCAGCCTCCAAGGCGACCTCCCTCTGATAAGTTTTGTAAATTCCACAATGATTACGGGCATACCACTAATGAATGCCGTAATCTGAAAATAGCCATTGAAAAACTCATACAAGAAGGACAACTGTTAGAGTATGTTAAAAAAGAATCTGGCCAACCCAAAAGGCGTAAAGATGAAAGGGATGACAAATTCCCGCAAAAAGAAGCATCAATAGAAACTGCAGCCAATAAAGGCGTAATCTCCATGATCTATGGGGGACCCACAGGAGGTGACTCCAACAGAAGCCGCAAAGCGCATCACAGAGAAATCCAGATGCTGGAAAGGCATGACATGATGAAGATCGAAGGGGGAGTACCTCATCCTGAAGTATCTTTTGGGATTGAAGATGACAGATCCTTAATTCATCCTCACGAAGATGCCCTGGTTATCACGGCAGGGATCGAACGATATGAAGTGAAAAGAGTATTCGTAGATACAGGAGCGGGGGTGAATGTAATCTTTGAAGATTGTTTTCTGCAAATGGATGTGCACAAACCACTAGATGGGGTGGCCACAGCATTACATGATTTTGCTGGAGGCTTGGTCATGTCGTTGGGTTCAATAGAGTTGATGTTGACTCTGGGAGATGGGGATTTGCAGATCTCTAAACCAGCTACCTTCTTGGTAGTAAGGCAAAAATCAGCCTACAACGTAATATTGGGAAGAACAGCTCTCAGTAATTTTCAAGCGGTAGTGTCAACCTACCACTTGATGATGAAATTTCTGGTGGGCAACCGAGTCGGGTCTGTCGCAGGGGACCAGGTCCTATCGCGAAGATGCTATGTACAGTCTGTGAAGGCTGGTGAAGCTAAGAAGCGGTCTGGGGACGAATTGAGAGATCCCCAGTGGGTAGCAGGACCTGAGGATAAACGAATGAGGTCTGAAGAACCTGTAGTAGAAAGCAATTCCCAAATCCAACTGGCTGAAGAGCTGTTGTTGGTGGAGTTAAAGCCTAATGAAACAGGGTTTACTACGCGCATCGGGACGCAGATGCCAGATGCGATATCCAAAGCATTGATAGCGTGTTTACGGAAGAATGTGGATGTGTTCGCATTCTCATCATCTGATCTAGTAGGGATAGACCCAGAGGTCGCTCTGCACAGCCTGAATGTGGATCCCCAAGCCAAGCCTGTGAAGCAGAAGCTTCGACAATTCGGAACAGAAAAGGACCAGGTCATTAAAGAAGAGGTGCAAAAGCTGTTGAAGGCCAAACACATACGGGAAGTACAATTCCCATAATGGCTATCTAACGCCGTTATGGTGCCCAAAGGCAACACTGGCACGTGGAGAATGTGCATAGACTTCAGGGATCTGAACAAGGCGTGTCCCAAAGATCACTATCCCTTACCCAGAATTGATCAAATGGTGGACTCTACATCTGGATGCGAGTTATTGTCAATGATGGACGCATATCAAGGGTACCACAAGGTAAAAATGGACCCAGATGATGTCAATAAAGCAGCTTTTGGGGTCTGTGTGGGAACTTTCGGTTTCCAAAGTATGCCTTTTGGTTTAAAGAACGCTGGGGCTACCCATCAGCGTATGATGGATAAGATATTCAGAAAACAAATTGGAAAAAATATGGAAATTTATGTCGATGACATACTGGTGAAAAGTATAAAAGCTGCAGATCATATCAATGATCTGGAAGAAGCCTTTGTTGTGGCTCGATTCTATCATCTGAAACTAAACCCGGCCAAATGTGCCTTTGGGGTACAATCGGGGAAATTCTTGGGATATGTGGTAACACCCAGAGGGATTGAGGTAAATCAAGCCAAAGTGCAGGCTGTGCTGGAGATGGCCCCTCCCAGGAACATTCGGGAAATACAAAAACTTAACGGCAGAATCACAGCACTAAGTCGTTTCATTTCCAGATCTGCGGATAAGAGTCTGCCTTTCTTTAAAATATTAAGGAAAGGTAGCCAGTTTGAATGGACTCAGCAATGTCAACACGCTTTTGAGGAGCTCAAAAAGCATTTGATCTCTCTCCCTTTGCTTACTAAACCGGCACCTAAAGGGGTTTTATACCTCTACTTTGCAGTAGGAGAAGAATCTCTGAGCTCAGTGCTTATCAAGGAAGATGGATCTGTCCAGGTCCCAATCTACTATGTCAGCAAAATGATTCAAGGACCGGAAACAAGGTATACTGACATAGAAAAGGCCGCACTAGCGATAATGGTCACCGCTCGAAGGTTACGACCTTATTTTTTATCCCATAAAGTCATGGTAAGGACTAATATCCCGCTTAAGCAGGTGTTGGGGAAGCCAGATCTATCTGGACGAATGGTGAAATGGGCCATAGAGCTCAGTGAGTATGATGTAGAGTTCGAGCCCAGGACAGCTATAAAGGCACAGGTCTTAGTTGATTTTATGCAAGAAACCACACGAGGTGATGAAAAAGAAGAAAAGACATGGAGAGCCTACGTGGATGGCTCGGTTACCAAAGAAGGATATGGAGCTGGGATACACATCCTCGATCCTGACAACAAGGAATACAGGTTCGCCATCAAATTCAAGTTCGTGACATCAAATAATGAGGCTGAATATGAAGCCCTCATCAGATCCCTACACATCCTGTTAAGCATGGATGCCAAGAAGGTGGAAATCTATTCTGATTCCCAACTAGTAACACACCAATTATTAAGAATATGTGAGAGGAAAGAGGAAAGGATGATAACCTATGCCTCTGTGGCTGAAACTTTATTGGCCAAATTCTCAAAAGCAGAGATCATCCAAATCCCCAGGGAGAAGAATGAAGAAGCGGCTAAGCTCGCTAGGATTGCAAGTGCCATTGAAGGTGTATGGGATGGGGATTTGACTGTATTGCAAGCAGATACCAGATCTGGCTTAACTGAGGTTAATGCCATACATGAAATCAGAGACTGGAGAACACCCATCATCCAGGTCTTGAAAGATGAGGAACAAGGTGGAACCAACGTCGATAGACGTAAAAAAATGATTATGTCAAAATTCTTCGTATTTGAAGGTTTCTTATACCGAAGATCTTTCACACACCCTTATCTCAGATGCTTATCTGAGCCAGAAGGGGAATACTTATTGAGGGAGATACATGAAGGAGCTGCTGGTGCTCATACGGGATGCAAGGATCTAACCAGAAAGGTCTTGAGAGCCGGGTTCTTTTGGCCCAGTATTGAAAAAGATGCCAAGGAATTGGTTAAAAAATGTGAGTCTTGTCAAAAGAATGGCAGATTAATTCATAAGCCCGCAGAGGAAATGGGAGTCATGTCTTCCCCTTACCCCTTTGATAAGTGGGGAAATTCCCCATAGCCCCTGGTGGAAGGGTTTTCCTGATAGTCGCTATTGACTATTTCTCTAAATGGGTAGAGGCTGAAGCTGTAGTCAAAATCACAGAACAGGCCATGAAAAAATTCATCTGGAAAAACATATGCTGCCGTTTTGGTGTTCCCAGGATTCTCATCTCTGACAATGGAACCCAATTCACAGGTGCATCTGTGCAAACATGGTGTCAAGAAATGGGAATTCAGCAGCGGTTCGTGGCAGTAGCCCATCCGCAAGCTAATGGACAAGTTGAAGTCACAAACAAAACTATTGTATCTGGAATTAAGGCCAGATTGGGAAAAGCAAAAGGGAACTGGGCGGACGAGCTGGACTCAGTGCTATGGGCCTATCGAACCAGCCCCAGAACAGCCACAGGAGAATCTCCCTTCAATTTGGTATATGGATCAACAGCTGTGGTACCAGCAGAATCAGAAGCAAAATCACACCGAATTTTAAAGTATGATGAAAATCAGAACATGGGGTTGCTCAGGGAAAATCTGGACCTGATCGAGGAACATCGGGCGGAAGCTCAAAACAGAGCTGAAAGGTACAAGCATCAGATGCGGAATGCTTATAACAAAAAGTCCAAGTGCGGCGATTCGATAAGGGGGACCTGGTGCTGAAAAGAGCAGATGCTCTCAAGCCCACAGGAAAACTGGACCCTAATTGGGAAGGACCTTATATCGTTACTAAAGCACTCAAAGGAGGAGCATATGAGCTCAGAGATGCAGAAGGAAGGGATCTGCCCAGACCATGGAACGTCAATAATTTGAAGAAGTATTATGTTTAAGGTGTTCTAGTAATATGATAAATTTAAAGAAAGGGAAGGTATGTCAAAACCAACCCATTATCTGTTATGATGAAAATTCATGAAATGAGAATATTTTCTTTGTTTTTTGTGTTTAAGAAATGAATTATAATTCATTCGATTTCTTATAATTCACTTAGGGGGGGGGAGTAGGGGTATACCCCCTACTACTATCCATCTACTCTTAGAGCAAGTATTTATTTACGAAAATTGATTCGCAAAATTTGCAAAAATATGATATAATGATATTCGCAAACGAAAATAAAAGCAAGAAAAGATTAAATAACATCTAAAAATGAAAAAGAGAAGTACTGGTGGAGCCAATCCCACTACATGGCACATATGGGTTCTTAAAAAGATCCTATTTTTGTAACTTATTCCCGCCGCCGGAAGTTTGCTCGGGCAGGTCCTGATCTCCGCCAGGTGCCAAAATACCTGGTGAGTGGACGACTTGAGGAGGGACCTCGATGGAAGAACTGGCCGCCCCTGTTGTGCCCTCGAAAGTGCCCGCCATAATCTCCTCGAGAAGGTTGATTCCTTCCTCTACTCCTGAAAAATCTCCCTGAACAGGAGCCACGTCCACCGGGTCTGAAGAGAGGTGATCTGCGGGATCTGACAGGTGGGGAGGAGGCGGAGGCATCTGCGATGGAGAGGGGGATGAATTCTGCTGGCCAAGCACTGAGTCCCTCATCTGGTCGGATGTCGAAGTCATCACCTGGTTTGTCATTTGGCTCGAAGTCTGGGTCAGTTCTGGAGCCATCATGGGGCTGGATACTTGGCTCGTCACCTGATCCGTCAGAGGAGCTGAGACTGGAGAGTGAGGCTGAAAAGCTGGATCCTGTCTCCCAGAGGACTCGCCGAGCTCTAAGGTTCCTCTGCTGTTCAAGAGCCCACTCAATGTCGTCCCGTGCGGGGATTGAAGAAAAGACGCTTCCTCCGACGCCTGAATAGCCTTGATCTCTTGCAAGGAATCTCCCGTCTGCAAAAGGCGGAAGTATAAGTTAGAATCCCTTAAGTCATCAATGAGAGTGAAACAGGGAAGAGGAGGTGCCTTACCCATCGCCTGTAATAAAAAGGAGTCCATGAGAAGGACAAAGTAAATAAAGGCTTGCCGCCCGCGAATAATGAAATAAAATCTTATTATAGGATCCTTATAAATACTTACCATTTTGAAGGCCTCCTCTAGCAACCCGAACATCCCAGCTTGAGGAGGAAGGAGATAGTAAGGAATTTCTTCCCAAGCAGGCAAGATACTCTCATGCTCCCCAGGGTTGTAGAGAATATCAGCTGCCGACCTTAAGCTCCGCATATACCAAGGATTGCGGGCATTAAAGTGAGGATCTAGTTCCAAAGAAGGGGTCTCCTTCTCCAGGAGATCCAGGATCTTATCAATATTCAGATCCCGCATCCTATCTCTCAGCCCGAGCTGGGTAAGAACCTCTTCAGTAATAGCCCCAATCCAAAAGGCTAAAGGAACACTCATCCTTTCCCAGAAGTCTGCAGAATGAAGGAAATCTTCGGGGAGATCACGCACCAAGGCGCGAAGGAAGGCCTGGCCGTAAGGCGTCATCAGTAGATAAGATCTGCAGCGATGGGCCCCTACTGCAGACCCAGTAACGAGCCCTTCACGCAGACCCGTTTCGACACCTTTCTTGAGGGCGTTATCACACGCTCGCTCCATGGCATCTTTGTGGCTCTCAGACGCCTGAATCAGATCTGCTTTAGCCTTGTCACAGGCTCTCTGAAGATCTTCGGCATGCGCCTTCTGATCAGCCAGATCCTTTTCCATCTGTTGAAAATAGCGCTCTCGTTCTTGGGCTAATTTCTCCCGATCCACCTCCCGCTGCTTCAGATCCGCTAGCTCTTTTTCCAGATGCTCTGCTCGGTCATTCAGAGCTTTAATTTCGGCGGCGTGCTCTTTGCTATGAGCCATTCGCAGTCGCGTCACTTCCTCCTGCAGATGCTCGTTGGAGGAATGCATGCCGGACATGTCCCCTTTCATGGGATCATATGCTAACGCTCTAAGTGAAAGCATAGATCTGAAAGCTACGGCCTAAAATAATAAAGTAACAAGTCAACAAATAGTTAACAAAGATGACAAAATGATGTCTTTCCGTACTAAAATTCCTTTCTAGTACCTTAATCTCGTGAACAGACGCTTGACGGATAAGCTCCACGGAGGATAACCTGTTCAGATGCCTCCAATCTTCGGCACGCGGGATGCTGTCCAAAATATTAGAGGCGGTACCCTCCATCAACACCCCTAACCGTGCCAGGAAAACTCACATTAACCCCAGGCGCGGTATAGGAGGCAGTAGGGACATCCAAGCCTTTCATGCGCAACGCATGGAGCATAGCCAGGGTGGCTTCAGAAGCAGGACTTTCCACCATGGCTGGCTCGGGAGGATTAACCACCATATAGGGGTTGGCGGTGGCATATCTAGCCAAGGTGCTGGAATACCTTGGATGACCTACAACAGATGGTGTTGCGGATATAGGAGTAGGTGACAAAACGTTAGAAATGGGCAAACCCACCCTCCGGTCAGTACTGCTGGAAGAAATCTTTTTTCTCTTCGGAGCTGTGGAAGATGCAGACTCCGAGGGTCTCTTCTGGGGGACGGAAGGTCTATTAAGCCCTATGGGAGCTGGTGCTTCAGAAGTGGCGAATAAATCTGCCAAAAACCCCTCGGAAGACTGAAAGTCAGCTCCTTCGCCGGAAGGAAAAGCCACTCCCTCGGACCAGGTGGAAAGGCTGCGGTCCACCTCAGCAGCCAAGGGGTGAGGAGGGCGCGTAGAAAGAGACATAACAGCCCGAGGGGTGGGCTCTTCTCTTATGACCACCCCAGGTAAAGTAGTTTTTCCCCCGACTCGGGGAACAGATCCCTTAGGACGGGCAGCACTCTCAGATCCTTGTGTAGGATCTGAAGGCGCTGTGGAAGGAGGGATCTGGGAAACAGAAGAATATCCCGTTGTGGAGACAGAGGCTGGAACGGGAATTGAAGAGGGAGCTGTTGATGTTGTGGAGGCTGGAGAAGCCCGTTCAGAGGCCGCAGCCATAGCTGCCATCTGCTTCTCCATTTGTTTTCTTGCCTTTTCACGGAGAACGGATCTGGCTGACATATCTGAGAAAGCAAAGATAACTGTAAATCAGAAACATGATTGAATTCAAGATACATGTGTAAAAACACTCGAATCCAAAATATAAAGTATTTACCCATAGAGGGATCCCAAGGAGTCCCAGGCCTCAAACCAAAAAACGACAACACTTCTTCACTGAGAAGAAGTGGCTTCAACATCCCATGACCTGCCGGATACTCCCTAAGCAGGTCATGAAGAATATCTTTTTCCCATGCAAACAGGGTGACTTTCTCGAAAGAAGGCTTATCTCTCTTAGGCTCAGCATACAGAGGAATATCGGGAATATTCTAGGAATTAGGAGAAGGAGCACCTACTGTCAGATACTGAGGGTGCCACTTCCTATCTATAGACTCGTATTGGCCATAGAATTTATGGAACCAACCTAGGGGAGAAAAATACAAATGATACCCGCGATGTTTTAGTTCATGGGTCCTAAAAAACAAGGACACTGGATCTTCCACGCCATGTAAAGTGGCTGCTATATAAAAGAAAATTGCTCTACGAAATGAAGCAGGGTTCAGTTGGTTTAAGGGGATACCATATTTTGTCGCTAAACTAGCCAGAAAAGGAGGAATAGGGAATCGCAGGCCTGCCTCCAATTGACGAAGCCAAAAAATCTTATGATTTGCTTGAGAAAGTAAAGGGCGCTCGCTAGATTCCGGAATATCTATAGTAAAGCCCCTAGTATTTCCTAATCTACTCAAAATTAAGCTCAATTCTAAAGAAGATACGGTGGAAGATTCATATTCACCGAGAGGGGCAGGCGGCTGCGCGGCAGCTCTGCCCCCTTTTTCCTCTTCACCTTCAATTACCTTTTTCTTATCCTTACCCTGGGCACCTTGTCTAGAGGAAGAAACCATCTTTTCCTTATCGCTTGAATGTAATAAAAACTAAGAAATAAACTAAAGCGAGTAAAGAAGGAAGGAGAAGCAAGGAAAAAAGGAGGTACCTGTTTGCAGGGAAGAGGGCTGCGGTGAAAAGAGAAGCAAGAGGTAGTTCCTAGAAAAACCACAAGAAAAAGCTCTTCAGGAAAAATGACGAAAAATTTCTAAGTATGGATTTTTTCTCTCTCTAAAGTATCTTATAAAGCTCTTTATAACCACTACTACCTGTAATTAAGAAGCACGTCTCGTCGGTTATGGAGACGTGGGTGCAGAAGTTATGATGGTAGGGAGTGGCGGCAGTTTCGGGTCCCGATAAAGAAGAGGAGGCGATAACCCTAGAAAGTCGCGAAGCGTCAGAAATACGCTTTAGTAATATAACGGACCTCCCAAGGAGGGATCTGCAAACAGTAGGACCTGGGAATACGGGTCCTCAGAACTGCCGGATTCTCATTAAAGGGTCTGCATGGATATAGGACCTGGCGACACGGGCCTAGAGAATCACAGAACCTTCATAAGAAGGTCTGTGTCTAACAATATATGGGAATCTAGATCTTGTAAATCGCAAACCCACATGGGGAGATATCTCCCCGCACCTCCAAAGTTTATAACAGATAATTTGCAATTTACAGACCAGCAAAAAAGGATCTGTATATCCCAAGATCTGAAAACGCAGAGCTTAGAAATAGCTAGTTCTCTATAGAGTAGATCTGCACAAAGCAGAACCGGTGGTACTAGGACCGAGGATCTGACGTAGTGCTAAAGCTATGCAAAAGTGTTCTTTTATCCTACCGGGATGAGTATCACACTTACTATAATGGTGCAGATCTAAATTCAGAGCAAATTTTAAATTTTTCCCATCTTTCCAAGTTTTAAATTTAATCAATTAGCCCGTACATTTTCCGAAGAAACTTTCAAGTTTTACCCGGAACTTTGTTCCATTTTTATATATATATAACCCGAATATTCATTCGGTAAAATAGTCCGCATTAAGTAGGTATCTGGAATGGTGTCTACATATTATCCTCTTAAAAAAACCGAATATATAAAGTTTTTTATGTCATCAAAGCCCAAAAGTTGTGAAGCTTATTCAGAACCATATAGCTCGGGCATCTGGGTATGGTATCTGTTGTCAAGGCTCATTTTTGGTCCTCATTACCTCATTCCTTCTTCTTATCATATTTACCATTCAGCAAGTGTGTGCTTGTGTGGTTACAAGTCTCTTAACACATCTCTGCAAAGGTAAGAAAATGACAAGTGCCATCATTATACCCAAGGAATGAAATTGGGGTAAATATATAAGAAATTCCGGGCAAAAGTATATATGCTTCTGGAAATATAGATAATATAAAGTGTATCAGATGTCGCTCTGACATATGTAAAAAAAAAATATATATATATATATATATATATATATATATATAAAAGAGAGAAGAAAGAAAGAAGAAAAAGGAGAAAGAGATAATGAGCCTCAGAGAATTTTAATCGTTCATTTAAAAAGAATGAATGTCGACAAGAAAGAGTCATCATAGGCCCAAGAGAACGGACACAGCCTCTGTTAAAGCATGGCATTTCTATCATCACAGTACCTCTTGCATAAAGAGAACCGCTCAAAAGGATGACATTACTCTACTGATTATCAGAGAGGAACATCCATGGCTGTAAGATATAATCTCTTTTCTCATCGAAGAAGATGAACGGACGATGAGGGGAATCTTCTATATTTATAGCAAAGGAAGTAGCGGGAAAAATAGACGGTTTAGATGAAGCTTAACAATAAAATCAAAGGTCTAAAAATCAAGGGCGGTTCGGCTTCCCAAGGTAAGGCCATCATTACGCCTCGAGAGTGAGGAGGCATATGTCAGTTG
This sequence comes from Mentha longifolia, assembly GCA_001642375.2. Taxonomy (NCBI): domain Eukaryota; kingdom Viridiplantae; phylum Streptophyta; class Magnoliopsida; order Lamiales; family Lamiaceae; genus Mentha; species Mentha longifolia. Next base: position 1,612,725 of record CM038120.1, on the reverse strand, counting down.
ACAAGAAAGCTCCCCTCTCTTAACGTATTAAAGAAGCTAACCAAGACTTGGAACGCGTAGAAGTCATTCCAAGGACCTGGGAGGGGAGTAGCTGATAGGGAGTAATCTGTCAGCTCCCTAACACGCTTCTGAAACACAGGGACAACAGATACGCAGACGCCGGATTCACACCAGATCACCAAGGATCTGATGTAGGATCTGATGAGTAGGAGAATTAAGTATAGCGGATCCAGATCGTTCCTTATCCTGGATCCGGATAGGAAAGGCGCTGAGCACTTCCGTATGGGATCTGAGTATATGAGATGCAGATCACCTCCCGTTGTTATCATTCTCTTAACCCCAGATCCCTATATGCGGTGTAGAAAAACGTGACCCTGGGGACCACTTCGGGGACCACTAATCATAACTAAAATATTCTCTTTAACTACTTTGTCTCCCTCAAAAAGACTAACTTAACCTCATAGTATAGATGTAATTACCCTTTTACCCTCACTCTCTGCGCTACTATAAATATGCAACCTTCTTCACCAAGGAAATGTACGCCTTCTTCATTAGCACTTTACCTCCGCTACAAGCTTTGCTGAAGCGGATTTTTATAAAAACTCATACTGACTTGAGCGTCGGAGTGTCTTCCCGGAGGACCCCTCCCCATTCCTCCGGTGCTGTTTTGCAGGCTCATAGCTGGAAGGCGGTGACCGGGAAGGCATTATTCAGGTAGCAAGGTTAACGAAAAGGAAAGAATTAATACCATAAAGCGAAACGGTGGAAAATCATTCGGAATGATTTTCTTAGCGTCTTTCATTTATTTGTATTACTGATTATTGTAAAAATCTGTTGATGGAAAATAACCCAATCTATCACAAACATAAGTAGTACTCCGTATTAAATGTCAATCTTATACTCATATCTTTATTTGATACTTGATATACTAATTAATAACTAAATACCAAACGACCTATAAATGTTTTGATTGAATTCCAATATCTCTTGTCAAACATGATTAGAAGGTTCGAGATATATTGATCAGTGAGGAATCACAAACCTAATTATCAGATTTATCCAAGCATATGACGAGCCTAGCACGTCAGTCAATGTATCAATTAGCCAAAACCAAGACGCTACAATTTTCATTTGTAGCATTATTTTATCATTATGTTTATATCATGTGTACGATTCATGAATATTTTATTTCCCCAATACAAAGTAATGTAAAAAAATTCAAACATTGCACGTGATCGCTGCTGCTAGTATGTATATATAGATATTCTGCTCTAAGGATGCCCACTCCATCTGCGCATTCTCTCTGAAGCTTGAGCCACCTGCAAATCCATGCAATAAAAAATTGTTTCACACTATTTTATACATCTAGTTTCGATTTTTCTTTTTTTGTTTTAGATCGAATTCTGCGTTTTTGGTCGAACGATCATCATCAAGAATCAAGATCATGATGTGGTGATTACCTCCTCATTCCAGTTTGTTCTCCACACAATCAGCAGTAGAATCACAGTTTGCAGAAAAGTCCCAAATATCATCCCCATCCAAATTCCCTGCATGAAAACATCCATTAGAGAGAAAGAGAGAGAAAGCTAGAGAGAGAGAGAGAGAGAGAGAGAGGAGGAAGAAGAAGTGGCACCTGAACACCTAATCTAGTTCTATAACCAAGAAGAAAACCAATTGGTAAACCTATGACGTAATAACAAGTGAGATTAATGAAAGCAACCAGCCCTTGCCATCCTCCTCCGACGGCGACTCCTGCAAGAACAAACACCATATTGCTTCCGTAAGAATTTCTTCGACTCAGAGCAACGTGAACTAATGACAAAAGCCTTAAACTCGATCAGACTCGAAAGGGACCTGATATAACCGGCTGGATGCTGTTGAGCACCATTGTAATAGCAAGGAGATAGGCCAAATCGCCTACTGCTTTCTGCATCGGCTTGCTGTTGGTGAAGAGGACGGCGAAATGGTCCTTGGTTGCTATTATGATCACCATGCTCAAAAGCCCTATCAACAGAGATTCGAAGATGGTGATGTAAACAGAGTGCTTTGCTGCCCTCGGGTGTGCCAATCCAATCTCGTTGCCCACACGAATGCTGCAAGAAAGGAAAAGAAAATTGCAAAAATCAGCCTTAAGGAGAATTTATCCTTGTCGAGTGATTTGTGTGTTTTCTTGATATTACCTTATAGCCGCATTAACTCCGATGAAAAGCATGCCTTCCCATCCATTGAGATTCATACTGAAGCAACCACAAATCCGAGTTCTTACTTAGCTTTCGCTAAACTTCAATTCCAATCAACGAAAATGGAGACAGAGAGTTCGTCTTACCAAATGGAAAGGGATCCGACAGCTGTCACTGGATCCTCGAGATGGCCAGTAAGCACAATAATACTCATAAAGTACCAAATCTCCAAACAGAGCATAACAGCAGAAGAGACTGAGAGTTTCAAGAAACCCCAGATATCTTTAAAGGCGAGCAACGAAAATCCATGCCAGGTGTCGCTGCACCACCCTACTATATAAGCTACCTGAGCCAGGGCCACCAAAAAAGCAGATATGTTGTAGGCAGCAGCCGCACCGACTAAGCCCCATTTGAAGATTCTGATGAACAAAAACAGCAACCCTAGATGGAAAATTAGGGCGAAAAACCCGACCCAAGCTAGAATGGCTACCTTACTTTGAGCTTGTAAGAATTTCTGAGTGGGGAAGTTTATGGCAAGAGAGAACATCTGAGGTATTATGTATATGGAGAATTTTCCTGCTATTTCAGCTATGTCATGCCTTTGCCCTAGTAGCTTTAGTATCCCTTTCGCGTATATGTACATGGGCAAGAGACAGATACAGGTTCCGGTGAGAATTAGGATCGATCGTTGCATGTATACTCCGAGCATGTGGATTTCTCCAGCCCCATATGCCTGCCCGCATAGCGTCTCGAGGGCACTAGCCATGCCAAGCTGTTTGCACATAAAATATATATATATAAGACTTGTAATGACAAAATATAGAAAGGAAGGAAATACAAGAACAATCTGAACTAACCAAGAACCCAAACGACAAATTCGCGATGACAGAGAGAGAAATGGCTACACCAGAGAGCTCAAGATCTCCAATATGCCCTACAAAGATGCTGGTGAAGGAGTTGATTCCGTAGTTACATAAAATGTTGAAGGCAATGGGAGCTGCGATGGACCATAACTTGACCGATTCTACGTATAATAACCTTTTCACATCCTCGAAAGTTTCCAATGATGGAGAGTCACCCTCGTTTTCATGAGACAGACACAAGGATGGAGCCTTGTGGAGCATTGGCTGTTCATCGTGAAGCGGTCTCTCGATTTCCAAGGCGACCATGCTATCACACGAGACTGATGATGTGGTTGAAGAGGGTGAGCCATTGTTGCCCAATGCTCCTCCTCCGGCATTTTCTGTCGCCTTCTCAATTTTTGATATTATGGCTCCTTAAACGGACGATATTTTCTCCTGTCAAAATGGGATTGAGAAAGTAGGAAAAGGGTCAATATGTGGGAATCTTTGCACGGATTTCTTGAGCATTTTTTTTCTTTTTGTTGCAAATTTATATGGTTTCTGTTATATTACTATCTATAGATCAGGAAATTCTTACAAGTGGTAGGGCAGTCTTCTTGCAGCATCAGTTTTTGGACATGGATTGATCTTGACCTTTGAAGATTTTGCATATCTGGAGTCAACAGGTCAATGCTGTATATTGCATGTGCATATAATTGAAAAATATTTTTTTTTTCAAAAAATATAGAATATTTTGGTTTGATAGTAGTCTTATCTAATTAAAAAATAAAACATGCATAGTGATAAATACGAATATATGATGTATATATAAGTAATCACATTAAACCACAGATACAACCTAACAAATTGGAAATATATGTAGTATGAATTTATCTCAAAGTAATCAGTATCTTTATAAATATTGCAAAAGGACATAAAGCTTAAGAACCATGAATATATAATATACAGAAAATATTTTTAAGTTAATATTTTCTTTGAATTTAGCTGACTAAACAGTGAATAATCTTGATTTCCTGCAGTTATGCTCATTCCTCCATGTTCTCATGGCCTTAATATGTGTCGACTTGCCTCAATTCGAATACTAACTACGTAAAACTGAAATCCTCATCTTTTCTACTTGATCAATGAATAATTTACAATCAAGACTAATTTCAGAAATTAATGATTTCATAACTAAAGCCTAAAGAGTTGCAAGAAGCAATACATTTACATTAGCTAGTCATGATCTTTTCCAGCATTTAGTATTTTTTTTTTCTAAACTGAAAGACCATAAAACAACTACTTTACCATCTCTCCTTTTGCCAGTCGCCATTGTCGCCACCCTGGCAACCTTTGCCATCGAAAGACTGGATCAAGTCTTTCAATCCACTGCTCTAACCCTAGCCAATGAAAAAGAAGGGGGTTGGCTTCAAATAAATTTATGGAAATTTTATAAGTAAATAAAGCTATGAATCTTGATAATCACCTCTTCAAATTACTGTAAATAAGTTGTTACTCAGCAGGACCTAACACAACCAGTGAGGAGTTATTGCGATGATTTCGAATCCTTTGAATCTACCGAGACCGAATCCTGCTGCGGGACCCATCTCCCCGAATCCACCGCCACCCCTTGAAACGACTCACCAGAGACCAATGCTTGGAGCAGCTTTGGAGGTGGCGGCACCGCCACCTCCACCACGCCTTCAAGCATCTTCACCACCATCCCCATAGTAGGCCTCATAGCTTCATCATCTTGTATACACCAAACTGCGACTAATCCAAGACGAGCTGCCTCAATTTCATTGTAGTCGTGGCCAAGCCTCTGGTCAATGACTGCTTCAACGCTTCCCTCGATTATTTTCTGTGCTGCCCATGGTGGGAAGAACCACTTCTCTCTCTCGCCCTCTCTATCTCCTCCTCCTCCTCCATTAACAGAAGGCGGGCCCTCCACATTACGCCTACCACCTATCAACTCTAACAAAGTCATTCCATAGCTATAAACGTCGGCTTTTGAAGTGATTGCAACACCAGAGATCCACTCTGGTGCAACGTAACCCCACGTACCTCGCATGGTAGCCAGAACTCTACTAAAATCTCTCCCAAGTAACTTAGCCAGCCCAAAATCCGAGACCTTAGCAGAGAAATCTTCGTCTAATAGTATATTCTCAGGCTTAATATCACAATGTATAATGCAGTTACGACACTCTTCGTGTAAATAAGCAATGCCTCTAGCTGTCCCCTCAGCAATCCGAAACCTGACCTCCCAACTCAGATTCTGACTGTTGTGTTTCAAGTACATGCTAAGAGGTCCATTTGGCATGTAATCGTATACTAAAAGACGATGAGAATCTTCAGAGCAAAATCCTCTCAATCTCACCAAATTAACATGCTGAATATTTCCTATTGTGCAAACCTCTGCTCTGAATTCCTTCTCACCACCACCAGGCCTCTCGAGCCTCTTCACAGCTATGGCCGAAGAATCCGATAACTCACCTTGAAAAACTGCTCCAAATCCTCCATGGCCAAGCTTCACAGAGAAACCTTTAGTTGCCGAATGAAGCTCCTTATATGAGAACACCCTTAGATTTGTAACTTGGAAGCCATTGCCATCTTCTCCTTTCCTTCTCATGATCCTTCTCCTTCTAAAGTACAAGTTTAAAGTCCCTATACTCAAAATCACAAGGATCCCACACATCATTCCAATCAAAAGAGACGTCGTGTTTTTCTTCTTCTTCTTGCCACTGCCAGAGGCCGTCGTCCCCACCCTCACATACAAGTTATCCTTAATAGTACTATCAGAAGTAATATTACGCAAGTTCAGAAGCGAACCATACAAATTCTTGCATAAGTTACTATCGGGATTATGATATAAACCTACACATGAACAATTTTTCAAGCATGCGCTCTCACACTCACTCCTACTCCCACTAAACGACACAACCATTGTTCTTTCATGGCTAACAGCTCCAACTACCTCAAACTTATCATTCTCACTGCAATTACCATCACCTTCGCGCAAACAACCCTCGGAAAAATCATCCTTACTCCAAGAAACACTATCCAAAGGCCTAAAACCATTCAAGCATTGACAAGGACTTAAAGGATTGCCATTACACACCCCTAAATTACCACACAATGCATGCACTCTACACATATTATCAGGCTGGGACCAAAAACTGTTCCACCCTTGACTCTGTTGAATCCATGTGTACTGCTTCAACTGCCCCATAGGATCGAGGACGAACCTCGTCAACGGAGGCTTTAGGCCACTCTCATATGGCACCTCTGTGTAGCCAAAGGTGGCCATTGGAGTAAAAGGTTCTAAAAATTCAAACCTATATATGTATGGAACAGTCATTTGAGGTACACCAGAAAATGCACTTCCACTCCAATTTCCAGTAGTCCAATATGTATACGGATTAACCATACCAACACTATCCTTATCATTACTGTAAAATAGTGCAATTTCACCGTAATAAGGTGGATTCAGCCGCAGAGAATACCTTCCCGGAGCAGGATCGACTGAGCTCCGCCAAGCCGTCAGCCGCTTCTCCGCAGTCAAGTTCATGCCGGGAAGCCACGTGTCCGTCGGAAAATCGAAGCTCCGCCACACAATCCGGCCGCCGCTACTCAGCAGCAACAAATCCCCTTGCTCCGACAACCTCAAACGGCTTGCTTCTTCGACATTGTTCGATTCCCACATTACGGTTCTCGAATCTCCATCGACTACGGCCAGCTTCCCGCCGTCGGTGATTTCCGCAGCCGCCGACTGCAGATTCTTGATGGGTTTTTCGCGGTTCGCGACCCAAACGTACGTAGGGGTCGGGATTGAAGCATACCAAATTCCGAAATACCAGCTGAATCCATCATTCGGTGCGAAGAATCCCACTCTAAAAGTCTTGTTTTCGCTTGAAATCGTGGCGTTCCCGCTCAGAATCACCAGGGATTTCCCCAAAGATTCCGACTTTTCGCTGGAATCAGTGGAATTTTCAACTTTCTTGAAGATTTTAGTTGAATTTGCATGTGGGCTGATGTTACTTCCAACTGATTCCGAAGCAAGAACATGCGACGACAAGAAACAAATTAGAAGAAATTTGACTGCGAAATGCATTTTATCTACAGACATTTTCGACCAGGCTGAAGTGCAACAGCATTCTAGCAGCTGAAAATTGGACTCAAAATTCAAAAAAACTGCATTTTTTTCTTCTTGCAAATGCGGGGTTAGGTGTAAGAAAACATAATGGATGTTATTGTATTTTACTGTTTATTATAATAATTTTTGTTTTCTTGGATATCCGAGTATCTGAAAAGCTGTAGCTGTGGACAAAATGTAAGCAAATTACGTCTATACCCTTGTTATTCTGTACGCATGCAGCTCTAATTTGTTCTAATGTTTTCGCGGGTTTGTGAGGGTAATTTGGTAAATAGAGTGGGATTCAATAATAGAATATCTCGAGGAAAGGATGTTGTGGCAGACAGCTGATCTTGGATTCCCATACAGTTGCTTGACTTTTGCTCTTCAAATGATATTTTCTTCCTACGCATATATTGCTTTTCAAATTTATATTTATATTATAATAAAATTCAATCATAATAGTTTGAATAATGTCAAAAGTTCTGAGAAAATAATATATTTATTGTTAAGCAGTCAACTCAAAAGATAAGTTTTTTTAATTTAAATGTTACGCATACAATAATGGAGTTGTCAGAACTTAGTACTTAAATCATTTTCTTTTCATGTCATGTGACAACATTTTAACCAACTCTTTTAAATTAGTGTTAATATAGTAAAATACCCACTTTTGATAAGTGAGTTGCAAGAATACCCATATTCATAACAAAATTATAAAAATACCCACTTTTGATATAAATAATTATTATATCATTTAATGTGGGTAAAAAATTTGGGTATTAGTGTTGATAGTGACGGTTCCTTCACCATTTCTTACACATTGTATATTTTCCAGTAGACCTGACCGGAAAATACTATTTTCTCACTGTACGTATGTGAGAGATGCTCGGATTTCAATCGTAATATCAAACTAAGTTGTAATATTGAGTGAATTAATACCGAATGCCTCTTGAATTAATTTTCCTATCGATTTATGCTAAATTACCATCATTACCGCATTATTTTTCTTTCGTTATGTTTTGATTTTCCCTTCGTTGCTGAAAATAATTAGCGCACACCACCATCACACATGCTTATTCCAAACCCTTATTCCAAAAAGTGAGGGGTAAAATAGGTAATTCAATGATAAAGTGAGTAATTTTATAACTTTCTTATGAAAGTGGGTATTTTTGCAACTTCACTAAGAAAAGTGGGTATTTTTGTATAAGCCCCACTTTAAATAATTCCCCTCCATTTCAATAATAATAAAATGAAACATATTCAGACAGGACGAATGGAGTATATAATAAGAAAATTGATATGTAAATGAGTCACACCGTGACGAACGTGTTAGTATATAGAGTATAAGTAAATAAATTCTTGCAAAGAAGAAGAATAAGAAGAAGATTTGTACACAGCTGAATTGAAGTTGCAAGAACAAGAGCCATACATAAATCTGTGCATTATAATACTTCAAATCTCTACACATTTATAGTATGAAGAGAATATGAGAATGTAAGAAAACCTTTGGGTCACAAACTCCTCTTCCCTCCCTACATCATACTAGCATCAGCTTACTGCATGGAAATTGAAGAGATATTTCGCTCCTCCTCGAAAAAAGAAAGATCCAGAACCTTCCTCTTCAGTGTAGCGAACGACCTTCATAAGCAGAGAGATGATGATATATTCGTGATATGTGGAGTAGTGGCAATGGCCTCGTTGGTGGAATGACGAGCAAGAATCTCATGCATCTTCAGAATATGGGACTCTTAGAGGGGTTTGTATATCATTTCCTGCATTCATAGAGCCACCCAAGAATTGGTTATTGATCAAGACAAATACACACACACACACATACACACATTAATGTGAGAATCAGATTTGATCTTTTCTTGCTTTGCTCTAGGTTCGATCAATTGAAGTCACATGCTAGAGTTTCATTAACATATATTGTAAGGCTAATCCGCCATATGCTTTGATGGATGGAATGATTTTGAGCTTGTTTGATGGTATAATCCTTCAAATACTCAAATCATACGTATCTGCAAACTAATCTATCACCCAAAGTAAATATCTCCCAAGGAAAAAAGCCGATTCACAACGCCAAATAGTACTACAATTTCCATAATTTACTCGATAGATGAAAGTTGAAGTCGAGCAAACCAAACCTGATCGCATATAGGGCAGGTAACACTTCTTTCCATCCACTCAAGTATGCAAGAGAGGTGAAAGTGATGGTTACACTTGGTTATGATTTTGGGATTCTCAGTATCATACCCTGTGTAACAGAAACATAAAAACGAGAAAGAATTAGATATCTAATCCTGCTGATGTTGTCATTGAAAGATTTTCAATACTCACCTTCAAGACAAGTAGGGCAAGCATCCTCCTCTTCGTCTTTTGTGGAAACAATAAATACCTCTGATTTCAGAAGCTTGAGTCCTAACTTCTTCGGAGAGAGGGGGATGTAGGCTGTTTTGTTCCTGCAGTCTTTGAGATCAGTGCAGCTAATATTTGCCTCACCGGACTCATCACCCGTTGCTTGAGGCCTTCCTAAGACCACATCATAGGGTATAGGTGCAGGAGGGGATCGAAAAGCATCCGGGGTAGCCATATTCAAATTTAAATCAATTAATAATCCATCATGAGATGTCAAAGAATCGTGCTCTTCTGAATCTGGGTACTGCATGAAGGAGTAACGTGTTAGAAGTGATTTTAAATATTAATATATTTCTATAAACAGAATATTTCCTTTGTAAGGATTTTGCTTGCTTTATCTGACATAAATTTAGATATGTGAGTCTTAATCTTGAGATGCAAGTCATGAAGTCAATGTCAATTGTAATTGGCTAAAACGATAACCCCTAGCGAAACAACAGAACATACATTTCCCTCCTTCCCTTCCTAAGATACAAGATTTTGCTTCGATTTTGACATGATATTTAGATATATGGTTCTTGATCTTGACAACTTCTAGATAAAAGCTCGTATTGATAGAACTCCTTAAATATGATTACCCCTAGCAAGAAACACAATATATATTTTCCTTACTACATAAAGTTTAGATATATGATTCTTGATCTTGACAAATTCCAGATGCAAGTTAATGTTGATAGAACTTCCATAAAACGATACAAAACAGATCTTGTTCTATCAGAAGACATTAATCGATTTAATGCAACAGATGAGAAGAGATAAATAAACACACATAAAGAAGATATAGAAGACCACCAATCATAACCATTTCAACAAACAAGGGTGTTTAATTAAGAACTTTAAGGGCGTAGAGGATACGAACATAATAATATACTGGCGTTCCATGAAACTGGGGCTTTCTGGAAGAACAACAGCAACCTCCCATTTCCAAACTTTACTCAGAAATGAAACTCCCTAATGTCAAAATGCCCAGTTTCTGTTGTTTTAGAACTCAGCATCACAAACTGCTGCAATGAGAAGCATCAAACTTTAGTACAGACACAGAGAGAGAATACTTAACTAGAAAGACAAACTCATGACTTCAGAAGCTTAAACTCCCCTCATATATGATAGAAATTTGCAGAAAATCTCTCAGGTAACTACGAATTATTCGAAACGAGAGCTAATCCAACTTTCAAACTCACCCCTCCCAAAAAAAACCACACTGGTAAAGGGCATGAGCAAGCTCTTATATTCATGATTCATCCATAGCATACTTCCAGAAAACAGAATAGTATAACACCCACAAAATCTCTCTCTCTCTCTCTCTCTCTCTCTCACAATGCACGCACATGATGTCGGCTCAAATTGAGCAGTAACTACAGAACATGATCACAAGCACACAAAGCACAAAAAGATTTCTCCGACATTATTGAGTTCAACAATGAGCTAAAACCAATCTATAAACCACTTTCAGAGCAATTTCACAAACACTAAGCTCAAATTTCCAAGCAAACAACCCATCAATTTCAAGAAAGAAAACAATAAACAGTAGCATAAAAAATACTACTACTAAAAAAAAATTACCAAAAAAGATTGCAGCTTTATTTCGGAGCATGCAGCAAGGAGAGAGGTCGGAGGCTGCTGTTTGTGAGTAGGGAAAACAAGGGTTTGTTTTTCTTCACTCCATTGCAGTGGGGCTCTGCTTTTTTCCAGCCTTTTTGTAAAGAATGGGGGCATGTTTGCAAATAACGGAAAGCTGGGGGAGCTGAGGTGTAAAGGAGAAGTAAAAAATTAGAAAGTCAAAACGACATAAATAGGAAGTGGAAGAGCTACTTGCGTTTGTACTATAGGCACGTAAGCCTTTTTTTATTGAGTGGCGATTACTAACATTTTCATTTTAGCTAAATAATCTTTTCTTTTTTTGAGGAAAAAAATCCATATTTTCCTAACGAGGTGAAAAGGACGGATACAAAAATAATACTCCCTCTGTTTTCCTTTTATTTTAAATGTTCCGATCAACAAATTACACATACCAAGGAAATATGTAAATTTAAATTTTAACCTTATTTATTATTCTATTTTTCTCCACACCACTTTATATGTAACATTAATTATAAAAATAAAGTTGGGAAAATGTAATTATTATGTCATTAAATTTCAAAATTAAACACTTAAAAATAAATAACAAAAATAGTAAGTGAGACACTTAAATAAAAATGGAGGAGTAATCATTAATATTTTAATGAATAATAATTGATGCATAAAATAGAGCAGAATCATCTTTCATCAATTATTGGAAAAGAAAAAGAAAAAAAAAATGGTGAGGTGATCTTTATTTGTTTTATTCAATATGGAGCCTATTTAGATTGAGTATGACTTGTTGACCGACATAAAATCCCCAACAAAATTTGTGGATAAAAATAGGTTGCTCTGTAAAATGAAGTAGTTGAAAGCGGTTGCAAAAAAAATAATTAACAATGATTAATTAGATTAATACCCTAATGTCCACCGTTAACATACTTAATATGTCAATAAATGACATGTCAACGTTATAAATAAAAAGTTAATATAAATATATAAAGTACTATATTCTAAAAATTAAATCATATCAAATAAAATTAAACTCTACTAAAAGACACTCCTATGGTGAGCACATTAAGTGTATGCCCACAGTGGATATGGGAGTTTTTTTTTTTTGATTATTTAACCTTTTTTAGAAGAGAGTTACGATAATTCTGTTTTTTTATTTATTTATTATTATTATATTTGTGGGAACAATTATAATAATTTGTGGACTTGCATAGAATTGTACTGGGCTAAAAGTTTGGGCTACTAAACTAGTAGCTCAGGCCTTAATTTCGAGTAAATTAGATTGGGCCAATGCTAATCATTCGGGTTGGGCCCAAATTTTCGGGCCTCTTAGTTGGAGTTTTTAGGCCCTCTTTAAAATGCAAATGAATTTTTCTTTTTGTAAAATATGGATTTTTGGGATGAAAATTATTTAACGCCCACGCCACCAACTTTTAAGTCGTGTAATGGCGCACAAGTATCATAACAACCTTTGATTTGATATACTACACTTGTAATGCAATTATTTTAATGATTATAATATGTAACAATAGGTAGGCTTTTCGAAATAATTTATTTACAATACTAAACAAATTGCATTAAACTTAATTGCAGCATTGGTTTTCTACCTAAAGTGATTGGCCTTGAACTTTAACCATACGAGGAAAAAAAATTAATCTTGAAATTAACTTTGAGAATATCGATCATCAGTTATAGCGATTCGTGAATTATTATTGCATTTTAACATTTACCGCCAACTATAATTATTGCACAAGGTACATTAGTTAAGAGGTTTAATTAATTGCTTGATGTCACGAACTAAAAGTGACCTCAAAGGTAAGTAATGCTTTTATGTTTTCCGCAGATATTGACATATTATCTATTTTATTTAAAATTGCCAAATATATTTTCATGTGAAGATGCATTTTGTATTGAGTGATTTAATGCATAAAATAATGATAAATTTCAAACTCATAATTTATTAGTCACACACACACACACACACATACCACCAAGTAGTTAGACTTTTCTTACTTTTATATAGTATGCTTGAGAAAACAACGGATTGTTAGGTTTGAATTTTGGCACCTTTTCTCGTATATTATACTATCAATAAACAATTAAATCTTCCAAACATTGAAATATAGATGAGTTTTAGTCCACCTATAAGCATGTTGTTTTCTACATGAATAGCTTTAAATAAAATACATACAACTAAACTTAAGAGTAACATAAAATAATGAAACATAAGAAGAAGATGCTTATATTTTATTAAAATCAAGCATATACATTTACTTCAATTTTGACAATTGTCACAATCCTAGGAACTTGTGTCGGCTCGCTTATGAATATAATTATGAATTCACATATACTCTATTTTTTTATAAGAATAAAAGATTTTCCACTTCTCCAACTAAACAACAATTAATATTTCGCGATCTACAAAAAAAATATAGGAAAGGAATACGTAGAAAATAAAAGTAGAAGATAATCGTGTTTGACTAAATTTGAAAAGTACTCCCTCTGTTTTTTTTTTATTTTATTTTAAATGCTCTATTTCAAAACTTGATAACAAAATAATTAATTTTTTTCATTTTATTCCTGAATTAATAGTACTATATAAGTTGATATTAAAAAAATCTAAGTTTAAATATAAATTGTACACATTTCATTAGCATGTGTAATTTGAGGAGGCGACATAAAATGATTTATTCATTAAACTAATTACCTAACTTGAAATTAAAATAAAATTTAATTAGAGAAAAAGACCGCGTGAATAAAAGTCAAAGTCACCGGCGCTGGCAACTTGCAAATTTATTGCAAACAGCTTAACAGCTACCCGCCATCTCTCTCTCTTTCTCTCTCTCCTTTCTCACACACACACACACACACACACCATTTGAAAAACTTGTCTGGCGTCGGCAGGAGAATAGCGAAGCATGAGGAGTCCCCTGTACGGCGGCGTGCGGCGGAGCTCCGACGTCGGAACGCCTGTGAATTCGTCTCAGTCGGCGAGCACCTCGACCTTCTCCTCCTCGGCCTCCACCGCTTCTCGGAGGTCAGCCACCCCCGCCGTCGCCACCACAAACCCCATCACCGCCGCCGCCCGCTCCTTCGCGGCCGCGCTGGCCGCTTGCTTCACTCCTCCGGAGCCGGAAAAAAACTCGAGCAACACTTTCAACGATTCTTCCGGTACGTGATCTGTTTTTTTTACCTTTCTTTTAATTAATCATTTTGAATTCCGACGAAGTTCCATTTTCATGATTCCGTTTGCTGCACACACACACACACACACACACACGTGAAGGAAACTTGAATTTGCATGAGTTTGAAGATTGAGATTCTTGAGATCTTGATTGGAGAAAGTTTCGATTTTTCGGAAATTTTGATATTATATCTAGTTTATTTAATGCTGCACAATTCGATTTAGTATTTATTTATATATTGATTTTTAGCATGATTTCTACCAGTAGTGCATGTGTATACTAGCATTGATTGTGTAAAAAGTAGTAAAAGATATTTACTGCATCGATGTAATTTCAGTTGGTTTAGTATCCATATACATAATAATTCTGTAATTAATTTTAGCTTATAGAATGTGGCCTAAAACTGATGACAAGTTATATATGTTATCAATTATTGACTATAGTTAGGTACAAAAAAGAAAAAAAATTAAAGCTACAATGTGGTAAACTTTTGTTTATTTCGAGGCCTAAATCACTGGATTTTTGTAGAAATGGTGAAAATTTCTAGCTGATCATGTTTATATATGTAGAAGAAAATCTTTGTTGATTTTTCTTGAATCCTAAATCTTTATATTGGAACTATATATACACATAGGAACTGGATTCTTTGTTGATCATGTTATTGGTTTTGTCTGAAGCTTCGAGTTCTGGAAGCAGGCAGAGGCGAAACTCAAACCATTCGATATATGGGACTTCCAACGGCTCAACTCCGTCGAGAGAGCCGGGTAGTACGAAGTTCTCCATTGAAGAAATCCTTAAAGCAACAAAGAACTTCTCCCCGACCTTTAAAATCGGACAAGGAGGATTCGGAACAGTCTATAAGGGCCATCTTCAAGATGGAACTACAGTTGCCATCAAACGCGCTAAGAAGGTTAGCATAGTAGTGAATCGAATGTTGATACTATTTTCTTGCATAAGTTGTCAAAAGTAGAAAGAAGTTTTTACTATGATGTTTTTTTTTTTTTTTTTTTTTTTAAGGTTTTGTGTGTTTGCAGATTGTGTATGATAAGCACTTAGGAGTGGAGTTTCAGAGTGAAGTTAAGACTCTTGCACAGATCGAACACCATAATCTGGTGAGATTTTATGGATTTTTGGAGCACGGAGATGAGAGGATTCTCGTTGTTGAGTATGTTGCAAATGGAAATCTTAGGGAGCATTTGGATTGTGAGTTCTTTTTCCCTATCATCTCTTCTTCTTGCATTTTTGCATCGTGTGCTTGATTTTTCGCCTTTCTTGAATTTGCAGGTGTTCATGGTAGCATTCTTGATTTTGCTTCGCGCCTAGACATTGCGATTGATGTGGCGCATGCTGTCACATATCTGCATATGTACACAGGTTTTGGCATTTTCTTTTTTGTGTATGCTTGATTTGAATGTGTATAGATTTAGTTCTTACATATTTTCGTGTTTTTGGGGAATTTTGCAGAACATCCCATTATCCACAGAGATATAAAGTCTTCAAACATTCTCCTCACTGAGAACCTAAGAGCAAAAGTGGCCGATTTTGGATTTGCACGAATAGGTGCTGATAGTGAATCGGGAGCTACACATGTTTCGACTCAAGTTAAAGGGACGGCTGGCTACTTAGATCCTGAGTACCTCAAAACTTACCAACTCACAGAGAAGAGCGATGTTTACTCGTTTGGTGTCTTGTTGGTCGAGCTCATCACGGGCAGACGCCCTATAGAGCCTAAACGAGAGGTCAAGGAACGCATCACTGCTAGATGGGTACATATTCTTCCCTTATCTCTTATGATATGCATGGAGAGAGAGAGAGGGAGAGAGAAGAAAAGCATGTTTTGTGTTTCATTCCCTACTTTGCTATGTGTTAGTACTTGCTAAACGTGAGCTCTGATAGGTAGTTATGACACAAGCTAAACTGCAGGCGATGAGGAAGTTTACCAACGGTGATGCAATCGTAACTTTGGATCCGAGGCTGGTGAGGTCTCCTGCAAACAACTTCGCCCTAGAAAAGATTTTTGAGCTGTCTTTGCAGTGTTTGGCTCCTCACAGGAAGGGCAGACCGAGTATGAGGAAATGTGCAGAGGTGCTTTGGCGCGTTAGGAAGGATTACAAGGAGTTCTCGACTTCCGATACTACTCTAGAGTAAATATACCAGAGTAAAACCATATTTGTTTTCCATACAAACTGCTGTTTGGAGTGTTATGGAGGAAGAAGAAGCCAACTGTCGAAGGGTAAAACGGTCATTATGCATATCGATATATCATGCACTGCTAAAGCAGGAGCAGCAAGCAGATTGGAGATTGTAAGGTGGTTGGATTTGTATGTTTTGGCTTGTATAATATGTATAGTTAATTCTTTGGAGAGAGAGAGAGAGAGCAAGAAACAAGTATTGCCAATTTTTGAACTGTATATTTATAGATTGTTTAGATAATATACTGTGTATTTCTATTGTGCATTCTGGGTTTTTACATTTATTTTTTACTTGAATTCCATCTTGAAATCTACCAATTTTTCATCAAGAACAAAGATACTTCCATATCTTAATTTATTACTAACTATGAAAATTTGTTTAAGCTGTAAAAATTCAGAAAGAGAGGTTTTTATTGAACTACTATAAATGTAGTACACGAGATATATGTACAGCACTATTACTAATAGAGGAAGTCAGTCTTCTACATGTATTGCCTAAGTATCTGATCTATGGTATAAATGAGAAAAAAATAATCTGTCTGTCTATCTTTCAGGCCTCTCTCCGCCCCCGTGGAACGAGTTTTGTCGAGTCAACTCGTAGCTGCCATCCGAGGGTCCATCGCTCTCACACGTCCTTGTATTTGCTTTCGAACAGAGGAAGAGGAAGGAAGACGAGTATATAAATATGTGCCACAAACTGCACATAGTTTTGTACCAAAAATCAGAGAGAGAGAGAGAGAGAGAGAGAGAGAGAGAGAGAGAGAGAGAGATACCTGTGCCAAATCCAGTAGCTTTGAGTACTCTCCATTTTCCAGCTGACTGCAGCCATGGCCAAAGCAGCAAACCCTGCTACGATGAATCCCCAGCGAAAGCGTTTTATAATCGTCTTGATTATGTTGTGAAACCATACTTTGATGAGTTCCCATCTGAATTCATCAAGAGGTGAAGTGTGTTACTAAAGTCGAACATAATAATATCTCCGATCCTCCCTGTTCTATAGCTAGAGGCACAAAAACCGGGCCCTACCCAAATTCTCCATTAAGATTCATGCGCCTCGGCCTGAAAAATACGCGTGGGCCCATGACGGGCCTGCCCACAGTATTCTGGCCTGGCCCGCGGACAGATCCATTTTCTTCAAAATGGGAGTGTTGCTAAAAGAAATCACTACAAGCTTACCTACCTCGCAAGAAGATTCAGATGAAACTCTGTTGGAAAAGAATATGTCCGATTGCGAGCACAAAACTCGAGAATCCACCCCACAAGAAGCCCGAGAGTTCCTAGGCCTATTACGTAACTGATGTTTTTGGACCTGCAAAAAGCCTACGGTGAATAAACTCCGATTTCATGCAAGTATATAAGCACATGTTTGTATTAGATCAGTACCTTGTCGGTCCTGTTTCAGCCAAGAGGGCTGTCACGATAGCAAGAATCGTGTGGATCGTCCTCTTTGAAACTTCACTAATTGAGGCTAAGTATACGAAGGTACTCACAACAGCCATGAAAGAAAGCCAGAAATCTAAGAACTGAGAGCACAGAATCATGAATTAGCTGTAGGAAGAGGACAAACAAATTCAAGAAACTGAAGACTGATATTATCTATATACCTGCAAGACACGAAATGATAGTATGCACCATGTTCCAACGTCACACGAATGATACAACGCACTAGAGATGCCGCTCGACGTGTACAGCACCCATTCTGCAAATGCCTAGAGAGAGAAAGAAAGACTATTAGCTAAAGGAATTTTAGGAAGATGAAAGGAGTTATATGTTGATGCTTTGAGTTCATGGATCATCATACCCTATTTCGTAGGGCCCAATAGGCTGGAAACACTGCAGCAGCATTTGATGCTATAAGGAAAATCGACTGTTTAATATGTCCTACAAAATAGATACAATATTTTTCAGTTAAACAAAAGAAAAAACAAGTAAGATCTGGTTTTCGATCTTTCATTGATATAACCTCTCCATTAGTTTAAACTTCTTTTAGTTGGAAAGCAATCTACTTTGTTTCCGTGGCACAAGCAGTTTTGTCGAATGCAAATCTAGAGAACAAAACAACTTACCTCGATGTGACACAAGTTCGACACTGCAGTCAAACCCTCCGTGGTTCCTGTCACAGGTACAATAACTACAAACACGAAAGAAAGACAGAATGTGAGTTAGTTGAGTTACTATCTATATAGTATGTTAAATATAGAGAAACGACATCAAACCTGTACAGCATAAGTCCACTAGTATCAAAAACTGACTGACAACTTCCATGATTCGAGCATTTTTGTGGGCACCTCTCGAGAGACAAGGAGAGCCCAGTTTTAGCAGTTGAATCATTCGAATTTAGCTGTCTCAACCCGAAGCTCCAAATTCCTCCTCTAACATATAACATATAAAAGCTAATAGCATCCTCTCTCGAATCGTATAGCTTGAAGAACATGGACCCATTGCTGCTGCTTGTGCTGTTTGCATAAAAGTAATCCCAAGTAGAAAGAGAAGGTAATCCTCCATATCTTGCGTAGAATTCATATTTAATCTTCGATTCACCACTCAAATGGATGTGGATGTTTCCTCCAGTTGCACCCTGAGGAATGTCAAGGAGGAAAAAGGTCCATGCACCATCACTATTGGCTCCAGTTGAGAAGTTACTCAGAAGCGGCTCGAGAGGAAATTCGTTTGAATGTGTTGAAACTTCTTGAGTTATTGGCAAGTAGTTCGACTCAAAAGGCACGGACGGATTTTTTCTAAGAACTGTCTGCAGTAAAAGCCTTTAATGATAAGTCTACAAAAATCATAAAAGTGGAGAGAAAGTCTCTACTCGGATTCTTAACGAAGGGGATTTAACTTTGGGCCAATTGGATCTATAGATAAAACTACTACTCCCTCCGTCCCAACGAACTTGAGTAGTTACTTGAATATATGTGCCCTCAGAGCTAGATAAACAGCTTAGTTTTCCACAATCATTCACAAGAGCTTCAAGAAATACAGAAAATAAACCAACCTCTCTTTGTATAGCTCATTCTTCGTCATACGGAATTAGTCAATATATAGTAAACAAAAGTACGGAAAATTTTAAAATCTACCTGAAGAATGTGCTTTTCAAATGTGCAGTTCAATCCAGCTTTCTCCAGAGGACACCGACTCACTTGCCATACTAACAAATAGCACGTTTTGAGGCTTTGCGTCGTCCCATTTGTACTAGAGTTATCAATTGGTTGAATCGTAAAATACCAAATACCAGATTTTGGAAAATCTATAACCAAAGGTTCCTTACTTATGTCAACTGCAAAATCATAAACTGTTTTGAGTGGCACTGCGCCATGCCTAGCATAACACATCAATGAAAGATTCGTGTTTGAAGGTTTTGTCTCGTTGAGCGTCAAATTCGTGACTGCAACGAATATCTCTTCAGCAATTCCCATCACATCTAATGAGTATATATTCGATCCTTCTTCATGACAGATAATCCCATTGGTATTTCTGCAGGCAATGAAATTACTTTTCATTCCTATATACGATCCGTTTCCTAGATCAGTTCCAGCTAAATTATAGCTCTCGCTACATGAAAGTGTGTTAACGGTTTTGTTGCAGAACGGGCCTAGCATTGTTGAAGTCATGCAGCCATCCACACTAATGTTCGCACTAAACGAGTACCCCGAGCCTCGATTAATCTACAATTGCAAACGTAAAAGGGAATATAGGATATACATATGTTCGAGAAAATATATCATGTATGAATTATACAAGTCAAAGGATCTACCTACAACAAAAAATATATCTAAATAAGTACATATATATATAATAATACAAAGAAACATAATCTACTCTTCAATAGTGAACAATGGACAGCATAGGCTTAAAAGTAATTCAAGTGGGAGTAAAAAAAAAAAAATATATATATATATATATATATATATATATATGGTTTCAAGACTTTAAAAAGTTTCAAATAACCAAACTGGACCAATGACTAACACAGAGGTACAATTGTCAATACAATATTAATACTCGTACAATCACAATATAAACATTATCGAGAATGGGAAATGGATTGTAAGAGAGTAGAAATTTACCATTTTCGACTGGGTCCTTACAGGTCCAATGCCATTAAATAGTCCAAAAAACCATGTACCTGGAGTAATCTGTATAGTAAAAAGAATTAATGTTGAGCAATTTTCAGATGATTCTAAATACTACAGTATTTCATATTTTTACAAGCGAAAACCATTTCAAAAAAACCTGTTCGTTCGTCAATCTAAGCCATATATTCTTCTGCATTGGGTAGCACTTTTCAAAATTTTGAAGACTCAGAGACGCAACAAAAGAATCATTTGAAATGTACCCCGTCACTGCAATAACGCATCTTTCCATTACAAATAGTTAAAGAAAACTTAAATTTAAAAGGGACACGAAAAACAATAATCTCTTATCTGATATGAATTGCTAAGGTTGTTTCTACCATGGTATTTCTTACCTAAACCCGTTGCAGAAGTATTGTAGACATCAGGTAGAGGAGGACTCCCTTCCCGAAAGCATAACATTGGCAGAGAGCTCCCGTTGTTTATTCCACGAAGATCCTACATACAAAGTTCTATAGTAAACTTAAAATGGTGGTAAGACATCTGAATATGCATAAACTTAGTAAATTCAAGCCTTCTTTTGTTTTTTCTTGCTATTGAGAAAAGCAAGATTCATGATACATCACAGACGAACTATCAATCTACGTTCAGCTAATCAAGCAATCTTCACGTATACTTACAATATCTGCATCCGATTCCAAGGACAAAGACATAGACGAGAACCATGGTAGCAATTCAACTGCAATGAGGCAAGAAAATTGAATTTATGGGTCATCACATAATCACACATTATCACTGATATCAGGATTGACCTCCCAAATAGCATAAGCTTCTTAATTTACAAATTTTTATCAAGATTTTATCCACATATCAATGTGTTCAATAACCAAAAAAGACACTCACTGCATCTGAATCAACTACATTAATTGAAACAATATACAATCATACTTCATCAAGACATTCACATTTGCAACCAAATGCTGAAAATTCTCAGCCATCAAAATTCCCAACAATTACAAGATATGAAGATATCAATCACAATAATCAATTCAAATTTTCAATCTGAATTCATACATTAACAACCTGAACAAAGATTGCTAAATCCTCAAGATTAACACAGCTCAGAGTTCTTAAAAAAAACCTCAAAACAATAATCCAACCCAAATTCCACAAGGAACACAGAATTCTAAACCCAACAACCTCAGAAAACAAGATTCACACAACCAAAGTATGACTACCTGAAAAACACATGAGCAAAATCGAACGCATTAATGGAGTCGAATTCTTACCTCTAATGTAGCGCCAGTCATAAGGCCTGAGCACAGTTCTTGCGTACGAAAAGCTGGAGATAGTGTATGTGTTCGACGATTGTTCTTGTGA
This sequence comes from Mentha longifolia, assembly GCA_001642375.2. NCBI lineage: Eukaryota > Viridiplantae > Streptophyta > Magnoliopsida > Lamiales > Lamiaceae > Mentha > Mentha longifolia. The sequence continues at coordinate 1,590,754 of CM038120.1, read as the reverse complement.
ATCGCAAACATAAACATATACTAAAAATAGAAGAAATATAGTATAAAATTGACCAAGAATCCACTTTCCCATCTTTGTTTTTCCACTTTTCTCTCACCCCAGATGATCAAGATTCTATCTTTCTCACTGTAGAGAGTCGGGATTCGTAGGGGAATAATTCTCGATTAGAGTGTTTTCCCAACTGCTGCACCATGAAGGATGTTTGTACAGTGTGAATAAATTAGTGACGGCTGGTGATAAATTAGTGTTAAGTTAATTACTTTGAAGATTTTAATGTAATATTTATGAGATTATATGATTATTTATAATTTGTTTAGCTTTTCCATGGATTTTCGGGTTGACTGCTGACTCTGCTGTCCTCGCTTTTACAGCCATGGCGGCGCGTGTGGCACGCGCTTCTTAGATTTGACGTTTTAACTACAATAATTACGTGCCATATTGGACTTCTAGTAAGTCCAAATTTAGGTTTATATACTCATCAAATGTATATTTATTTATTTTTTATAATATAATCATCTGATTTATTTATTTGTTTAGGTTCATGGGTTATCTACATTATTATCTTCGTGGATATGATGAGAGAATTTATTTATTTATTTTTTTAGTCAAAATGCCGCATATAACCCATGATATCTATACAATATATAAAAGCTCAATTGCTAGCAAATATTACATTTATGTCATTTTTCTTCCAAAAGTAACACTCTATTGTCTAATGGTTTTAGAAGGATGATTTATAAAGATTTGTGAATTGTCTAATGAATTTGGTAATAAATGTATTTTAATTGTAAATGACAAAAACTTGTGTCAGCCGGAGGCACCGTGCGGCCGAGCCCAAAGTGTCAATCTTTATACAGAAAAGTGTCAATCTATATGAATAAAAGTGTCAATCTTTAACATAATTATTTTACGAATAAAATGACAATTTTTAAAAGTGTCAATCTTTATACAGAAAAATGTCAATCTATATGAATAAAAGTGTCATTGTTTTAGCCCGACCGCACGGTGCCTCCGGCTGACCCAAGTGTGTCCCATTGTAAATTGTGTTTCATTATTTGCTAATGTATCTATTTTTGCATTAAATTATTCTATTAATTGCTTTATTTTGCTATATCCATATGTTTTATATTTGATTTTCCAATTCTATATTTATTGATAATTTGTGTAAAATTTTGTGACAAATAGAAAATTTGGATACATTGTTACCAACAAAACTAATTATTTATTGAACTTTTGTGAATTAATATTAAGGTAGATTTACAAATATTAATCGATAAATTTATACTGTAATCATGGCTTATTGCTTAATTTTTTAATATTTTTTTCAAAAAACATAGTGCGAACATGCTCGATTAATATACGAGCCGAACAAGTTCGCGAGCAAAATGAGTCGAATACCCTAGAGCTCGAGCTCGGCTCGTTAAATTAAACGAGCTCGAATTCAGGCTCAAAACTCGGCTCGTTTGTTAATGAATTCGAGTTCGAACGAGCTTTTTCCGAGTCGAGCACCGAGTAAGTCCCGAGTAGCTCTGCTCGTTTGCAGTCCTACCCACATCACACTTTTACTGGATAAAAAGAATAAAAATTCATATTTTCCGTGCAACGCACGAGCGCAACACTAGTACTAATCAAAGTGTCATTATTTTTTCTTCTTTTTGTCAAATTGAGTTTCGAACTATTTAGGCGGCATTCATTATTTGAGGTGCAAAAACAAAAACAACTACTAATAGAAATAGTTGAAAATTAGGACATAGAAGTTAATACTATCTCCGTCTCATTGATAAAATCATGTTTTTTTTTTCTATTGAATTGATTCGTAAATAGTGTCTAGTTCTTATATTTAGAAAAAAAAAAATTAACTATCTAAAAAATATGAACCGTACCATTTTTTTTTTCATATTTTATGTCTTTTCCTTATTTCCTGACCCAAAATAAATATAACGAAATCTATAGGATAAAGAGAGTGTAATATTCGTGTCGGTACAATGTACCATCATAAATTTTTAGTTTAATTTTGAAGAAGATTTTTGTACTATATCTTGACATCTTGGAACCTTTGCACAATATCTCCTTTTGTTATAGTTGATACACAATATCCTCAATTTCTCTAATTCTAAATCTTTTGAACTGTTTTATTCTGTTATTTCCTTTCTCTCTCTCTCTTCTTTTTTTGGGTGATTTTGCTAGATACTCCCTCCGTCCCATTTAAACAGTCATGTTTCTTTTCGGCACGGGATTTTAGGAGAATATATTTTGTTAGAGGGAGAAGGGGTCCACTAAGGTTTAATGCTTACTGGATAACATAATAAAACAGTTCAAAAGATTTAGAATTAGAGAAATTGAGGATATTGTGTATCAACTCTAATTAATTAATGGGGATTCTTAAACACAGGGATAGCTCTAAATAAAGTGTCGGCCTCAATCTATAAATTATGACATAGCTGTAATTCAGTTGTGACTCTTTAGTGAAATGCGTCATAGCTCTAATGAAATAAATATTCTGGGTTGATCATGAGATTATTTCATTAGGTAAGGCTAAACTCTGTCTGGTACATAGATCCCTGGGATGGCCCAAGAGTTCTTTGGGAAAGGAACACAAGGTATTATTGAGCAATATCAGTTTTGGACTGAAAAGAAGTGTTATAGGCTCAGGCCCATAACGTGGCGCCTACTGTGTAGTAGGGGGCGCCTGTTTTGGCTTCTGGTGTTCATCTGGACTCAATAATTGCACTCTGGTTAAATATATAATATGGAATAAATTAATATCTACTTAATTAAGATTTATTCTGAATTATGGAAATAGATAATTAATTTAATATTTACATATAATATATTCCTATTATAATTAGGATTAATTCTAATTATTTAATTAGAATTTGTTGTGGTAATTATTAACTAAATTGGGCTTAATTAGTTAAGCCCGTATCTTAGTGGGAAAGGAAGAAAGTGGCCTTTCCCTTCTCCTATAAATAAGGAGAAGGAGATTCTAAAAAATCTAATTCTCATTCACAGATAGAGGCGCCACTTTGCAGAGTGCATAATGGAGTTCCAAGTTCCAAAGTTCCGAGACGCCCAGAAAGTCGGAGAGCTTCGAGGAAAGGAAACATCTCAGTAATCTAAACTGGTAGATTACTCAGCCTGTGAATCAAAAGGTATAATCTCTAAACTCATATAATCTCTAAACTCAATGTATGATGTAATTGCTTGTAGAATTATCACATTCAATTCGAAGATCAAGTGGGGAAAGGAATGCTTTCAAGCAGCGATTGCAGCATACATCTCACGTTCCCAACGAGAAGTTGACGAAGAAAGAAGATTGCTACCAACTAGTGAAGTTTGATCAGGGGTATGTTGTACGTGACAACAACGAGGCCATACATCAAGTATGTAATGAGCCTTCTATTCAGATTCATGAAAAGTCCAAAAGAGACTCACTACGGAGCAACAAAGATGCTTCTTAGATACTTGCAATGGTACAAACGAAATTCCAACTAACAGATGACTGCATATTATGATAGTGACATGACTGCATATTGTGATAGTGATGTGGTTGGATCTCAAGATGATAAGAAAAGCACTTTAGGCTTTGCCTTTAAACTTGGCTTACGAATTTTCTCTTAGGGATCGCAAAAGCAAGATTCAGTTGCACTGTCAACAACGGAAGTTGAGTATGTTGCAGCAGCCGAAGCAGCGCGCCAAGCTATTTGGCTTAGAAGAATACTATGGGACATGAGAGTGCCACAATACTCAGCCACAAAGATCTATTGCGACAACATGTCATCTAGCGCAATAGCTAAGAATCTAGTTCAATGTAATCGCACCAAACACATTGATATGAAGTATCATTTCTTGAGAGATGTTGAAACGAAAGGGACTTATCAAGATGAAGTATTGTCCAACGGAGGAGCAACTAGCAGATATCTTCACCAAAGTGCTACAACGAGACAGATTCCAGTTTCTATGAAAAATGATTGGAGTTAATGATAAATGCATCAAGTAGTAGTATTGAAGAGTGATGCATTAATTATCTAGAATATTATCAAAAGATGAGCCATGGATATTCTAAAGACATCAAGACTAGATTTTTACTAACTATGATCTAGAAAAAGTTAATAGATATATTTGTAGAAAATTCTAGGTTCTTATTATTTAATGATGATCTAGAGAGTTCCTCACACACCTATAAATGGAGGTCTTATGAGCCATTTGTAACCAATCCCAAATTTAAAATCATTATAGCTAATACTATCTAAAACTTTTGAATAGAAGTGCTCCACTCTAAATTCCTCTATACAAACCACCCTGGGAAGTAGTTACTATATAGTCACATACTACTGGCATAGCATGAACTATAGCAATCCTCCAACACTCCACGAGTGCAACTATAATAATCCTCCAGCACTCCATGAGTGCAGTCGCAACACCAATGATGCGGTAAACCTTGCGTAGGAAATAACAAAGGTATAGTTCAGCAAAAGCAACCACAGACAAAATTTAGTGACAAATGCGAGGATTATCTCAACAACCGTGAAAAATAAATCCATATTTTCCCATAAAATGAGGAACATATAAGTTCACTTTCAAACTTGAAATTGCACGTAGAGATAGCATATGAAGAGATAACACAACAAAACCTAAAATAGCAACCAAATCGAATGTATGAAGCGATAACATAAAATATGTTTTAATGGAAGATAACAGAAAAACTTAATATCATAAGTTATTTTGACTACAACAATATCTAAATCAACATAACATGATTGCAGAATTGAAAGCAATAAAGCAAATTGGATGTAACTTACATATCATTCGAATAGGAAGAGATAGTGTGTGTGTGTTGTAGAGATAAGAGAGAGAGAGAGAGGTGGAGGGCAAGAGAAGAGCTCAGATGTCCATTAGCCATCAGCCGTCCTTGGCGGTTAATTTTTTTTATAAGTTTAGTTACATTTGAATTGTGAAGGTGAGAAGTGTGCTTCTAACATAACTAATATTGCTCGTGTGCATTGCAGCATGCGTTGCACATAATATATTAATTATGAAGATCAACATGACAGAGTAAATAACATAACAAACAATAATTATAATTTGTGTGCATCACACTAATATTAAGAAACTAACATTCAATACAATAAACAACATTTACATACATCCTATGTTGTGTGTTATACATTTTGAAACATTAATTTTGGATACATTTTAAATTAAGAATGAGTTGTTTTTCAGCCCTATACGACCCATCATTTCTACAGTTTTCATTGAGTTTTCCGAATTTTGTGTCAAAAATCAAATTGATCTTTAGTTTATGTATTACACGCAAAAATTAACGTGCATATCAAAAATTAAACTTCTACCAGAGTTCACGTGTTTACATGCAAGTAACTCTAAATAAAATTGGATGTCGACATGTTGCACATGTGAAGAGATTTTTTTTTTTTTTTTTTTTGGAGAGACACATGTAAAGAGAATTAAGAACAAATATTTTAACCGAAAATTGATGTGCACGTCACCAAAGTGTTATAACTATATATTAATTAATAAATAAATAAAAAGGACAATAAAGTGCAACATAGTGGCTAGATGTCTTCCCATTAACTTATTATGGGCCAATCTAATATTTTAATTGTATTAAAGTGTTAAAGTATATTGTAAGATCTATGGGGCAAACCATGAAGTACACAACCTCCCATAAAAAACACAAAAAGTACCTACCCCTTTTAATTTACAATACGTCTACCCAATTTTTCAAAATTGGACAAATTTACCCCTCCTTTTGTCTTTTATGCACATGGAGCACTACTCCTTCCATTTATCTCTTCTTTTTTGTTGTTTTTTTACCTTTTTTTTGTTATTGTTTTTTTCATTATTTTTTAATTTCTTTGTTCAGTTTTTTTTATATTTTCATTTTTTCTATTTTCGATTTTTTTCAACTTTTTTTTTCTTTTTCCATCTTTTTTCGTTTTTTTTTTCCAGCCTTTTTTCCCCCCTTTTTCATGATTTTCAGCCTTTTCCACCTTCTTTTTTTTAATTATTTTATTTTTCATTTTTTTTAGTTTTTTTCATTTTTTTTCATTTTTTTTTTTCCTTTTTTATGAATAGGGAATTGGTACGAGGTACGAAATGTCAAGTACGAATAATTACGAATACAAATTGTGGTACAAACAAGTACGAATATGAATATTCGTACCTATCAATAACCAAACGTTATGAATCACACAACTAAATATAAAGTTGTTGGTACGAATTTGAATCAATTCGTACCGATTACTGATGATTATCGGTACGAATATTATTCAATTCGTACCGATTACCTATACTGTAGTACAAATTCAAGATGAATTGGGAAACAAACATATAACAGCAAAACCCTTCACATATCTCAACAACAAGAAATTTCTATATTTCTATCGGTATGAATATTTTTTCAGACCGTACCCGATTACCTATGATTATCGGTACGGATATCGGTCAATTCGTACCAATTACTTAAAATGTAGTACGAATTCAGGAACAACAATAGCATTAAATCCACTCTAGAGAAAACAAGAAGCTCAAAAATACACAAAGGTAGTTCAAGAGAAACTGGGAAACAAACATATAGCAGCAAAACCCTTCACATATCTCGACAAGAAGAAATTTTTATATTTTTGTCGGTACGAATATTGTTCAAATCATACTGATTACCTATGATTATCGGTACGAATATTATTCAATTCGTACCGATTATCTAAATGTAGTACGGATTCAGGAACAACAATAACATTAAATCCACTCTAGGGAGAACAAGAAGCTCAAGATAGTTCATGAGCAAGAAGAAATCAAGATAAGGGAGAACAAGAGCAAAACCATTTATTCATTCCTTTTAGCATACATCAATCGAAATCCCAACACCAAAAAATTCCCACTTTATCAGACACCCAAATTGAATTTCCAACACTACATACATTCAAAAATGTAATAAAGAGATGTACATCAGGAAAAACTGAAAACAGTTTGTACCAGAACCACTGCATAGGTACGAAATAATAACACGCGTACCCTGCAGACTGTAATGGTACGATTTTACATACTACGAACCAAATCAAATCAAAACCAGAGACGAAAATTCACAGAAACAAATAGCTATACACACACAGACACACACACACATATACAGAGAGAGAAGAAGAAGAAGAAGAAGAAGAAGAAGAAGAAGAAGGTCAAATCCTTAAAAAAAAACACACAAATTCATTGACAAAAATAAGAAACACAAAATTAAGCAAACATCTCCATTGATTAAGCACAGTATGTTTATCCATATGAACAATAGATACAAACTTAAAATAGGTGGGAGAGAGTCAATGCAATATCCCCATCGATTTACCTAGGAAATCTTTTGTAGAAGAAGATGGAATTGTTGCTATTTTTCTCTCCAGCCCTAGATCCCAATCGATTTTGCACTTTCCCCAATTATTCTCCATGAATTTTGCAAGCACAACTCCGGCAGATCTGTGTCTTCCACCGCGGAGTCCGGCACGTCTCCGCCGCAGCATCGTCACTCTCGAGCCCTCGCACCTCATCGTGGAGCATCATCACTCTTCCCCAATTTCTGCTGCGACGGCTCCTTGTTATTCGCACTGAAATCGGAATATTCGCAACGATGATTGCAACAAAATTCAAACCCCAAGTATCTCTAGATTCAGGGGGGGGGGGAGAGAGAAAGAGAGAGAGAGAGGGTGAGGAAGAAGAAAAGAAAGAGGATAAGAGAGAGACGAGATTGTAGAAGAGGATGCGAGATTCCAAAATTTGAATTTGATTTTGGGGGATTGAGGGTAATTTGGTACTAATTTGAAAAAGTGGGTAGAAGAGTGTGTAAATTAAATAGGTGAGTAGATTTGATATTTATTAGGGGAGGTTGCACTATAATACCATAAGATCTATTACCAAAAAAGGAAATTGTCTAAAGATGGTGGATGTCCCGATATAAATATGATCTAAAAATCGTGGATGTAGAAAGTATATAAGAAAGAATGTAAGGTTATTTCTAAAAATAGAAATAGAAAGTACATAATTTTTACAAACATCTCAAAACGACAAATAGTTGATAATTATAATGGACGGGAGGGAGTACTATTTACTTAGTTAACGGAGAATGGGGCCTATGTTCAAAATCACCCTTGTTATTCGGCCCTACCGCGAAGCCCAATTGAAGGCGACCCACGAATCCGCGGCCCACTAAATGACTAAAATTGTAAATTCACTAATTGAACATGTATAGAAATTACAGAAACTTGAGGGGTAGAAGTGCAAAAAAGAACTTTTTATTTCGAGACTGGCACTCGTTTCTTTGAAAATCTCTCAGATCTTCTTCCACCTGAACGATGGTTGCATCACACTCTCCTCTACCAAAAATTGCCGATCCGATTTCATTTTCGGAACCCTAGCTTTCTCTGTATGCACTCCATGAATTCATCGCTCTGAAAATCCTTCTCTCTCCGTCAGCGCGCGAATTCTCGAAGATGTATATGGCGTATGGATGGCCGCAGGTCATCCCTCTCGAATTATCCAACTGTCCTTCCACACAGCAGATCGTTTATCTCAAAGTTGGAAATCGTCTGCTCCTCGTTGTGGCGCCCACTCACATCGAGCTGTGGTCGACTTCCCAGGTATGTCGGCGTGCTGGCATTGTTAAATTTCTTGGTGAGATTGTGAATTTCGTGTTTTCTGTGCTGAATTGGAGCTGTTTTTAAAGTTTTTTCGTTTTGTTGTTCTGGTTTGCAGCATAGAGTGAGATTGGGGAAATATAAGAGGGATGTGGATTCGATTCAGAGGGAGGGGGAGAATTTGAGGGCAATTTGGAGCCCCGACACTAAGCTCATTGCCGTTCTTGTAAGTATTGAATTGCTGATTAAAGTTGCAAGCATTTAAATGACATTTACTGTTTGCTAAGCCATATGTTTGATCGCTGCCCTGTTCTGAGGTCAGAAAGGATACAGTTGTGTATGCATATTCAGTTTGAACCATGTAATGCTGCATACCAGTTCTTGCATAAATTGGTCACCGTGTAACAGCCTGTGTAACAGCCGATTCCATTTTCAAAATTTAAATATTGCGTGAAAGTAAATTATGAACTCCTAGTAGATAGAGTGTTTCCGTCATCTGGATAGAGTGTACTCTAGCTATTTTGTGTTGCAAACGGTAGTTTTTGTAGTGAATAATATATTGTCAAGTAACTGATACATTTCACGTGGTAGTAATGTCATGTCACCTTACTGAGAGAACTGATAGAAGGTTATTGTAACCGAAACTTTCAAATTTGCGCTTTATGAATACTCCCTCCGTCCCCCATATATGGGTGCAAAGAGAAACGGCACACAGATTAAGACAAAATTGGTGTAAAATGGGAAAAGTAAGATAAAGTAGGGAGAACGTGGGAAAAATAGGTAGAAAGTGGGAAAAGTAGGAATAAAGTGAGGGTGAATAAGTAATTTTGATAAGAGAATCTTTATATTTATGGAATGCACATATATATGGGGGGCGTCCCAAACGGGTAATATGCACATATATATGGGGGATGGAGGGAGTAATTTTCATGTTGAATTTACATGACTGAGTAAAATATGATCTCGAGGGGTATCATTGAAGTATATAATGTATTATGTGTGGGCATGCTTGTTCTTGGTTATCATTGTAAATGAGGCCACCAACCTTGTTAGGAAGATATATTATAAAATGACATCTCTAGTTTTTTTCTACTTAGTTGACTACTTGTTCATGTAGGGTAGGTGTAATTTAGATGATAATTAATCTTATTTGCTGCTTATTGATTATTTTACCTGCCCCCGTTTTGCAGACATCATCCTTTTATCTTCACATTTTTAAGGTTCAAATGACAGAAAAAAAAATATACGTTGGGGGGAAGCAACCCACAGGTTTACTTCTCACAAACATATCCTTAGTTCTCAGCGAGCAAGTCCCATTTGCGAATAAGAATTTGAAAGTGTAAGCATCCTGGCTTATTCATCCGGCTCATCAATGCCTTCATTGCCTGCACTATATGCATCTTTTGGCCGGTAATGTGATGGCGTCACTGTTCAAGCAATCATGACTTGTACTCAACAGTGTTTTACTGTCTCTTTTCAACCTTTAGAGAGTCTAGGGTAGTAGCACATGTTAAAATATATTTTTTTAAGTGCTATATTTTTTTGCTATTTATATGGGAAGGGAAACTTGATAAGATTTCCTTAGCCTCATTCAATTGAATCCTCACAATGATCACTCCTTTTCATCCTGCGCGCATTTTGATTCTTGACCATTGTAATCTCTGCCCTGCTAATTCCTGTTGTCATCTAGTCGAGTTTAATGGAGTCTTGTGTTTGGTCAGTTTCCTCTTGTGATTAGGTTGATAACCAAGAACCTTTGTTGTGCTGATTGAGTTCACAGTCTGAGTTCAGTATTGTGTTTTCCTTGTGTCTGGTGAACAGGAGCATTCATGCTTGGCTTGTGATTCAATATTAATTTGATCATCTTGGAGAAAAAACTCTCAGCCTGACATTGTCTGTCTACCTAGAATAATATTGACTTTTTTAATGTTTGGATTACAGGAGCAACTTTGTTTGTGACAACAAACACATGCTCATTGGACTATCTGATGGATCACTATATAACATTTCTTGGAAGGGTGAGGTATGTGTATTTGGCTTGAGATTTTCAACACAGATTTTAAGTAATCTCCTAGGCTTCTGTTTCATTGCATAGTTGAAGTATTCATCATTGCTTCTTCCCTGCTTGGAAAAAGTTCAATTCCTATCATATTTGGATGGATTGGTAGATTCAATAACTTTCTAGATCTATGTACAGTTCTGTGGTGCATTTTCCCTCGACATGTGGCTGAATGATGGCGGTGGTGTCAATAAATTATCCAACCACTGTAGCAATGGTTTGACTGCCAGAGGAGATCAAATTGTTGATGGTCCCAACCACACGAACCATGTCGTATCTCAGAATTCTGGAGTTGTTCATCTTGAGTTTTCCAACACGATGCGGCTACTCTTTGTGCTGCTTTCTGGGGGGGAGCTAATTCAGTGTTCTGTGAGCAAGAGAGGTCTAAAGCATACCGAGTCTGTTATAGTTGAAAAGCGACTTGCGTCTGGGGAAGCTGTATGTGCATCAGTTGCTCCAGATCAACAAATTCTTGCTGTTGGGACTCGAAAAGGTGCTGTCGAGCTGTATGACCTTGCAGATTCTTCATCACTTATTCGTTCTGTGTCATTGCATGATTGGGGGTAAGTGTTTCAAATCAGAGAAACTCATGAAGTGTAAAAAAAAACTCATATTGATGGCACACCATGTCTGTTCCTTTCTTAGAAGCTTTATGAATAAATATTAAACTTGTAGCCTTACAGGGGGCGGGGGGTTGTGTATGCATGTTATACATAATGGCGTTGTTTTTGTTTGAGCCGGTGGTGGTGATTCTGTTTTTCCAACAAGGAAAATCACGGTCTTTCATAATAGTTAAACATCGCTATTGAAAAAAAATACTATGGATGAGCCAGGAAGATAACTTAAAAGAGAACTTCAAGATTTCGAGTGATATGAATAAAATAGATGAAAATGCATGCTTTAAAGGCTCGATGGTGTCGGGGCAGGGGTGACTCAGATATAAATTTGTCCAAGAAGATGAAACTTGTGAAATTTGTTGTATGTGTCAGGTTTTCTTTGGAATAAATTATATTCAATTTTTTTTTTTCTGGTAAGGGACTAAGGGGTGCTAGATTATTGTTAGTATTATTTGCATTTTGTCAGGGTAACTTTTTGATTCATTTCTTTGTTTAAAGATCCTACTTCTATATTGGAAAATTTTATCTATCAGTTGAAAGTATAAGAATTCCGGGATATTTCCTGGCTTAACTTGGAATGATAAATTTGTACAGCAGAAATATCTTTGGAATTGTTTTCCAAGTTCAGTTTATTCTGTGCCCTTTTGATTCAGCCTCTCTTGTTTTCGTAATCATCATGAACTGAACACATTGTTAATTGTTTGTGGAATTATCGCAGATATTCTGCAGAAGATACTGGTCCTGTCAATTCTATTGCTTGGACACCTGATAACTCTGCTTTCGCAGTTGGATGGAAGTTAAGGGGACTTACAGTATGGTCTGTCTCAGGCTGCCGTTTGATGTCTACAATTCGCCAGATAGGTTTGAGTTCTGGTTCTTCTCCTGTGGTTAAGCCAAATCAGGATTTCAAGTATGAGCCCATGATGGGTGGGACATCGCTGATGCATTGGGATGAACATGGATATAGACTTTATGCTATTGAAGAAGGATCTTCAGAGAGAATTATTGCATTTTCTTTTGGAAAGTGCTGCCTAAATAGAGGTGTCTCTGGCACAACTTATGTACGGCAAGTTATTTATGGTGAAGACCGCTTGCTTATTGTACAGTCTGAAGATACTGACGAACTTAAGATCTTGCACCTTAATCTTCCAGTTAAGTGTCATAGTTATGATGATTCACTGCCCATATTTTTTGGTTTTTGTTTGGGATTTTGCCCTGTCTTTACCATAAGATGTTTCTGATTGACTATTGGATGTGCAGGTATCTTATATTTTTCAAAATTGGCCTATTCTTCATGTTGCTGCTAGTAAAGATGGAATGTATTTGGCTGTTGCTGGGCGTCATGGTTTAATCTTATATGACATACGACTAAAGAGGTGGAGAGTGTTTGGAGATGTTACTCAGGAACAACAAATTCAGTGCAGGGGATTGTTATGGCTGGGAAAAATTGTTGTTGTCTGCAATTATGTCGAATCTTCCAATACGTGAGAAATCTATTACATATTAAACGTAACTCATGGGGTTTAAGGTTTCTTCTTGTTGTTGTACACATAAACGCTACTCCCTCCATCCCATTGATATAGGGATAGTTGACTGGCTTTTAGTCTCACAAAATGGCAGTCAACTATCCCTATATCAATGGGACGGAGGGAGAGTAGCTAAAATTTGTTTATTTGTTTCGTGTTTCAAAACACTACTTCTAATTTTCTAAATCAACTTCTATGACCCTGTTGCTGGTAAAAATGTCTATGAACCTTGCCTTATAGTATTTGTTTATGTAACATGCTTGTGCTTGGTGTTGATGAAAACACTTATGAGAAATTTGTCTTTCTGTAAATTTTGTTTTCAAAGAAAACATTATCTGCATTTTGTGGTCTTCTATCTGGTAGTTGCATTGAATCTTCTCTTCTCTTTTCTTTTATTTTTGTTTTGAGTGTATCCCTTCCTTTACATGTAGCTTTTTTGTAACTTTCAGATCATTTCCTTTATTCACATGTGCTTTTGTCACAATTATTGGTGATTGTAGGTATGAATTGCTTTTCTACCCTAGATATCACCTTGATCAAAGTTCACTACTTTGCCGGAAGCCATTGCTTGCAAATCCAATGGTCATGGATGTTTATCAAGAATATTTGCTCGTTACTTATCGTCCCTTTGATGTTCATGTATACCACGTGAAAATAACCGGTGAATTGTCACCTTCTAGTTCTCCAGATTTACAGGTAATTAAATGCCTCAAAAAGAATTTGCTTGGATATTGTTAATTTATGTTGCCTGACAAAGATTGTCAAAGTTCTGTTAGTGCCATCTGAATTAATATTTCTCTCAAAATGAGAGTATACCGACAGTATTTTATTCTTCATAGATTTTTTAAGTGATAAAATGACAAACAGCTTTCTACAGTACGAGAACTCTCAATCATGACTGCGAAGAGCCATCCTGCTGCAATTCATTTTATTCCCGATCATCTTCCTCATGACTACATGTCGAGAAGTGTTATATCATCACCCCGTGAGCCTTCTAAGTATGTTCTCTTTATGTCTTTTTATTTAACGATGCCTGAGGTTCTTGAGGCTCTCCTGATGAATGGTTGTGTGCTCCTTTAGGTGTTTAATACTGAGGATGAATGGGGACCTTTCACTACTTGATTTGGATGATGGTCGAGAAAGAGAGCTCACTCACTCTGTAGAGTTATTTTGGGTTACCTGTGGTCAGTTAGGGGAAAAAACTAACTTAATTGAGGAAGTTTCCTGGTTAGATTATGGCCACCGGGGGATGCAGGTACTGGTTTCTGCCGATATTATGCGATTTGGGATTATATTCTTTGTTCTACGTGACAATTTCCTGTACTAATTTTGTTAGAAGCTCATCTGCAGGTTTGGTATCCATCTCTAGGCGCTGATCCCTTTAAACAGGAAGATTTCTTGCAGGTAATTTGTAGCTAGTTTTCTCTGTGCATCTAATATATGTAGTGCATATATGTTGGACCATCCTTTAAATGCCTTTATGTTCAAGTACCAAGCATGGAAAAAGGTTATTAGCATCTATTGACAATTCACTTTTGGCATGCACATCAGTATGTGTATGTTTCTTCATGCTTTCATTAGATGTTTAGTTGTGTTTTCATGAGTGGTCGTGAACATATAGTAGTAGACAAGGTTTTTTGCAAGTGCTTAATGTTTTGTCTTGTCATCTTGTTCATGTCACCTAATATATGTTCTTTGGTGTCATACTAGTTGGATCCGGAGCTGGAATTCGATCGTGAGGTATACCCCCTTGGTCTACTTCCGAATGCTGGTGTAGTAGTTGGTGTTTCCCAGAGAATGTCGTTTTCAGCTTGCACAGAGTTCCCATGTTTTGAGCCATCTCCTCAAGCCCAAACGATATTACACTGTCTATTGCGGCATCTTCTTCAGGTAAAGAACTGAACAGTGTTGGCTATGAATAGATTAGATTCTCTTGTGTAACATAGCACTTGTTATGAAACTTAAAATAGAGGCGAGTCCATCTCTTAAACACGTCTTTTCTGATGTACCACTCTACCCGTGAGAGACATCTTTTTGATCTTATTGAACAATCACGATAAGCTTTTACTGAGACCAGATCAACATTAGTAGATAGGAGAAGCGTGCTGCAAACTGAAAATTGTTAAGAATTTGCTAGTTTCAGTGGATGATATTATGTTTTTTCACTGATTTATTGACCCAAGGCTGGTATATCTTGGGTTTCTTAGTCTCGGTTTGGCACTAAAACTTCTCCTGAAAACTTGGGAGTAGTTTCTGCAGGATATGTAAATCTATATCAAGAAGTTTTTGATTATGAGTTTTACTGCAGAGAGACAAGAGAGAAGAAGCTTTACGTCTTGCTCAATTATCAGCAGAGAAGCCACATTTCTCTCATTGCCTGGAATGGCTTCTATTTACAGTTTTTGATGCTGAAATTTCCAGGTAGCCGATCTAGAGTGTTTGTCCATTCATGTTCTTTTATACGAGCAATTCCAAACTCATCTCAGTTCGGTTTCTTCTATCTTGGCTGACTTCCGAAACTTAAAATATACTTTTACGGATTCAACCAATCATTTAAATTAATATGCAGTTCTTATATATGCTATCTTTTCCTGCAGACAAAGTTCGAGCAAAAACCAGGGTTCTGTAGCTAATCATGCTCCCTCTCTTCTGGAAAAGAGCTGTGATTTGATAAGAAACTTTCCTGAATATTACGATGTTGTTGTTAGTGTAGCACGGAAGACAGATGGTCGACATTGGGCAGATTTATTTTCTGCTGCTGGCAGATCAACTGAGTATGATACTTAATTTTGCTTTAGAATTGCAGAAACTTGTCTCTGAGGGGAGTTATAGTTCATATTTTTCTTTAACTAAATGATATCTATTGGCATTGTAGAAAATATTAGAAGTTCTAAAGTTAGGTTGTTTTTTGAGAAATTTGTCTACACTTGGCTGCTGAGATAAGAGTATTTTACTTTTAGGTTGTTCGACGAATGCGTTCAGCGAAGATGGTACCGAACTGCAGCCTGCTATATACTTGTAAGTACTTAAAAATTAATTTTCATGCGAATGGTAAAAGAGTGGAAACTTCTCTGAGATATCTGTGTATGCGAATGATTGTACTGATGCTGATTGAAACTTCACTTTCTTGTGTTGCTACAGGTCATTGCTAAGCTTGAAGGTCCTGCCGTTAGTCAATGTTGTGCCTTGAATTTATTACAGGTGATTAAGTTTTGTCTGCCTTTACTAAAAAAAATGACACAGAGATGCCTAGACCATTATGCCTACTCGAACCAAGATTAAAAAAAAATTAGAAGAGCTATGACCCTTTTAGATACTTGAATGTTGCTATATGCCACGCTTACTTGTACTTCTTGGATGGTATCTCGTATATCATTCCTCGTGATGCTATGATAGAGAGTGTTCCTTATATTCCTCTTGAGTTGTATCTAGTATATCTGATGAGGACTTATTCATTGTTTAGGCTACGCTTAATGAGTCTTTGTATGAACTAGCTGGAGAGCTGGTAAGTGCTTTACCTCATGTGATTTCTAGAGGATGGACTTTTTTCTCAATTTCTTTAATGCTTATCTCTTTTCTCTCAGGTGAGGTTCCTACTAAGATCAGGAAGAGAATATGATCACTCTAGTACAGATTCTGAGAGAGACTCTCCAAAACTCTTAGGATATTTTCTTTTTCCTTCTAGTTTCAGGAAGCAATCGAATGATGCAAAAAGGTGAGGCTGGGAAATTAAGTTGTTATGTTTTTAATTTTAACGAACAAATTAGGTGTCTTATGATAATTATTACACTTGTCTGACTTCATCAGCCTCATTAGTTCCTATGTATTCTTTCCTTTTCATCTATTGTTGCAGCCCC
The DNA here is from genome assembly GCA_001642375.2 of Mentha longifolia. Lineage (NCBI taxonomy): Eukaryota > Viridiplantae > Streptophyta > Magnoliopsida > Lamiales > Lamiaceae > Mentha > Mentha longifolia. The sequence continues at coordinate 1,574,056 of CM038120.1, read as the reverse complement.
TCATCCAAAGAGCCAAGTGCACATGTTGCTTCTGTTAAAAATATTTTGGAAAGCCATGCCAGCTATTTGATGTCTGGAAAGGAGCTTTCGGAGCTTGTTGCATTTGTCAAAGGCACACAGTTTGATCTAGTGGTATGATTCCTCTTTATAGTTCATCAGAAGAGTACTTTTCTTATCAACCTCCCAGATATAGAACATAATTGAATTATTTCAGGAGTACCTTCAACGAGAAAGATACGGAAGTGCTCGATTGGAGGATTTTGCGTCAGGGCTTGAAATGATTGGGCAGAAGGTAATCTCTCTCTGTTGAGCACTCTTGGTTTAGACTGTCTCATTGCTTCCTTCTCTTATGAACTTATAAAACCTTGCTTCAACATCTTACAGCTCTCCTTTTGTTCTAGTTGATCCAAATATCGTCAATTCTCTAAATTCTTGAAGTGTGCTATTGTATTCTTTTCTTTTTGTTTTTTTTTTCCTTCTTTTGCTAGATGTCTTGATAATTGCTGCCTGGATTAAGTTGATAGTGCAGTTGAATCAAGCCGAAGCTTTTTTTGCTTTTAATTTTTATGGGATGTTGCTTGATGTTTGGATCCCTGTGGATGCTCTTGTAAACTGCAGAATTCATGCATGGATTGACAAATGACTATAGTTAGACTTCTAATATATTTAAGTAACTTGGTTACTTGAATTATTCACCATGTTGCTTTTTCCTTTGTAGCTGAATATGGGAATGTTGCAAAGTCGTTTGGACGCAGAATTCCTCTTGGCAAATATGTGCTCAGTCAAATTCAAGGAATGGATAGTAGTTTTAGCCACATTACTGAGGCGCTCAGAGGTATAGTCGACATTTTCCTAAAATCATAAAAATACGGTTTCTTGTATACAAATTGACACTAACTTTCCTCAACTTCCGACATTTTCCTAAAATCATAAAAATAGGGTTTCTTGTATACAAATTGACACATTAACTTTCCTCAATTTCAGGTCCTCTACGACTTATTTAGGCATAATTTGCAGTTGTGGAACGCATACAGCCGGACAATACAGGTAACAGTCTCGATTCAAATATTTCTTCTGAAGCTCATACTCTTTCGTTATACTGTACTTATTATGTTTCTTTTACACGCAAAATTTTAAGGCACATGAAGCTTTTGCTGAATACCACGACTTGCTGGAAGAGTTGGAGGGAAGGCTTTCAACAAATGCTACTGCTGAAGGTAGATGAGCTAAGTGCTTGCCTCAAAACATACAAAGTCTTTCTAACATGAACCTTGGCAACTCCCACGCCTTCATCGTGGCCTAGTTGAAACCTTTCAGAAGATCAATGAATATATATATGCTTGTTTCATGTTGGAAGACCTTTAGTCGCCTCCGGAAATCGAAGCAAGAGTCTTCATGAAGTATATGCTTGGTACTATCTCCGAATGTAGTCTTGCTCAAGTTACAGTAAAAAGTGTATGTGCATAAAAATAAATAAAGCTTCTTTTTTTTTTGTTTCTTTTTAATATAATTTTTATTTCATTCTTGAGAGCCATGTATCGTCTTCTTTTCCATTTCCAGAGAGAGAAAAAGAGGTAGAGAGAGAGAGAAATGGCCGGCAATTAAGTAGTATGTACACACAATTTGTATGAAGTTACAGATCTAAGGATTCTGCTCATGTTAAAGTTTGTGATGAAACTTTTTGTGTGTGAGATTATCTTCATATATTCGCATTAAAAAAGTATTAGTAATACATAAAAAGTAAATTAAGCAAAGGGGATGATAAGGAGTATTCATTCAACTATTGACAAAACAGGAAACAATCATACAAAGTACAATACCCTATGCTTCACTATGTATAAACTATACTACACAAACGGCCGCAGCTGCTTATTTATGCAAAACAATCTTCATGTATTGGATCAATACATGAGGTTTCTCAAACACATTACTACTATTATAGATTAGTCTAATCCATGTATAATGTTGGTCACTTCTTTCTGCATAATAACAAACACACTTCACCAAGTGAAGCTGATGGATTCAAATTCAAGATTATCTGCCAACCCAGATGAGCATACAGCTGCAACATCCTCTCTCATCTTTCTGGGCCCACTCACAAGTACTCCAACGCTTGATTCTTTAATCTCCAACAAGATCCCTACAATGACACAACAATCAATACATATGTGTGTGTGTGACAGTGTGTGTGTGTTATGTAATGCACAATATTGGACTTTATGATTACTCTTGAAATTAGGCCTCTGGCCATAATGCACATTGACAGATTTGGTCATTGATTGCAAGGGGAGGCTCTCCATCTCCACATCTTCTTGATCAAACGACGAATCGGATGCCGTTCGACTAGTCACAGATTCATCCATGTCTTCAATCTGCTTCGCTTCAGCTGCATTGCACTTCTTGTTCCACAAGAAGGCGCTGCTAGCTGCTACAACTATGGAGAAGCAGATGAAAAACATGCTTGCTAAGCCTTTCCTAGTGTAAGAATAGAGCATGTTCGTGTTTTGATCGACAGGGTAAACGATGTATTGAGTGAAGAGTCCTAGTAGCAGAAGGTATATGGCAAAAGATGATGAGATTATTGCAGCAAGCCAAAGCCAACTGTTGGGGCCTAAAGTGGGAGTTATGGGCATATCGGATGATTCTGGCTTGAACCAAAGTGTACGTGGTTTCGGTATCTTGTCTTTGGATTGCCCTTTCTCTCTTGTCACGTAGGCCTCGATTTGTAGATCAAGGTTGCAAGAGTTTGAGGGGGTGTGAGAGGTTGGGAGGATTAGGTCTAGTATGGAGAGATGTGATGAGTTCTTGAATGTAGTGATGAAGATGATCTTTGGAGTCTTGCATTTTAGTGTGGAGTTGATGAAGACAAGTTCTCGGATTATGGAGATGAATGGTGTGATGCCACTCCCTCCACTTATCATTACTAGTGTTTCGTGCCTGCAAATATGTTCGTATAGAGTTAGAGTCCAAAAAAATACAATCCATATGCATAGAGCTGTCAAAATCAGTCTGGTCCTTCCCAAAATCAGGCTTGCCATTATAACTTTGGCCCAATAGGACTTCAACCGGCCCACATTGCCCATGTGGCTTGTGGGTCCGGCTTGGAGAATCTTCACTATTGGGCCATGGTGAATTTTGCCCGATACTTTGACACCTCTATCTCTATATATGCACGTGTTTAATCTATGCATGTTATGTGTAATGTTTACCTTAGAAAATGAGTAGCTGCGGGCCCGTATGGTCCTTCGACAGCCGCCTCAAGGCGGTCGAGGGGGGAAGGCGAGGAGAGCAATTCATAGAGCTTTTTAGACCAATTCCCTTCACATTTGATCAAGACACTTAGCTTTTGTGGCTCTAAGTTGCTATTTGAAATTATGGTGAAAGGGTGCCATTGTAGCTTGGAAATGGAGGGCACATTTATGAAGATTGTACTAGTTGGATTGTAACTCAAACCTGCCATAGATTGAAGAAACGGTGAATATTAACCGTCGGATCGATTAAGATTACACGAACCATGAAAGTATATATAGTCATCAAGAAAACCGTGTGAAAGTACCTCGACTTTTGGAAAAGTTGAGTTCAAGTGTATCGCACGAGAGAAGTCGTGCAGACACGAGCCTCGCCTTGTCCCTCGATTGTAAGAACCTCAAGTATCGATCAATCACGAAGAGATAGAAGCCGGGGAGCATAATGCATGCAAAGCCAATGCCAATGTGCAAAATGAAGAAAATCATGAAGAAAATGTAGAGGTAGTGAGTATAGAGGAAGAGCTCAAACATTTTCCTTCTAATTTTAGGGTAAGATGTAATCCATATAGCCAATCCACATAGCAATGAGATCTCTCCTGCTATGTTTGATACATAGTGATCGCCCCATTTTAGCGCCTAAAATATTAAAATTCAAAATTAGAATTATTAGAAAAATTAAAAAAAATAGATTTAGTTGTTTAAGTATATACTATAATATGGTTGATAGATGGATAATTTTACGTTGCCAAATAAATTAAGGTTTTCTAGAAGAACTAATCAACATTCAAGATTTGACAACTTAGCTAAAAATTGAGTGAAAAAGATTTTGAGGATGTATTATTTTTCCATAAATGATATGTTTAACTATTTTCTTGGAAAGTATTTTCTACTCTTTCTTTATATATTTCACAAATAGGAATATGCAAGATTTGTGTGGTTGAAACTTAGAACGTGTGGATAATGGATATATGATTCCTCAAAAAATAAAAAAGTAAAAGAAATCAAAAAAATGACGCTACAATTATGTCACCATGACATAAATATTTTTCAGCATGAATAAGATTTTGATATAAATAATGGAAAGCAACTCACTTTTGGGATTTTTTTGATAAAAACCAATATTGTTAGAAATAATTCGCGGCCATATAATTTTGACAAGTGTGAAAAAGTGTTATTCCGATTTGTCCCTTGCAATCTTTGGTGACAATTACCAACAACCGAAAATGGTTTGCACCTTTTTTGGATAGTGATTTGTGAATTTCAATATCCCACTTCACACTATGTGGGTCATTATTCATAAATATATTCGGGGTTTTTTTTTTTTTTTTTGGTTTAAATTTCTACACATAGGTCAAAAAATTACATATATTCGAGAGAAAAACTATCAGTATTTTAAACATCTGTATAAATTCAGTAAGATAAGAGTTTGTAAGAAATAACATAAATATAGGAATTTAAAAAGGAATAAATGAATTTTTGAGAAGACATCATACCACTAATGTGATTTATAATTAGAGTATGAATTGAATTTCCTTTTTGTTTCCCCTTAACAAGAAAAGTTAGGTGTACTCAAGTAAATTAGGAAAAAAGTTATTAAAAAAAAGCATCGACATATAAGCAAAGCTACAAAGAGGTAATTATGAATTAAGGTCCAACAAAAAGGGGATTAAGCCATCTAAAGACTATGTAATGATAGTAAAAATAAATAAATCAAATGATGCTTGTGGTTGTCAAATCTTGTAAACCAAGTGTTGATCGATATGCATTATTACTCCCTCCGTCCCCTTCTACTTGAGCCCGGTAGAGTTGGCACGGATATTAAGATAATAATAATACTTTGTCAATTATAATTATTAAATTATTTTATTAAATTTTGAAAAATAGAAAATTGGAATAAATTCATATTTCCAAACTTAAAAATACTGTAATGAAACAAAAATTCTTAATTATGCCATTAAAAGTCCCTTAATTACACTACTAATTGAGCCTAATTATTTCTATTTTAGGAAATGACTCAAATAGAGTGGGACGACCCAAAATGGAAATTGGCTCAAGTAGAAGGGGACGGAGGGAGTATTATTCATCATGAAATTAGTGTTATCTACTATTTATGGCCACTTAAAATAACCTTATTATGAGTGGCATTTCAAAAAAAATAATAATAATGCTTTCTTTCCCTTCACTAACCACCCATCCCCACTCAAATTCTGATTTATCACTTTTCTTGTAACGTATAAAATAATAAAACGAATTATTTTTAAAAGTACACGAGGGAGTATATAATAAGATACCATTTTCGTACATACGACATAATTTTGCATACAAAATTAAAATAAAATACGAGAGTAAAGCACGATATAAAAAATAGTGAATTTACCTCTGATAAATTATTGGTGATGATCCAATAAACAAAGTAAGTGGATCCATGAGCAGTGAAGAGTGCCATAGCCAAATTTCCAAGCCAAATATGGTATTTGATGCTGGCCTCAGATGTTAATCCCAACATAGGCAAAATGGAAGAGCCTCTTGCAACTGGATAGAACAAGAATGTTAAGCACAGATTTCCAGTCACTCCTGTTACTATGCCTACTCTATCCAGCTTGGTTTGCCACCTGCATCATTCAAGATTCTTGAAAAAGTTAGCTCATGAAGCTATGGAGAGAAGAAGTGAGGGTCTTTTTCATGCATTTTATGAGGAGATTGAAGTGAAACTGGGAGGAAAGATGGGAGATTCTTGAAAATTTAATGAAGCAATGAAGGAAGAAAGTAATGTGTTTGTATTTTTTTTTTGAAGAAAAATAAGATTGCTGCAGGAAAAAAAAAAAGAAAGAAAAGAAGCAAGAATCAAGGTTGATTAGCCTTCTGTGCGAGATTTAGGTGATGAAAGACTTCAAGATTCTTGAAAAATTAGCTAATGAAGTAAAAGGAAGTTAATTTTGTGATGGATTTGTTGTGAGGATAGAAGAAAAACAAGTTTATTATAAGAAACCAAAAAAAGAAAAAGAAAAAGGTATTACTGCAAGATTCTTGAAAAGCTAACTAATGAAGCAGTGGTGAAGGAAGTGAGTTTTTTATGGATTTTTTGTGGAGATATAAGAAAAAATAAAATAAAAAAGTAAATAACAATGAAAACTCTTACAGTTTTTCATGTTTGGACAAAGATCTCTGATAAGTAACCTCAAACCAATGGTGCACATAATCTGCAAAGTACCAACCACAAAGAGCTAAGAACATGGTGAAGAGGGCTATCTCTGTTAGAGTAACAATCCCGAGCCCCTTCACAATCATCGGTTGCCTCAGGAACCTCAAGCTCTTGGCCTTGCTACAGCTGCTCATTTCAAGAAACACATTTTCAATCATAAAGAATCATGAATGCAAAAAGTTTTAATTCTTGAAAATATTAGTACGAAAAAGTTGATACCTTTTTGTTACACTATTTTCTTTCTTTCCCAAATGCAAATAAAAGCATCCCAAAACAGCAATCAGCAGAATGGGAAATGTGAAATCCATCATGATTGGACCTGTGAGGAGGGTAGAGCTAGCTAGATTCATTAAAACGTAAAAAACTCAGAAAATCGAACAAGTAACGAAGGAGACTAAAAACCGAACCTTGTATTCCAAAGAAAGTTGAGTTTGTAGCAGCCATGAGATGAGGCACCCAAATAGTGTAGTAAGTATCAGTAGGCATAATAATCCACATCATAATATTTCCAAGAAATATTATCAGAGCTAGCAAGAGAACTGCTGCTCTGACAGCATTTTTCGCCCCAGACGAAGAAGCCATTGCAGCACGTGTAAGCTTGAACTCAAGCTCGTTTGGATGGAAGGAAAGTAAGAAGGCAGGCCTTATATATATACAAATGTAAGTGTATAAAATGAAGGTTTGGACAAAAAAAAATATTGGTGACTTGAAAAGGTTATGTCAACTTGTAATGGACTAGTGACCACAAATTATCACTTTACAATCTTCTTGAATACACATAAGTGGTATGTTATTCCATTACTTCCCTATATATGTCTTTTTGTAACTGAATGAATTATATAATATTCAAATTTTTGGTTTGTAAAAGTATTGTCAATCTCAAATGAAGTAATTTTACCTTCATTTTAACTTTTGGTTAAGATCAAAGGAACCTTTGATATTATACTAAAGTAGAAACTAAATTATCCCTTCTGTCAAAGTCTCTAGTTTTCGGTTTTACGTCGTTTTTTCAACTCGTGAGTGTGCTCTAGGTAGCTCGAACCAAACGGAAGGGTTAAGCTAAGCCACCCCAAGATTTGGTTGCTATTTTTTGTGACAAAGAAGAAAATGTGGAGATCTTGAGAGATTCAAGAGGGAGTAGAGTAAAAAATCAATGATTATCCTAGCAAAACAATAATCATTCCATATTGTGTTACAAGCTTAAATTTTTTGACCCTTTATAGTATACATAAGTTTTAGTAGCATTTGAAGAAAAAAAAAATACTTAATTTTACTTCTTCTTTAATTGTGTGGAAACATCAAATATTTTTGAGACAAAGAGGAAGTATTGTTGTAATGTCATAATTTAATCAAAATGATTGAGACAATTCAATGAAACTCTAGAAATACTAAGCTTATGATTCCATTGTTCCTAAAATTTAAAGCACATGAGTCATCTAATATTCATTCTTTTCACTAAAGTTTTGAGTTTGGTGAAACTCATTTATCTCCAATTTTCTTTGGGAGTTGTATGTAACGAACAAGAACATGTTCTTTACCATTTGTTTTGACTTGAGCTAATGCATCAATCACCATCAAATGCTGGTGGCTTACTTTAATCATTTTCTTGATTTCTTGGCAACAAAAAAATAAAAAATAATAAATAAATGATTTGTTTCAAAAAGAAGAGCAAATTTTGGTCTCTCTTCATATATACTTTGTTTTTTCAATGCAAAAGACTACTACATTTGATTCCTTTTCACTTGCATTTTTGCTCTTGGTGAGTTGGTATAGTATAATAATATTGTGTATTAATATTCTATTCAAGAAATAAAAATAATGACAAATTGTTAAAATTAAATTATAGAAAATGAAAAATGGCTGTATTTAGCTTGCTTTTAATTGAAATTGAGCTCGGAATCACTTTCAATTTGTCATACGAAATAATCCTCTTTTTTTGGGCTTTTATATATAGGTAATTGTTGATTAATTTATAATCTATTAATTAATTAGCAAGTGTACGCGTGTCGTCAGGGCACTGGTGTGGGCCCCGCCGCCTAACAAAATAAAAGTGTAAATACCTCCTCCTGTGGCGGGCCCAAGAATCTAATTGAACAGAGCCCATGGGCCCAAGTCGACGTGGCCCAACTAATGCGGGCCTCTGACGTCAGCCCAACGGCAGGAGCGCCCATGGGCCACGTGTCACCTAGCCTAGGCTAGAAGGAGAGGAGCGATTCCTTTTACTTTTTTACAGTCCCATGATTTCTACTATGATTTGAATTTAATGATATTGGGCCGAGCATCGGACCCAATAACCTAGCCCTGCTTTGATTTCTTCACCATACAAAAAAGTAACAAAATTCACTAATTATGGTATTGTATATAATACTTCATCCGTCTCAAGTATTCCGACACCTTTTATTATTATATTAGCATAAAACTCTCAATTAATCATTAATGTACATACTTAATTGATCATTAAACAAATTAATTTACAAAAAGATGTTATATGAAAGTTACTACTATTTATAGAAAATAAGAGATACTAAAAATGGCTATCCCGTATTGTTATTAGTATATAGATGTCATGTTCGTGTTTGAGTTGGATATGGATCGCATTTTTATTTTATTTTATTGTATTTATAGAGGCATCACATCAAAACATATCTAATGAACTATATGAACTATCTACTTGGCCATTAAAAGTTTGGGGCGTTATTTGAAATACTCATTTTAACTTTGTCAACAAGAATTATAGTCACCAACTCAGTTTACATAAATTATACCTATTTTTTGGCTGTTTGGACAAAATTACCCTTAACTCTTTCTCTCTTTACATTTTTTCTTTTTTTTTCAAAATTTGTTATTTTTATTTGCTTTCTTCTTTATTCCCTACTTTATCTTCTGATTTTTTTTTCATTCATTATCCAAAATTTAACTTTTTTTTTTTTACTGAATTTATGTACGTTTGTCTTGAATCTTGTGGAATGAAAAAAATATTAAATCGTTCTAATAGTTCCAGTGAAAATACTAAATTGTTCTAATAGTTTCAACGAAAAATTGGAACAATTGGAACAAAAATATTAAATTGTTCCAATAGTTCCAATATTTTTGTTCGAACTATTGGAACAATTTAATATTTTTGTTCCAATTGTGCCAACTTTTCTTTAGAAAAGTTGGAACAATTTAGTAATTTCGTTCCAATAAAATCAAAACTTCACCAACTATGAGAAGAATGGGAGGAAGAATAGAAGAAAAACAAAATAAGCATCGGATTAATTAAATTTATGAGCCCAAACTCTTCTTTTGGCAAATAGAGTAATTAAATATCATGAGGAACACATGCTTTTGTGAAACCCTCTGGTTCTGCTTGGTCACCTCCGCCATAAATTTGCAAAAATGGAGACGAAGGAGATAGTAAAACCCATAATCAACAGGGAATCCCCACTCCAAAAACTTCTGCTGTAATAACCCATCACTCTACCGGAGGTGTATACGATTGTCGGGGCACTGTGTAGAGGAATATCGGCGGTTCAAAATCTCTCAGATCTGCTCCGTATCTCCCCATGCTATCCCAGAATTCCTCCATTAACGGACCTTTGGGCCCAGCACATAGTCTTCTCGCCGGCCGGCCGGCCATTTCAAAGAAGAAAGGGGAGATGGTTTAGGGTTTTACCACTAAACTCTAAACGAAAGAAATGCTCCCCTGACTTCACCATCGACGAGGGGCTTGCCGGCGGGGAAACTCAGGCAGGGGGAAGAGTACGAAGAAGAGAGGGGAAATGGGCATGGCAACGGAAGGTCGAGAGAGAGGGAGAGAGAGATGAGGGAGAGAAAGATATGTGCTAGAAAGAGAGAGAAATTAAATCTGGATCTACACAAAAATGGGGAGGGGATAGACGGGTCTTTCAGTGAAAAAATAAGGGTATTTTTGTTCGAAAAATAAAAAAATGGGTATAATTTATACTTTTTATCTTATTGGGCATAATTCTTGTTGCCTAAGTCAAAATGGGTAGCCGAGACCATTTTCACTAAAAGTTTCATACTTTAATTATTCCATAAACATATCTTATGAACTATCTACCCGACCTTCAAAAGGGCACTGATGGGGGATGAAACATGAATGTCGGTGTGTATTGATGGGGGACGCCTCAGCTGCAATACTACTGATGGGGGCATGCCCGTCTCAATCATTATTGAGACCATGTGATAATTTTAATATTTGGACTTCTAATTTTTTTTATCAAACTAATTGTAAATTGTGACTTTACCAAATTCATACGAATTGCATGAGTGCATATTAACTTGTCATGTAAGATGCATTAAATCGGGGGAGAATAGTTTATCATACTTGATCTTTAGTGGCGTGAAGTTCATTCGGTTTGATTTGAGTTGGTGTGGAAAAACTGCAACTTCAATTAATCTAAGAGTGAAATGTGTTATCAAAACATGCAAATAAATTCATTGTCGGTAAACCCGCGCCTCCGGTAAATTCATGAAAGAGCTAACACTAATTTCACGTAATAGTGCCTTTTTTTTTCAACCGTAAGTAAATCGAATCTCTTAGATCCCGATGTTTACGGACTCAATCAATATAAGAGTGAATATATTATTAAAACATGCAAATAAACTCGTTACCTTATTAAAATGTACCTACCGAGAATAAGTCTGTTTACTCTTTAATTAATTGAATAAGTGAACTGCGACTAGTACCCAAAAGTGGTGTTTTTATAGATTATGATGGTTTCTCTCTCCCTCTTCAGATGTCCGAAAGATCCCAGCAGTTCAATATTTCAAACATTACAGAGGTACAAAGAAAACATATCATTATATGATTGGTGTTATCGTGACTATGATTGATTGGTGTGTTCATCTTTTCAGACCATGCGTGTTAGAATGTTGCTAGCACTACAATGCGGTAGGTCTGTGTTTACAGTCCATGGGGGCTGGCCCATAGACATTAATGAAATGAATGCAATAGTTGAAAGTTTTGAAGATTCAAGCTTCCTCCAGACTTAGTTAGGGATCTGCACCGATTCTGGCCATTAAATAAGAAAGCGCGTAACGCTAAACATCAGGAGTAGCTAAATATTAAGTTTTGGGATCATGAGTGGGAAATGCACGGCATGTACAGTGGGCTGAGCATGACAGTGTATTTTCAGAAAATTGTTGACATCATCAAAACATTCCCACCAGGTATATTTTAATTTCTATTTAGATTTATCTATTTTTTTTTATCAGGATAGCAAAATTTTATTAATAAACATAGCAACTCGTTGGTGTGCCGACGATATGCTTTTCTAACTAAGAACTCTCCTGCTTTTTTTCCACGCCAAACCCCACTTGTCCACCCTACCTTCCTGAAGCTTAAATTGTTGCAGCAAAGCAAAAAAACTTCAACCTCAGCTTTCATACTCTCTCTTAACTCCCTTGTCCACTCTATCTTCCAACTCCATCTTCCACCCCATTTTCCCATCTCTTTTATTGCTCCCTCTCTCTTTGTACTTAAACAAAATAATTTGGGGTAAAGCTCTTTCATAGACTTCTCACCGGACCATGCCCCATCCCAAAACATAGCCCTTCTACCGTCGCCCAACTGCTGCGACATATTATCCCCAAACCAATCCCCTTCCTACCCTTCAACTAGTGCTGTGATCTTCTTCCACCATCGCGTTCTACCCCTTCGTCCACTCTTATCTCTATCCCTCCGAAACAACCATCCGGGCTCCCCATGCCTAGAACATATTATCTTCATCCACTTTGAATACCAATCTCTTCTCATTATTTCTTCTCGCGTCCTCTATAATTTCATTTAGAACCACAACCCCGTCCATAATATTTCTATCTTTAATGAAAGCTGACTTTGTCTCACTAATGAGCTTTCCCACCACCACTCTTAATCTCTTAGCTAGAACTTTTGCAACGGTTTTATATAAGCTACTGATTAAGGAGATGGGTCTAAAATGGATAAGACCACAACCTCTTTGGTAGTTAGATTATTATGTAAGAAGAGTTACACCCTTTAACCAATTTCCCATTCGCATGATACTCCTCCATCACTTTCATCAAATCCTCCTTTAATATCCCAATACCCTCTGTAAAACTCCAATCTAAAACCATCCGGACCCGGACTCTTAGACCTCTCACAATCTCACACTGCTCTTTTGACTTCCTCCTCAGAAAATTGCCTCGTAAGAGTTCCTCCTCATCTAGCCTTGTTCTCACAAGATCACTCGGCGGCCTATTCTTACAAAATATATTATGCCTATTATATCCCTCTCATAAACTTAATTTTAACCTTTTAAGGATAATATTATAATACGTAATAATTTAAAATTACATATAACTAATTAATGATTATCGCATGAGAATTTTGATAGAGCTAGGAGTCTATTTACTAAAAAAATATTTTAATTCATTAGATATTAAAATTATACTTATAATACTAACCTTTTAAACATAATTGTATGAATAAATGAATATCATCTATCACTTGTACGATAATGTCAATAAAATCAAACAAGTGCAACGCACATTGATCGCTGCTAGTATATATATGAAATAATATTTTACTTCTTTTCTCTTTCTTAGATTTTGGGTTGGTGGATACACCAATCCAAGTGCTGGAGATTCTTCGACAGATTCGCTCTAAGCTTCATGTATTTGTGAAGATTAGAGCATTCTGAAAGCACCTCTGCCTCGAAAATCAAACTTATTGGTCATCAATGAAATTCAGGTGTTGTTTGACATATATTTTGGGATGAAAGACTCTCCCAAAATATTTTCAGGTCATGTCACACGTCATAGCGACAAAATTGAATTTTCACGCTAGATGTTTAGTTGTTTGTTCTTGGATTTTAAATTTGGTTGGATATCTGATCCTTTGATTATGGTTTTTGAGTTTTGATCTCTTGATGTGATTCTTGGCATGTATGGTACTAACTATACGAGCTTAATCATTCCCCATTTGCCGTATTAAAAAGGTAGGATATGTTAAGAAGCTTTCTAGTTCTAGAGAAAACTGCTGGTATTGTTTCCACTGACCCCCGAAGATATAACTATGTATCTTGTGAAGTTCATTGAGCTTTTTTGGACTGGTTTTGCTTGTACTATCATGCAAAATTATTATTGTCAATGATTGATTGATGGTCAATAACTATGGCATTTTTTTCAATTAATTTGCATAATGTTAGGTGATGTGTCTGCCTCCATCACTGTTGACAGATTATTAATTGTGTTGTTGTCTAAACAATAGTGATTCATTTTGCAAACCAAACAGATTATTTTTTTCCAAACATGTTCTAACCATAGATTATTAAGCCGTATTGACTAATTTTATCCGGTCTAAAATTTTAAAATGAGATTTTTAACATTTTAGGTAAGTGACAATTATATGAGATGTCTTAATAAAGATACATGAATAATTAAAGTGGGACAAAGGGAGTAACAAAAAATTACTTTAAATTATAATTATTGATTTTTTACTTGAAAAAAATATTTTGGTTTTTTACTATTTTTGAACTTTCATACTATCACAGTTCAAAAAAAAACTTCCATATTAATAATACTAGAATAATTTCGACTTTACTTATATTATGCTATAAATAATGAGAATATAGAACACTTGTATTTTTATTTCAACAATAATTAATTTTGATAAATTTAATTGATAATTAAAACTCAAGTTCTGGTCTTCGTAAGAGGGCTTGGGGTTTGATAGGATACGGCCTAGCTCCTAGACCCAAGCATCAAGCCCAATATAATTGGGCCCCGACAGTTAAGCTCGGCCTACGCAGCTCGGCCCAACTAAGAGAAACTTCTTCACCAAGGCAATCGAGACTCCTATATCGACTACAACTCAAGCTCTAAGAGAGATATAGAAGCTCGGTGTTTATCCATAAAGGAGGAGATCAAGCCAAAGAGTCCAAATAGGAGAAGAATTCGTATTATAGTCGAACTCCATGTAACTATCTATAAATAGGGGCTTAGAATAGATTGAGAGGGGGTAACAATCTTGTAATCACTACTCATACAAGCAATAAAGATCCATACTCTTTCCGTCCGTGGACGTAGATCTATTCCAATAGATCGAACCACGTAAATCTCATTGTGTTCCGTTTGCTTTCGTGTTCATTAATTCCTTATCTAAGTGCATTAATTACCTTACGAAAACAAGTTCGATCACTGGCGCCGTCTGTGGGAAACGAAAATTTGTGATTTTCGATCAAAATTTTTCAAGGTAATCTACAGCCATGACAAGAAGACCAACACGATCCCCCCCAAACGCGAAATCGCGATTTGTTCGGAGCAGTTTCTGTTATTCGATAATTCCAAGCAGAAATCACCACCAAATCGGACGAAAACACCCGGAAACATGTTCTACTCATTGAGAGGATTCCAACGGTAGGTTTCCCGTCAAAAACCGATCACCGGTGCGGCGGGAAACGCGTCTGGAAGTTCATGCTGCTGCACGACTCGCGAAATCGCGATTTGTTCGGAGCAGTTTCTGTTATTCGCCAATTCCGGGGCAGAAATCACCACCAAATCGGACGAAACCACCCGGAAACATGTTCTACTCGTCGAGAGGATTCCAACGGTAGGTTTTCCGTCAAAAACCGATCACCGGTGCGGCAGGAATCGCGTCTGGAAGTTCATGCTGCTGCACGACTCGTGAAATCGCGATTTATTTGGAGCAGTTTCTGTTATTCGCCAATTCCGGGCAGAAATCACCACCAAATCGGACAAAACCACCCGGAAACATGTTCTACTCATCGAGAGGATTCCAACGGTAGGTTGCCCCGACCGAAGTCCTCTCAAGGCCTAGGCGACGTCCTCTCAAGGCCGAGGTCGACCGAAGTCCCTCGAAGTCAAACTCCTAAGTACTGACGAGGCCGAGGAGACAGGTCCACTCTCAAAGCTGAGGCCCAAAGTCCTAAAACGGACAAGCCCTCACATACACGAAGTCCACTCTCAAAGTTGAGGCCCGAAGTCCTAAAACAGACGAGCCCTCACATAAGAGCCCCAAAAAGGACGTGGCCATCACCTTTTACGACAAGGTGAGCACACTATCAAAGGCCAAGACCTAGCATACTTCCTAGTAGAATCCAAATTCACGGAAACACCGAAGCCATCTGAGCCCCCCTCAAAAAGCACCGAAGCCGAACCCGTAAAAGAACCACCTAAAGATTGTTGAAAAGTATATACGTGGACGCGACTTTGAGGAAATCGGGAAGCGGGGCAGGCATCATACTCCTCAGTCCAGACGGACAGGAGACAACCTATACACTTCGGAAACAACGAAGTGGAGTACGAAGCTTTAATCGTCAGACTTCGCCTAGCTCAAGGTCTCCAGATACGAGCTGTACAAGTTTACAACGACTCTCAAGTCATAGTGAGCCACATGCTAGGAGGTTACGAAGTTAAAGGCGACATGATACCTCCACAAAGTCAAGAACCTACAACAATACTACTCGTATTTTGAGTTAGTTCGCATCCCGAGGGGGCAGAATAGCCGAGCAGATGCACTAAGCGAATTAGCCTTGTCATCCACAAGCCCTCCCATGGACGAAGCCAAATACCAAAGTGTAGACGAAGCCGAGGTCAACCTAGTAACTGACAACGAGCCTAACTGGATGACCCCATCAAAATTACTTGGAGAAGGGCGAACTACCCAGCGATAAGCTCGAAGCTAGGAAAATCTTGAGCAAGTCTCTGACCTCACCAACATGTAAAGCCCGTGACCATTCATGCAACGGGGGATAGACATCGTCGGTCTAATAGACAAAGCTCTCGGTTAATTCTAGTTTCTCATCGTAGCCATCGACTTTTAGGCTCAAATGATTGGAAGTCGAACCCTTGGCAAAAATCACAAGCAAGAACGCCCTCAACTTCGTATGGAAGAATGTGGTTTGCCGCTTCGGTGTACCTCACACCCTCATTTCATATAACGGAACGCAGTTCACCGATCGGACATTCAGAGAATGGTGTGAAGGGCTTCACATTCACCAAAAGTTCACTTCGGTAGCTCATCCTCAAGCGAACGGCCAAACCGAAGTTACGAACAGAACGATCATCAAGGGACTCAAGACCTGCCTTGACAAAGCCAAAGGAGATTAGGCAGCAAATTTACCCCAAGTCCCATGGTCATACCGAACAACTCCCCGGACTGCGAATGGCGAAACACCCTACAGTTTGGTGTATAGTTCCGAAGCAGTGATCCCGGTAGAGATCGGCCTGCCGAGCCCGCGCACTCTCAACTTTATAGCCGAAGTTAACGAGGAAGACCTCCGAACCGAACTGGATCTGTTGGAAGAAAAACGAGAGCTCGCCTAGATAAGAGAAGCCAAGTACAAGCAACAAGTAGCTCGGTACTACAACCAAAGAGTGAAGTACCAACAATTCCAAGTAGGCGACCTCGCTCTCCGAATGCAAAGCTCGGCATGCTAGAAGCCACATGAGAATGACCTTACCGAGTTGAAGAAGTCCTCGGAAAACGGTCATACAAGCTCGTCCACTTATCCGGTGAGCAAATACCCCGTATATGGCACATTACTTATTTAGAGAGAGTTTGCGTAAGTGGCCGAGAGATGTTCAAGTTCATATAGTTCATTTAGGTCATTTAGGTCATCTTTTTAGGGTCTTGTATACGTCTTGCATTTGCATACATCTTGCACATCTCTTTCTACTCCACTTATGCATATTATCTCGACAAATAAGGAATGTAAAGCCAAAACCTCGTCCTATGACGAGGTAGAGCTATTAAACCCTGACGAGGGTAATTCAATATCCTTTTAAGGATAAAAATAAACTCCAACTATGGAGTAACACTTAAACGCGCGTAAGGGGACCACCCCTATCGATAACCTCGACAAATAAGGAACCCAGACCATATTTGTCTTATGACGAAGTGAGCCAACCCAAGCCATATTTGTCTTATGACGAAGTGAGCCAACCCAGACCATATTTGTCTTATGACAAAGTAAGCCAACCCGGGCCATATTTGTCTTATGATGAAGTGAGCCAACCCGGGCCATATTTGTCTTATGACGAAGTGAGCCAACCCGAGCCATATTTGTCTTATGACGAAGTGAGCCAACCCGGGCCATATTTGTCTTATGACGAAGTGAGCCAACCCAGACCATATTTGTCTTATGACGAAGTGAGCCAACCCGGGCCATATTTGTTTTATGACGAAGTGAGCCAACCCAAGCCATATTTGTCTTATGACGAAGTGAGCCAACCCGGGCCATATTTGTCTTATGACGAAGTGAGCCAACCCGGGCCATATTTATCTTATGATGAGGTGAGCCAACTCAGGCCATATTTGTCTTATGACGAAGTGAGCTATTTAAAGCATTCCGATTTCGTCGAAATCCAATTTCCGAAGGGGCAATGCAAAATTCATACCCACCTCGTCTTAACGAGGTGGCAAGCATTCTGACTTCGTCGAAATCCAATTCCGAAGGGGCAATGCAAAATTCATACCCACCTCGTCTTAACGAGGTGGCAAGCATTCCGACTTCATCAAAATCCAATTTCCGAGGAGGCAATGCAAATTTTATACCCACCTCATCTTAACGAGGTGGCAAGCATTCCGACTTCGTCGAAATCCAATTTCTGAAGGGGCAATGCAAATTTTATACCCACCTCGTCTTAACGAGGTGGCAAGCATTCCGACTTCGTCGAAATCCAATTTCTGAAGGGGCAATGCAAATTTCTTACCGACTTTATCTTAACGATATGGTATTATTTCTCCCTCGTCTTAACGAGGCGGTATTACTTCTCCCTCGTCTTGACGAGGCAGTACACGATTGTCTTCGTCGAATTTATTTTTCGACGGGGCAACATACTTTTCTTCGACCTTGTCTTAACGAGGCGGTACACGATTGACTTCGTCGAATTTATTTTTCAACGGGGCAATGTACTTTTCTTCAATCTCGTCTTAACGAGGCGGCACACGATTGACTTCATCAATTCTACTTTTGACCGGGCAACGTACTTTAGACTACTCCTACCTCAACTATTTCCCCTACGTCACACCCTCGCTTCTACATTTTTTTTTGGGGGGGGGGGATGTGATAGGATATGGCCTAGCTCCTAGACCCAAACATCAAGCCCAATATAATTGGGCCCCGACAATTAAGCTTGGCCTACGCAGCTCGGCCCAACTAAGAGAAACTTCTTCACCAAGGCAATCAAGACTCCTACATCGACTACAACTCAAGCTCTAAGAGAGATATAGAAGCTCGGTATTTATCCATAAAGGAGGAGATCAAGCCAAAGAGTCCAAATAGGAGAAGAATTCGTATTATAGTCGAACTCCATGTAACTATCTATAAATAGGGGCTTAGAATAGATTGAGAGGGGGAAACAATCTTGTAATCACTACTCATACAAGCAATAAAGATCCATACTCTTTCCGCCCGTGGACGTAGATCTATTCCAATAGATCGAACCACGTAAATCCCATTGTGTTCCATTTGCTTTCGTGTTCATTAATTCCTTGTCTAAGTGCATTAATTACCTTACGAAAACAAGTTCGATCAGGGTTCAAATCCCACTTCTGACATTTTTAAGATTTACTAACTTGCAACATTTTTTTAAGTCACTTCTGACATTTTTAAAATCTTTTTAAATTTATTAATTTACAGCATTTTTTTAAAGTTTATTAACTATTAGTAATTCATTTCATTGCTGAAAATTTATAGTATAATCTTCCACATTCACAGATAGTTTTCAACCAGTTTCTCTGTCAAGTTCTCATGCATGCAATTTATTTTATTAATTAAAAAGCTGATCACTTCATATTGAAACTTCTCATTTTCTTATTCTTTTTAAAGATAGGATGATGACGGTGCATTGAACCTAACATCCAGCACTTTCATGTGTTGTGTTGAGGGCAAAAGCATCACCTTCCTCTCTACTGTATTGTCCT
Organism: Mentha longifolia; assembly: GCA_001642375.2. Lineage (NCBI taxonomy): Eukaryota > Viridiplantae > Streptophyta > Magnoliopsida > Lamiales > Lamiaceae > Mentha > Mentha longifolia. The sequence continues at coordinate 1,554,693 of CM038120.1, read as the reverse complement.
CTCATGGCAAAAACAAAACCTCGAAGCCGATTTTTCCGACATGCTTGCTGCTAATATAGCGATGTTTCTGCCCCTTTGTTTTCCTACAATGATGATAAACTCCCTTTACACATTCTGTCCTAATCTTCTATTCATGTCCCAATTTCATCACCTCATCTCTATCCATTAATTTTCAATTCAATTTCCTTTGTATATTACCAATAATGATCCTTTACCACAGTTTCTTGGATCAAGCCTACAATTACTTCATGGAATATCCGTGGTTGGTTAAGACAAGAATCAAAGAGCGTTTAGTGAGGACAAGTATGATGTCTTAAGGGGGCTGTCCTCCCCCCCTCCCCCACGATCTCGGCTAATTTGAGATGCATGTGAACTCAAAGTTTTTAGATTTTAGTGAATCAAAATTGTTATGTCTTCATCAATAAGATAATGGATGTAAGAACATATAAAAAAAAATTGCACAAGAAAATAAAAATATGTTGATGTTATGGCCTATTTTCAGTACTTCAGTAGCATGTTGCTTCCTCCCATGGACCCTCTATGTCCCCGGATGCTTCCTTACGGAAGAGTTAACCTTCGGTTGCTTGTAGAAATCGCCATTCTTTCGTTTCATGGGCCATGTATCTGATCTTGCAGATTAGTGTTAGAAAGGAAGTGGGATTTTTTTTTTTTTTGAATATCTTTTAGGATGTAATGTTCTTGTTTAGTTGCTGATGTTTGATTTAAATATTTTGCATCAAAGTTAAGATTATTCATCTGTTTGTTTCTTGAAAAGTTTTTTTTTTTTTTTTTGATGATTGATGAGACGAAACAATTGTAGTAAAGAAGTTAGGAGGGGTTGAGACAAATCCTAAACTGATGCAATAATGTGAGAATGTCTTTACATAGAATGATCACATGACAAATATGTGTGGACCAATTTGTTTGAAACATCTACACAGAAAGGAATAAGAGTTCCCACAAAGTAAAGTACCAATTTTTAAAAGTGTCAATTTTTATGCCGAAAAATGCTAATCTACACGAATAAAAGTGTCAATCTTTTGAAGTCACTCACCGTACGGCCGGGCTGGCCCAAGTGTGCCCCATTTATTATTAATATGATTCAATTTTTTATGATTTGTTTTCAAGTTAATACACTATACTAAAATACAAAATATAATATTGGTTGGTTCTATTATAGAGTTGATAAAAAATATAATGCAAAAATATATTTATAGATATCATTTACAAAAACTGAGGTATAATTTAAACTTTGACAAGAGAATTGAGATAAAAGAAAATTCTACTTGTGTAACTCAAAAGCTTTGAAAAAAGAAGAAGGGTATTCCAAGGTCAGACTAGTAGCCAAAGGATACACACATAAATATGGGGTTGATTATGATGAGGTCTTTAGTCCAGTTGCTAAACTGGTATCAGTAAGATTGTTCATTGCTATGGCTACATCTTTTAATTGGCATTTACATCAATTGGATGTTAATAATGCCTTTCTTCATGGATTCTTGCATGATAATATATACATGCTACCTCCACAGGGATACAAAGGTGCTAAAGCTGGGCAAGTTCGCAAACTTGTGAAGAGTTTGCATGGGCTTAAGCAAGCTTCTAAGGAATGGAATGCTGAATTTTGTAAGGCCCTATTTTCTCATGGCTTTACTCAATCTAGTGCTGAATCTTGTTTTATTCTACAAGGGTACTGATCTTACTTACATAGCACTCATTGTATATGTAGATGATGTGCTTGTAACTAGTCCTTCTATGGAGCTTATACAAGAGCTCAAAGATTTACTGCATGCAACATTCACCATCAAAGATCTGGGAGACGCAAAATATTTTCTAGGGATGGAAATTGTTAGAGGGAGTGCATGTACTTCTCTCAATCAAAGAAAATACATTTTTGAATATTCTTGTTATTACCGGATTATTGGGTTGTGTTGAATCTTGATTTTCTTGGGGAAATTAAATAGCGTAGAGAGAATGTAAAAGAACACCAGAAAATTACGTGGTTCCATCTTTTGTGAGATCTACATCCACGGAGCAAGAGTATGAATTTTATTCGAATACTTTCCGTCCCCTTTACAAGGTTTCTTTCCTCTATTTATAGAGGATCTACATAACCCTAACCCTAATTTCTCTTGGGCTTGATATTGGGCTTCACTTCTATTTCTTCTGGGCCACATCCTATCAGGTTGTAAGTCAGTAGCAACTCCATTTCCTGTTGGTCTTACTTTGAGGAAGAAATCTAGTGATTACTTTGATGATCATGAGAAGTACAAAAGGCTTGTTGGTCAATTATTATATCTAAATCTGACCAGGTTTGACATTTGTTATGCGATTCAACAACTTAGCCAGTTTATGTCTACCCCTTGTGTTGATCATTGGAATGCAGCCTTGCATGTTTTGTGATATCTCAAAGGGAATCCTTCTTTTAAGGCTGTTTTATCACTCAAATAATTATAATCAAGTGCGAGCTTATTCTGATGCAGATTGGGGGACTTGTAAAGATTTTAGACAATCCCTTACTGGTTTTTGTATTTTCATAGGTGATGCTTTGGTTTCATGGAGATGTAAGAAGCAAAACACAGTCTCTGCATCATCCACTGAAGCTGAATATCGAGCTATAGGTTCTATTGTGCGCGAGTTACTTTGGTTCTCATATCTTCTTAAGGATTTTCAGTTTCAGATTTCCATGCCACCTTCTGTTCCTTTATACTGTGATAACCGGGCTGCGATTCATATCACTAAAAATCTTGTCTTCCACGTGCGGACAAAGCATCTCAAAATAGATTGCCACATTGTTCGAAAGTATTACTTGAAGAAATTTCTCACGCCTACTCCTATTTCTACTGTTGAACAGTTGGTGGATTTCTTTACAAAATCTCTACCCGGGCCACGCTTTCGCACTCTCTTATTCAAGATGAAGATAATAGATGTTCATCATCTTCCTCTTGAGGGGGTAATGAGCAGCTATGCAATTAGTCAATAAAACAGAGTCCACGTGAGAGCTTATCAGGCATCATCTCAGTCATCCATTATTAGTATTAGATCAACGGCTGCGGCTGTGTTGAGTAGCATAAAAAGCAAGTGTAATAGCTATAAGTATAAATAATACTCTCTCCATTTCGTGGAATTTGACCCCTTTACTTTTGGCAATTGCTGACACGTTTTTCCACGCTTCTTGATAATGTGTTTTTGAAGATTTCTTTCTTTTACGGGATACTACAACAGTCATAGTATTCCGTAAAAGAAAGAAATCTTCAAAAATCCATTTTAAAACCCATTATCAAAAAGCGTGGAAAAACGTGACAACAATTGCCAAAAACAAATGGGTTAAATTCCACGAAATAGAGGTAGTAGTATTGACTACATATAAAGACTGAACTTTCTATTTTGATGATTGAATAAAAGCAGTTACAATTCTTAGCTCATACTTTCCCCTTTTTCATCTATGGATCTACGATTTCAATAATCCCCTTCATAAAATTGAAAACCGTATAAATCAATTTAATACATGTCCTCGGTCAATGTTCCACAAAAAACTATTCCATCATATTAATTTCATACATACATCGAGGAAAAAAAAAGACCAAAAAAAAAATAAATGAAAATGTACCAACAATTTCAATGAAATGCGCCTTAAGCCTGGCGAGCAGCAGCCTGGTAACTATCTTGCAGCTCTCCATAAATGTTCAGGAAAAAAGAACACTAATCTTTTTCTAAAGAAAAAAAAATAGAAAGAAAAAAGATGCATAACTAGCACTTACAACTCACAGCAGAAACATAATGGGACTGGATTTTTCCACAAGTCCAGAAAATGCCAGTGCAAATAATGTAAACAGAGAGTATTTAAGGTATTCAAATCAATAACAAGCCCAGAAAACCTGGTAAAATAGATTGTAAAGGTACATGATTTAATTCTATTAGAAAGGAAAATATTTCCTAGAACAAAAGATATAGGCAAGAGTAATAGACTTCAACAATTGAGCAAAACAAATAGTCATCAAATACCATATACATTTACACATGACAAGAAAATAACATCTTTTTTAAGAGGGTTATAGATTAAAACTTATACCTCCTACAACTCCAAATCTTCTCTTCATATATAGCACAACACCACCTCATATACTTGCACAGATTTCTTGGAAAATGAAGCTAGTTATTACCTTCAAAGATTATTTGATGGATGACAATTGATTGCCACCCTTCAAATTGGATTCAGATGCATCTATAGGCAAACGAGACCACCCCAATGAACCACCACTCCTCCTCCTCTGCAGAAACACCGATGCAGATAGCAACAAGAATATCGCAGCTATCAATGGAAGCACAACGCTACTATGCCCTGTCCTCCACCTTCTCCACGCGAAATCCGCGCATACTTCTCCATCAAAGCTTCCCATCGAGTTATTCACCTTCCATATCTCGACCCCGTTGAGGATTGCATCGACAGCTCGAGGCAAGCTGTTGTTCGATGGCCCTACGCTCACGGCCAAGCTCCCGTTGCTCTCTCCATCAATAATAAAATCGGCATAGAATGGCGCAGCCAAGACCGAATTGGTTATAAGCGACAGATCAAGATTCTCGTACGCGAAGTTCCCATTCACATACACATTGAAATACAGCATGTTTGTTGCTACGCTTGCTATATCGCAGAAATGCATACGCACCATATACCTATAGCCCTTCTCTACTTCAAACGACCATGTCAAGTTCGTTTTGGGAATCGAGCTGTCTTTGCTCCTTAAAACCCTAGCCGTGTTGTACACATTATCCGGGCCCACTTCCCGGGTCAACCCGCCCGGTTGATACTTGATTCTTCCCCCAAAATGAACCGTTTCAGAACCCTCATTCGAATTGAAGAAGGTATCATCAGTAATCCATGTCCTCCACAACGAATCATTATACGGCGTCACTTTGAATCCTCCCATGTTCACTCTGTGCACAGTCTCGAAGCCATTTCTCAACAATCCGTAAACCCTCTCGCTCTTCTCAGCGTCAACCAGCTGCGCCACGTCAGCAATTAGGTCGCTCGGAGCGGTGATTACCTCCACGGCGTTGACGAACGCGAATCCGGATTTCTCGGAGGGCAAAAAGGTAATTTTCAGCTCGCCGGAGTCGACCGGAATCGCGAATTCCTTGATTACGGGGGAATCGGAGGCGTTCGAGAGACGGAAGTTCCGTAGCAGCAGGAATCCGTTCGCGACGACGTGGAATTCAGCTCCGTGCAGATCATTGCGACTATTTCGAAGCGGGTAGAAATGGAGGCGTACCAGATGGTGAATTCCGCGATCTCGGATGGGGAACACGTAGTGCTCGGGGTGGCAGAAGGCTCTAGCGGTGCGGTAGAGCGGCGAGGAGGAGGAGGCGGCGGACGGCGGATCGGAGCTCTCGAGCTGGATCGTCCGAGTCGACGCGAGGTAGAGCGAGTCGTCGCCGACGAAGACTCGGTGGTCGGCGTCCAGAGTCTCGGCGGCGCTCGAGCCGCAATTGACGAGGTAGTTGTCATTAGGGGAGAAGGAATAGGCGACGGCGATGAGAGAGAGGAGGGAGAAGGAGTAGAGAGAGACAATTTTGGTGTTCTTCGCCATTGGAGCGAGCTTCGTTTTGGAATTTGCTGTCGTTTTTTGAGACTTTTCAGCAGGTTTAGTAGTGGGCTACATAACGCGTGGGCCCACAGAAGAATAGAATCGTTGGTTTAGGTAATGACGACTTTCTTCTATATGGTTACGATTTACAGGCTCGCATTTGCTTGGGTAGTAAAGGTTTAAATTGGACCTCTTCCTCTCTTTTTTTTAGTGATGAGGAGAAATTAATTTAATTTATTATTAGTGTAGTTTACCGTGAGACTCATTTGAATTTATAGAGTAATGCTATACTAGCAACTTTTTGTGCGTATGATTTACGTTTCGACTCACTATTTTTTTTGATTGATCGTTATTCTAAATTTTTAATACTTCAAAAGTTATCAACAATATTATTAAATTCACAAATTACATAAAATCAAATTTCGATTTATATTTTGTCTATTGAATTTCACAAATTGGGTTTTGAGTTTTATGTAATTTGTGAATGTAATGATGCTATTAGTAGTTTTTGAGACATTAGAATAAAGATCAATAAAATTAAATTGTGATAAAATGATCAAAACATAAATGTTGCACACGAAAAATTACTAGCATATATATTTTTTTAATTAAATTTATTACCTTATACTATCAAATGAACTTTGTGTTATTGGGCTTTGGTTTTTTTTCGAGTAGTTCAATTCATCTAAAAGTCACTTAATTTTAAATTAAATTTATTACCTTACACATGGATGTTAATAAGTACACTCTAAAGGGGGATTTTTCTAGTGTTAAAATTATTATGCTATTTGCTTTTTCGATAAAACTTGCAACCAAAAGAAGAAAGTGTTTTAGGGGCGATAGGTTTGGTAAATGGGTACATTTGAGTTTGTTAAATTACTTAAATTCACAGATTAACTACGATCTTTTTCGAATTTGAATCGTGCCATGTATGCTCCAAATCTAGGCTCAAAAGTTTATGATAATCAGATTCCATTAGATTTGGTAGGTACATAATCTCTTTAGAAGAAAAAAAGAAACGATCCCTCTTTATTCACGAACAATTTATACGCATGGAACATGAAAAATATCATTATTTCTTACTAAAGATATTCCATATGCACATCCCATGTACATTAGCTAAAAATCTTTGAAATTTTTAGCCAGACTGCGCGCCTCCACCATCAAATTGAATTGTTTGAATATTGTATCGATTCGAAAATTAAAAGAATCCAGCCTCATAAAGTATTTTTTCTGTATCCGCTCCTTACCGCAATATCAAGGTTGTGATTTTATGTAATAGTAACATCAAAAACAGAATTGTCAGTAATTTAACAAGGGATGAAATTATTTTATTTTATCCGAATATTGACTATGTGCATCACATGAGAGAAATACTATTTTTTTCTGTTATACTCCCTCCATTTATTCCGACTTGCCCCCTTTATATTCGATACGTGAGGTATAAAATATACAAAAGGGTCAAGTCGAGATAAACAGAGGGAGTAACTTATTTTTTTCCAAATGAAAGGGATAAAGAGTATATGAGATTATCTACGTCGAATTGATGAGTAATAATGTATATTTTCCATAAAATTAAATAGATACAAAAATTGAGTCACATCCCAACCAGCTAGACAAGCCACCGATTATTGATACTATATTTAAATTTAGATAAAAATAATGAACTGTCTCGTTTCTGGCCTGCCTATATCCAAATTAATGCTTACAAATCTTAATTAATTTCTCTTAATATTCTTGTTTGTATTCATGGTCCATTATCAACCCATTATGGGCCCAATCTCTCATCGGCCCCCGCTTATTGAGAAAACCGATCATAATTTGTGATTATTTATTTTTATTTTTTAAATTTAATTGACTCCATTTTTTAGGCATGAGTTTTAATATTTTTATAATAAGCATATGTTAAATTAAAGTCAGATTTCACTTAAAAGTGTTTTTTTTTTTAAATGTGGGATCTACTTTTTAAAGTGTAAAGTGTAAAAAATGTGTTCGTATATTGTCGACTAAGATAATACATAACAATTCAATTAAAATTGATTTGATAACGATTAATGATTAATGAGGTTGGTGCTACTAATCTCAGCACTCAAAATCTCCATAAATCCATTATCCAATTCGACCAATCATCAACCTTGATGATTATCGTACATTTTTTTTTATGCTAACTAAACGAAAATCATTCGCCCATAATTTTTGAACACTTGTTTACTCATTAGTTCACAATTCATCATTCCCTCGCATGTAAGAAAATAAAATAAAAAATGAAGTCAACCTTTTTTCTCCTTTCTTACATTACTATACCTTTAAAATTGTCGCCATCGTGTCACAACTCACAATACTCAAACTGGGAAATGCTACCATACCTACTGTGGGCACGTTTAATGTGTCTATCACGGCTGACGTAGTAATACTACGCCAATGATTTTTTCTTTAGCGGTTTAGCTTTTTTTTATAGGGTTTATTTTTTTTTTAGGGTTTATTTTTATAAAGTATACTAATTATTTTTTCCCTAAATATAATATTGGCACCTCATCCGTAGATATATTAAGCATGTACACGGTAGGTAGAGAAGTTAATACTCTACTAAAACTTTGAAATACATTATATTCATAATAAGTCTCCGACATCTATAAATTTAAATTTCGAACTTCAATCTCATCTTAAAAAAAGCTGCAATAGAAAACTACAGTATTTCATTTGCGAAAAAAATAAAAAAAATAATCATGATTATGTTACTAAGTATGCTTAAACTTGAGAAATAAATGTTTGGTGTTTGACCAATGACCGATCGAGATGTAATAAAAGCCATTTTCTACGTAAATTATAAAATTAATTACACCACAATTTTTTAATTTCGAGAATATACTTGAAAGAGAAACGAAAAAAGAGAAAAAGAAGAAAAAGAAAAAGAAAAAGAAAGCATCAGTTGCTCATTAAATCACAGATTAAAATTCCGATAAGAAGGAAAAATAAAATCAGTGTTTGGGAAATAAAACTACACACTGTCTCTCCAGTTCACTGATTCTCTCTCTCCCTCTTCACGAACGTATACTCGCCGGAAAATAAGTTTTCCGGCAGAGGCGAATTCAATCCGAGGTCGCGAATTCTGCATCGTTCGATCTATCTATTCAGCATCGCTAAAGCAAATCCACTAAAACCAACTTCGCACGCAACAGACGAAATTCACCGAATTCCTGTCTCCGACCAGTTTCGTCTCCTCCTTGCATGAGTAGTTTTCATCTTTTCTCCGACGCACAGAGTTTTGATTCATTGATTCTCGTGGATAGATACGTGGAGAAGTGGTTGATTTTGTGGATGTGAATTACAGCAGAAAATGTCAGTTCTAGATACAGTGTTTGTGGACACAGAGCTCTCGAACAGGACCTCGATCTTCGGGCTGCATCTATGGGTGGTGATCGGAATAGTTGTCGGAGCAGTGATTGTGCTCATTCTCTTCCTCATGTCGCTCTGCATCACCACCTTCCGCCGCCGCAGCAGCAAGGGTAAACACCGCCGCACGGCGGGCGAGATTATTCCGGCCGCCCACAAGGAGATACAGGAGATCACCCGGGACGCCGCCACTGAGCAACGCCTCGTTGTACCTCAGGTATATTCTCATTTTTGTTTTGGTTCGTAAACTTTTTATTGATAAAAATTAGTAGAATGCATCAGTTGCATATGGTTTGAAGTTATTCTCTAGTTTGCAAATCGGGATTCAATTTGTTTGCTTAATATTTTTCAACCTTCGGAGCTGATAAGTCTGTGAAGGATTGAATTTTTTAGTTCCTCGCATTTCAAATTCCGCCTTTTTTTTTGAAGTGATTGATTTACTTGTTTAGGACCTCACAAATTTGAACATTGTTTCATTTGCTCTTTTGTGTTTATCTTTGTATTTAATGCCAGATTTTGTTTAAAAATTATTTTCCTTGTACAGAAACTACTTTATTAGATATTCCAAAAGATGATTCATTGAATCCACTTTCAATTTAGTTGTGAATATCAACAAGGTCTAGATTAAAGCGAGGAGTGAATCATTTTATGTGTTTTTGAAAATCTCAGGCTGTGCCAGAGATACAGATAGATATGGGGAAGGTGGAGCACCGAGTGGTGTTTTCTGATAGAGCTGGATCGAGTGGAGAGAGCAGAGCTACAAGTGGGGTTGAGACGGGATCGCATGGAGGCAGTGGATCTTTGCCCGAGGTGTCCCATTTGGGATGGGGAAGATGGTATACTTTGAGAGAGCTTGAGGCAGCTTGTAATGGTTTGTCTGATGAGAATATGATTGGTCAAGGTGGATATGGCATTGTGTATTATGGCGTGTTAGCTGACAACACTCGTATAGCTGTAAAGAATTTGCTGAACAATAGGTATGAGGACTGAGATTTGAGTTAGTTTTTGATTGAAAAATTGGCGTTTTTGAGGTTGATCCCTTAACATGTTTGGTTTCTTTCTGGAAAAGGAGTTCCTTTTACGTTAAAGAACTCAACAATCAAATCAATTTACGATGTTTAGGAAAATATGAGTCCAAACAGGGCTTGTTTCATTACTGGGTTTGAATTGTTGCAAGGAAACCTGTCTGTCTTTGTGCGCTGAATTATTTTTGCCACATCTTTTACTTCTTTATGGCTAAATTTCTAAACACTTCTTCTGAAGATTTCGAAGGCTTAGTTAGTTTTCCATGAAGAATACTTATTTGATTTAAATGCTCAACCTTGAGGCGGTGATACATTTCTCAGGGGACAAGCTGAAAAAGAATTCAAGGTCGAGGTGGAAACAATTGGACGTGTTAGACACAAGAATCTTGTCAGGTTGCTGGGGTATTGTGTCGAAGGAGCCTATAGGTATCATAAATGAAGTTACAGTTTTTGATACTTGGCTTGTTTTATGCAATAAACATGAAGAATTACACTGAAGCTGTTGTTTTATGTAGGATGCTTGTCTACGAATATGTGGATAATGGAAATTTAGAACAATGGCTTCATGGAGATATGGGGGAAGTCAGCCCTTTGACGTGGGAGATTCGTGTAAATATAATCATTGGAACTGCAAAAGGGTACGGTAACTCAACATCATTGTCATTTAAGCACACTAGTTCCTTCCGTCTAAATATGGATACTCTTCTTTGTCGCAGCTTGGCTTATCTCCATGAAGGCTTGGAGCCAAAGGTTGTTCATCGTGACATCAAGTCCAGCAACATACTGCTTGATCGTCAGTGGCATCCTAAATTGTCAGACTTTGGTCTAGCTAAACTCTTGAACTCGGATAATACGTATGTGACAACACGAGTGATGGGAACATTCGGGTTAGTAGTCCATAGTTGTTAAAAGATGCTATATTCTTTTCATGAGTTTAGTCATGTGAGATTGAATATTTTTCATTATTTTGCTAGTTATGTAGCTCCTGAATACGCTTGCACCGGTATGCTAAACGAGAAGAGTGATGTCTATAGTTTTGGAATATTGATCATGGAGATCATCACCGGTAGATCTCCAGTTGATTACTCTCGGCCACAAGGAGAGGTAGTTTCACTCACTACAATTGAGAAGGCCTACTAACATTGCCATAATGGTCGATTATCTGATAAAAAAAATGACAAAAAATGCAGGTTAATCTCGTTGATTGGCTGAAGATGATGGTAGGAAACAGAAAATCGGAGGAAGTAGCAGATCCTAAGTTGCCCCAACTCCCTTCCTCCAAATCACTGAAGCGTCTGCTCTTAGTAGCCCTTCGATGTGTCGATCCTGAAGCCCAGAAACGGCCCAAGATGGGCCACGTCATCCACATGCTCGAATCAGAAGATTTCCAAACTCGTGAGGTAAAATCTGAGATCTCACTCTTCCATAGTAATCCTTGATTTCAAGTTTCAATGAGTCCAAAGAGGCAGGTTGTCAATCTTTCTAATACGTTTCCACAAATTTTACTGTTACTTTAGGAACGGCGAATTGATAGAAACTCGTCCAGTTCCCTCCGAGAAGATACACATCGGGTTCGAGATATGATGAAAAAACAGAGCCTTGAAGGTACTTCTGATACTAGTGAGGGAGAAGGCAGTAAGATTCATAGATAGAGATAGCTGTGTAATCAAATATGGATACTACTGTTTCTAAATATCTTCAACTGCATAGTTATTCAGGTATATTCATCACCATTTTTTTCCCAGTATAGTTGCATAAATTATTCAATGATCCACATCCTCCTCTGTAAAGTGAATGATCCATTTTTTACTGTTATAGTAAACAACAGGAAATTATTGCAAAATATATACGAGTCTCTCTCAATATGCTTTCTCTCTAGTTTGATTTCATTTAAAGGGGATTTGTTATTATGAATGATGTTTTGTTTGTTTTGGGTCTCAACTGGGGTAGGATATTATAATGTATCCTTTTCAAGAAGTGGACTTAATGAAAGGTTACTAGTTTGTCTGTTTTTCTTGGAAATGCATACTAATTATTTATCATTTGCTAGTTTAGTATATAAAGTGCCAATGAAATTTGGACACAGTTCTCTTAAATCATGAGATTGTGGTTACATCAAACATCCACTTGGCAGTTTTTTGCTATCTATGACTCTGAGGGCATTTGGTAGTACTCATGAGCTGGAAATTAGTATTCTAGGCCAACATTTTTTCTCTCTCTCTCAAACAGATAAGGAACAACTCATCATTATTGGACTCTACCCTGTTGTCCACTGCATGATATATCCTTCTATTTTTTTTATATTTTTATTTTATTATAATATTTTATCATAATGTTGTGTTTTGTGTGGGATGGCTCCACATACAGTATAGTAATGATATCACATAATACATCCTTGATGAAGTGTGAAAATAAATGTAAAATACTTACCACAAGTGGCAACTAGGGATGGCAATGGGTCGGATCTGGGCCGGATCTTGTTTGGTCCAGATCCAAATCCGGAATTTTGACCCGAGGTCCAAATCCGGCCTAGATCCATCGGATCTAAAAAAATCGAATTCAAATCCAGATCCATTGGATCTGGCGGATCTCGGGTCTAGACCCAGATCCGTAGTTATCACCTAAAAATATCTTAGAAAAAGAACGAAAAAAAATAAAAAATTCAACCATAAATGAATTGATTTGTACCAAAATAAATAATTTTTCACACACTACCTGTTAAGAATTTTCCACACCAATAATCCATTTGCTAATAAAAAGTGTCATTCACTTAAACATATTGAAAAAAATATGAAACGTATCCATATTTTAGGTATCAAACTTTTAGATTAAAAATAGATTTATTAGGGTTTGAGATTTAATTAGAATAACTAAGTAAACATAGAATTTATTAGTAGAATATTAAAATAATATATATAATAAATTATTTTGGTCCTTGGCCGGATTTGGACCGGATCTGGATCTCAAAAGTTAAATTTTACATCCAGATCCAGAAATTAAAAGTGAAGTCCGGATCCGGCCCGAATCCGTCGGGTCTAAAATTTTAGCACTCCAGATCCTAAAAAATGGATCTGGACTCCCGGATCTAGACCGGGTCCAGGATCCACTGCCATCCCTAGTGGCAACACTTGAACGGCTTAGCACAACATGAAGTTATTACTACCTTCATCCCGTTATATTAGAACTTATTTCGGTTTTGGTCCGTTTCATTATATTAGAGCTCTTTTCTAAAATGGTAAAAAATACTTGGCTACAATTAACTCTTTCTCCTTATAATTAATTATAGCCACATATCCTTCCATTCATTGATTTATGTGCAAGTTAAATAAGTCTTAATGTAATGGGATATAGATAGTATTATAGAGTAGTATTGTTTTTTCTTTGTATTGGATATTATAATTTGTGGACTGATCTGGATATGGAAAAGGCCCATTCTTCATTATTGGGCCTAAATAGATTCCGGTACAAGCCCAATAATTGTCTTATTCTTTTTTTTTTTTTTTTTTTTTTTAATGTTTTTCCTTTTCCTTTATCTTTCCGTTAAAGAATGAGTTAATTTATCGTTAATTCATATCGGTGATGGAGATTACAAAAAAGATGAATTTATTTCACAAGTAACGTAAACAAGAATTTAGAAAGATAGCTTTCTAGTTAAATTAAATATTACACCCGTCCCATTTTATTTGGTCAGTTTGACCAAATGAAATGGGACGAAGGGAGCAAAATCGCGAGTATTTTCACTCACATTTACAATCAACTATTTTTCCCTCTATAAATGATACTATTATAGTTCATCTTCCATTTTATTCCAACAAAAATAGCTATCTTCCATTTTATGCAGCTGAAAAGTACACCACAAAATAGATTTCAACATTGACCCACTCATATAGTTTTTCCTCTATTAATTAATTCCTACAAGGCTACCGACCCAAAATTTTAAAATTTGGACGACAGTTATATCTATGTTTTCAAGCAATTTAAAAGGTTACTTCCTCCGTTCACGATCTTGAGACCTTATTATTATGTGGGAATGTCCACCATCTTATACTCTTTTTATTTTTGGTAGTAGGCCTTACAATAAAAACACTTTATACTTTAATATAATTAAAAATATTAAATGGATCCATAATTATTCTACATTAACACTTTAACTTATCATTTGGGTCCGAAGATCATTGATGGAGATGGAGGGAGTATAAATCAACGATACAATATTATTTATTTACAATAAATACATAAAGAAATTACAACTATCCACTACTATAACAGCATTTACTGTAATATAAAATTTTACAACTATTTTTTAAAAATGTTTTGGGTCAAAAAAGACTGCAATTATGAGTGTGGAAAAAGAAAATAATCCGCTCATTCCGTACGAGAAAAGTATTGAAAACCAGAAAAATCAAACTAAGCCTTCGATTCCAAACAAACACGCCTTAATCAACGGCCGGATTTCGTCCGTGAAAATCACATACATGCGCCCCCACCCGACACAATATACACCGGCAAAACGACGTCTTCCAATAAGTTTGCGCCACGTGTGCCAACTACTCCCGTCTTGATAATTATACAGCCTTTATTTTTCATATTCACATCAATTTTCCACAACCCTACATTTTGCGAAGACTTTGTGCGAAGCTTTACCAATTCTCTACGCGTCTTCGAGTACTGTATCAGGTTGAATTCCCCTCTTATCTTTTGCTCAATTCCTTCGCATGTATATGTTATGCCTGTTTTCTGCGTTTTGATTCGGTAAATCCATGTGTAATTAGAGTATGGCTTTGGTTTGCGATAATCGGTGCTGATTTCGGCCGTTGACCGGCGTATTTGGTGAGGATCTGATGGATTTTGGCTGGATTTCTGGCAACTGTGTCGATTTTTATTGGTTGTACCTTTTTTTGCTGATATTTGGATCGATTGTGCTGTTCTGATGGTTTTAGCGTTTGGTGATTGATTGAGTTGGTAATTAGAGTTCCTAGTTCGTGTTTCCGGGTTTGAAAGTGATAATTGAGGGAATTTCGTTCGTTGACTGTGTTAATTGGTGAAGATCTGAAGGTTTTCATGACTTTCTTGTTCTTGGTTTTGATGATTAGCTCAGAATAATCGAATTGGATGTTTAATTTCTGAAATAGTATGCTATGTAAAAGCTTAGATCTGTTAAAAGTGTTATGTTTACGGTCTCTAGGTTGTGGAAATGTCTGATTTGAAAATTTTCTGCGGATCTGGTGCTTTTAGATTGTTTGCTTCGCATATATGTTTGCTTGGGGAGGTTCTGGAGAATTTTTGTTTAGTCAATTACTTGATTGTAAGGGAAATTATTAATATTGGAAAAAATTTCAAGCTATATTACATGAAGAGGGGTGCTCATGTTTTACTGATTATGATCACTTTACTTTCCAGATTTTTGTTAGTTCTGCATGAAAATCCCTATGGTATGAGGAGTGCCTCCTCTCTAAACACAAAAAGAAAGTTGAACATTCTTTGATAAGTACAAGGGACTCAACCTGTGTTTGTGTTATTACTACATCCAGGAAGTAGGTATTTCTGTTTTTATTGCATTTGTATAGAAGATATTTGTGGACTAATAATATTATCATTTCATTAAGACTTTGTTTCCATCTCCTCCAACCTAGCGCAGATTCCCAATTAATGAACTCTTAGGATATTTAAATCACATATCCTCTATTAAGGTTCTGATGACATGATGATTGCTGGCTTTTGTCCCATCCATCTGGATTTTTGTAGCAAAAGCTAGTATAACTTGCATTTATGTTTGCAATATGTGCTTATTTTGGTGTATGTAGTTGATTTGGTCATTTTCTGCTAAAAGTATGGCATAACATCTATACATGTATTTTCCTTTTACTGTGGTTTTCTACCCTTGTATTTCATTAATTGTTTTGCCGGATGTTTCTTTTTGTTCTTGCAGATAGTGTATGAAAATGAGCCGTCCACAAGAACCACATAAACCTTTCCTCCCCTTTGGAAACCCTTTCCGTAGGATGTCACCAAAGGGTTCATACCTCTCCCCTAAGCTTCTTGATCTGTTGAATACGTTTGAGGAGAAATTGCAGGGGAGAATAAAAAATCTTAGGCCAGTAGGTAGGGATGATGTCCTACGCTTATCTTGGATGAGGTCTGCAATGGACACACTGTGTGAGATTCATACAGACGTGAAAACTCTAATTACTGCTCTTGAACTCCCTGTTTCTGATTGGGAGGACAAATGGATAGATGTATATTTTAATGATAGTGTTAAGTTGCTGGATATCTGCATTGCTTTCAGCTCCGAGATTTCTCAGCTGAAACAGGGCCATCTCTTTCTTCAGTGCGTCTTCCGTAACTTTGGTGGGGTCATTCCCAAGCAGTATGAAAGGGCCTGTTCTTCCCTTGATGGATGGAAGCAGCATGTTGCTAAAAAGAATCCAAGATTCGATAACTGCTTCTCTGCCATGGATGCTCTTGCTCAACAACTAGACCTCCCAAAAATCAAGAACTCGGCCAAGGGTAAGGTCTTGATGCGAGCTATGTATGGCGTTAAGGTGGTTAGTCTTTTGGTATGTAGCATATTTGCTTCTGCATTCTCTGGTTCCCCAAAGAAGTTATTGGAGCTTCAGGTCCCCGACACCTGCCTATGGGCAGCAACTTTCTCCGAGCTTCAGGCTGTTGTAAATACTGAAATTAGAAGCCAATACTCGAGTGGGAGGACCACGATACTGAAGGAGCTAGAAGCCGTTGATAGAGATGTGAAGAAGTTGTACCCAATCGTGAAAGAAGGAGGCGATGCTGTTGAAGACGAAGTCTTGAAAATTTCAACATCTGACTTAGGAAAATCGGCTGAAGAACTTTCGCAAGGACTGGATCTGCTCGCAAAGGATGTAGATAGATTCTTCCAGATAGTTCTAACGGGACGCGATGCTTTGCTTGGTAACCTTAGGATCGGTGGAAATGCATCAGACGGAGTTAAACGAGTTAACGTCAAAGTAGGAGGCCCTATGCTTAGATGAAAGTTGTATGTAAAATCGCTCCTCTGTACACAAGTGACACAAGTGTGTAGTTTAGGAGTAATGTGTTTTCTGTTTGAATATATACTAAAAGTATGTGAGGTGTGCTGTGTCACTGGCAATGTAATAGATAAATGGTTGAACTTTTATGTAATAGTATTAGTATTAATGAAATATATAAGTATGGCTTTATATTCTCAGAGAATTAGATATAAAATTGGGGCAAAGTTGGTTCAAGGTAGGTGGAAACTGAAGGCAGCCACGACTGACTACTTTATTCTCGTTGATTGGAATTTCGATTGTAAAAATGACTTTAAAATTGGTTTCAGTCAAAAAAACAAAAAATGTTAATTACTTGAATTGAATTTGGTACTAATATCACATGAATGAGATTTTGCGAATTTGATCCCTCTCACATGAAAAGATTTAGGTACAGTATTGTTTTATCACTTGGGATCATCTATCCCAATTTTAGTGTCCCAACTGGCTCAAATTGTAATTTTTATTAATTTTATGTATTTTTTTCAATACATTTATTCTATATTGATTTGATTTAATTTTATGATTATTATCAAGAGTTAACTCGTCCATTTTTTCAATACATTTATTTTATAATGATTTGATTTAAGTTTATAATTATTTTCAAGAGTTCACCGGCTCACCAAATGTTTTGCAGTAATGTCAATTATTTTTGCAATTAATCAAGAATCTATATTTTGAGTAAAATCCAGGAGAATTAATTCTTGAAATTAATAATGATAGAAATTTAAAAAGAAAAGAAAAAAGGAAGAAGAAGAAGAAGAAAGCTAACCCACAATGCATGGAGAGTCAACCTCTAACCAAGTGTATGGTTAAAGATGGATATACAGAAAAAGTCAATTTTCTTCACGGGTAATCTCGAGTCCATTCCAGTTCAAAAGTTCACACGCAAACCCCTTCTCTCTCTCTAGAAATCTGAGAAAAAAGGCATTCAAATTTCTAAAGTAAATATCACCACCCTCGTAATAGAAAAAGCAAACCGCAGAATTAAATGTCGCGTACCTCACATTTTGCTTTGTGACACCATTGCTCACGGCAAAACACATCCGACTTCATCTCATCAGGCTAAAAATCTCATCTTTGGACTTGGGCTTCTCGCAAAATCTTCGATTTAGTCGTTGGTTTTTTTTGTTTTTGTTTTTGTCGTTTGTTGTTGTTGGCCATGTCTGTGGAGTCGAGCTCTGGTTCAGCTGATCATGGCGGACACAACATCAAAGCAGTGGCCACTCATGGAGGAAGATATGTGCAATACAATGTGTACGGAAACCTGTTTGAGGTTCCTAGGAAGTATATTCCTCTTAGGCCTGTGGGGCGTGGAGCTTATGGCATTGTCTGGTAATAATTTCAATAATAATAATAATAATAAAAATACTCTCTCCATTTCTGTTTTGCTCAAGAACTTTTTTGTTTGTTTGTAGTGATTGAGGTTGTTATAAGGTTGAGTCAGTGCTCATGATGTGAAGATTTTGGCTTTTCATTTTGTTTGTTTGATAAATTGGAGCTGGTTTGTGTTTAGATAATGGAGATTCTTGAGTTTTGTTTTTGTTTTTGGTACTTCAGTTTGCTGATTATCTAGCATCAGTTTGCAGATTTTTGTGTGTTTGCTGGAATTTGGAGTATTGAGTTTGATGAATTTGTATAGTTATGAAGCTTCACAATGCTTGAGATTTAAAGAAAATACTGAATCTGGACTTGGTTTAGAATTTGGTGTAGATGATGATGATATGTGGCTTGAACTTTCATGTGAATTTCATAACCAACTCTGCTTGAAAATTGTAACTAAGGATATAATTTTGTGGATATTTCTTGAAAAATATGTTGCCTCCAGAATAAAGGTTCTTTCTGGTTAGAAGCATAATAACCTGCAAATTGATGCCTTTTTATTTTTTATTTTTTTATTTTCTGATGCTTTCCTTCATTTGGAATTAATGATACATGCAAGGTAGAGTAGGGATATTATTACACTTATCTGCATAATTCTACATTTGGAAACAGAGTTTGTAATGGTAGCATAGTTCTTCATTTCTGTCCAAACCAATATGTTTTCTTATAGTTTAGCTATGGCATTAAACAGGAAGAATATCAAGTGAAAAATTTACTAAAATTTCCTATGTTACCATTCTCCATTTTGCAAAGATTGATATATTTTTCTTTCTGCATTCATTCTCTGAGTTTCGACTCTGACTTTTTCCCTTTGCTCTAGCGCTGCTGTAAACTCGGAGACACGTGAAGAAGTGGCCATTAAGAAGATTGGCAATGCATTCGACAACAGGATTGATGCAAAGAGGACGTTACGAGAAATAAAACTTCTGCGCCACATGGATCATGACAATGTGAGAACACATATCTATCTCTTTGTCCTATGTATTGTATGTATCCTCGAGTATTTATCATTTGCAAGAGACCTCAACTATTTCTTGATTATATCTGAGCAGGTGGTTGCGATTAAAGACATCATACGGCCTCCTCTAAAAGAGAACTTCAACGACGTGTACATTGTGTATGAACTCATGGACACTGATCTTCATCAGATTATCCAGTCCAATCAAACATTGACTGATGACCACTGTCGGGTTTGGCCTCGTTTTCTTTCTCCCTGCATAGGATTTAGGCCGTATCATAAATGCTCGGCTTTGCACTTTCGTTGTTCTTCAAATTTGCTATCACTAGTTCAAGTCTGTGCAAGGTTTCATAGTTTATAGTCATTAGACCAATGCATGATGTATGTCACCTCTATCTTCCATCTTTCTCGACTTCATCTTTAAGTAGCAGCTAGCATAAGCCATGTTAGTTTTCATGTTTCATACAATGTAGTGGATGTGGATGTTACCGGTAAATCTTTGTTTCACTTTTGCAGTATTTTCTCTACCAAATTCTACGAGGGCTAAAATACGTCCATTCTGCAAACGTCTTGCACCGTGATCTCAAGCCGAGCAACCTACTCCTCAATGCTAATTGTGATCTGAAAATCGGAGATTTCGGGCTTGCAAGGACAACATCCGAGACTGATTTCATGACGGAGTACGTCGTTACTCGCTGGTACCGAGCACCCGAGCTTCTCTTAAATTGCTCAGAATACACGGCTGCAATAGATATCTGGTCCGTAGGCTGCATACTCGGAGAAATCATGACGAGAAAACCTCTCTTTCCTGGCAAAGATTATGTTCATCAGTTGAGACTTATCACAGAGGTATATATTTTCCTATGCAAATTGTAGATTACACAAAATAATGCCCAAAAACATCAAAATATTATTCATTTTTTTCCCTCTTGTGTATGAATCTGATGATGCTTTTTTCTTTTCTTCTTTGTTGTGAAAGCTCATAGGCTCTCCTGATGATGCCAGCCTCGGTTTTCTTAGAAGCGACAACGCGAGAAGATACGTTCGACAGCTTCCACAGTACGTGAAGCAGCAGTTCTCTTTGAGATTCCCCAACACCTCCTCTCGAGCTCTCGATTTACTAGAGAAGATGCTTGTTTTCAACCCGAGCAAGCGTATTACTGGTACAGTCCGAGCCCTCGAGTTCTTGATTTTTCGAGTTTTTATGTTTCTTTTGATTGTGCTAAAGTCTTTAAACTGTGGTCATATATGCAGTGGATGAGGCTCTCTGCCATCCGTACTTGGCGCCTCTACACGACATCAACGAGGAGCCCGTCTGCCCCCGCCCTTTCGTCATCGACTTCGAGCTGCCCTCGTTTACGGAGGAGAACATCAAAGAGCTCATATGGAGGGAGTCCGTGAAATTCAACCCCGACCCGACTCCCTGAGGAACGTAACCGTACGATGTCGAACGCCTCAGTTCTTCTAACATTTGCAGAATGAGTAATAATTGTAGTGGATACATATTAATTTGTCTATTCAGACTATTATTATCTTTGCAGTGAATCATATATTTGTTGTACAAAAGAGCTCAAATTAACATTAATGTCTGCCTCTTTTTAGCTTTCCATTTCAACAACACCTCAATAATTTCATGCCTGAAGCAGAGAAGGTTACTAAAAGTAGCTATTTCCATATGAACATGTCTGTAACTCTACATCTTCTATAGGCAAGCTCTCTGCAGGTAGATCACACATCCCTTCCTCCTTCTCCGCCTTCTCCGGCAGAAGCTGGCACGGCGGCGGCACCACCCCTCCCGTCACCCCCTCGACGTCCGTGCACGTCCACGGATACTTCTTCGCCTTCTTCGCCATTGACATGGTCACGTTCGACATGCAGATCCCGGTGAAGGGATCCCCGGCGATCCCCTCGAGCCGAGCGGCCATCGTCACGTTCTCCGCGATGACGTCCCGGTAATTTATCCCTTTGATCTCCGGCAACGCGTTAGGGTCGTAGTGGCTGTCGGCGTGGGAGCCGTAGTTTCCGGTCATCCAGAAAACCATCTTCATTGTGTGTAGGCTCATGCCTTTAACGTATATGTCTCTCACGTAGCCTCCTCTTCCGACTCCGGTCTTGATTCGGATCCCGGATTCGGTGTTGATGGCCGTGATCTCCTGCGCTCGGACGTCCTCGATCCCGCCCGACATCTCGCTCCCGAGGGCTATGGCGGCGCTGAAGGGCGAGACGCAGGTGAGGCGGCGGATCACGAGCTGCCTCGTCGGCATGTTGTAGCTGATCCCGTACTCGTCCCATCCGCTCTTGACCGCGATGCAGTCGTCGCCGGAGACGATGTACGTGTCCTCGATTCTCGTGTTGGTGCAAGAATCTTGAGAAAAAAAATGAAGTAGGATGCTATTTAGGAGCTTGAACTAGTGATTTAGAGCTTGAATTAGGACACCCTTTTTAGTCCTGACATAATGAATCTTGACCAGAATTATAATATAAATGAATAGATTTCACGCCTCTATGAAATTCTTTCACGACGTACCTGGATTGATCCCATCGGTGTTGGGAGAAGTTATAGGAGCAAGAATTGTGATGCCTTGGATAATGATATTCCTACAAGATTAGAACCAGGCAAACTGATGTGAGAGAGAGAGTAGAGAGGCAGCGGCAGACCATGTGGGGGTGAGCATTGGCTGAAGCCCCTCGGTAATCGGAATCTCTTAATATTAGTGCATATTTCGTAAGAATTTTATATTTGAATTATGCCGATAATTTTATTTATAGACTAGTCCTCTCGATGATTTATTCCGAGTCTGCCATTGGAGAGAGGAGGGAGAGAGAGAGAGAGAGAGGGGGGACCTGCTGTAAACTGGATGAACATTCCAAGAGGGGGAGTTGAGAAAGGTGAGATTAGAAATCTGAACGCCATCTGAGTGCATGATTTCAATGAGATAAGGCCTAGTGTACTTCAGCTTCTTCTTGTGAAACTGCTGCCACCACAATTCACCCTGTCCATCTATTGTCCCATTTTCACCTATTCCAACATTATAATAATAATTCTCATTAAAATCAAAAACTCATCACAATAACATTATTATTCTCCATTTCACAAAAAAAAAAAACAGAAAAAAAAAAGAAAAAGAAAAAGAATTCTTACCGGTGACAACAACATCAGTAAGATTAGTTCCAAACAAAAGGCTAATGTACCTCCCTCCGGCCGCATCCCTCCCGTGGCCGTACGACGGCAGTGGATCCACCACCGCCCACGATGTTATATCCTGTGAAAAAATCTCATTGCACGGTCTTTAAAATTTATTGTAAAATCGTTAAAAAATATATATATATTATTCCTTCCATCCTACATTTATGTACTTAGAATCTTTCGCCACACGTTAATATTTCAATGTGTCAAATAGTGAATTTTAAGATAAAATTTAGGACTCGTTGAAAATGTGTGTCGAAAGATTCTGAGTAGATAGACGGGGCGGAGGGAGTATTATAATCTTAGTGTGTGTGGTGTGTGTAAATGTGGAGAGACCTGAGAAGCGAGGAGAACAGCATCTTTGTGGAGATAGAGAGTGAAGTGGCTGGTGAGGTTGAAGCTCCCCGTCAGCCATTTCCCCGCCGGAACGAAGAGCTGAGCTCCGCCGTCCGATGCGAACTGGCCGAGATGATCGACGGCTCCCTGAAACGCACGGGTGTTGAGCGTTTGGCCGTCCCCGACTCCTCCGAAGTCGACTATCGACGCGCTGTGGGCCCTGCAGCTGATGGCCCGGTAGTCGAACGACTCTAGAACCCTCGATTTTCGGCACTCGACTCTGTCGAAGATCGTCACTCCAGCAACTAGGACCAACACGTAGATTATTGCTGCCTTCATCATCTGCTTAGCAGAAAGCAAGATTTTTTTATTCTTTTTTCAAGAAAAATATATGTAAATGTGCATGTAATGTGTGTAAGAAGTTTTGGAGAAAATCGAAATGAAGTAGTAACTTAATAGTAGTATTATCTAAATTTTGATGTGAAGTAACCTGAATTTTTTTTGGAGATGGGCTTGTGTTGGAACATGCTTGGTGTGACAAATATTTATAGATAAATATGATCGTATCATTTGTAATTTTCAGTTTTTTGATTAATTAATTAATGGTGACAAAAACTTAAGTATTTTTTTTTAAAATAAATAAATTAAATTCATCCTTATATGATTATTTGCAAATATTTTGAGTTTTAGGGGAATGTAAATGTACTGTAAAACATGTGAGCTTTATAGGGGCTTGTCTTGTTTCAGTTGGAAAGTAGTTAAGTGGGTCCCACCGAGCGAGCTGAGTGAGTGAGTGAGTGAGTGTGTGTGTGTGTGTGTGTTTTCCACAATTCCATCCCGTGAGCCACTCCGCACACGAACCCCACTACTGCCGGCCCATTTCTTCACGGGGGAATCGTTGTGTGTGCCCCACCACATAATCCGCACCCTCAATCCAAAGAACTAGCCACGTGTCAGTAGTCAACCCAACCCACGTAACTCTACTTCCTTTTTTTTTTTTTTGAATTTCTATTTTTAATTAAAAGAAAGAAGAGCATTTGAAATAAATGGCCTCGTAAGATTAGCATGAAAGTAGAACATTAGAAAGTGGAATTTCCCCTACTATACCACCACTTTTTTGGGTTGAGCCCTTTCCAGCCACACATCACCCAATGGATTTGTTTCTTCTTATTATATTGCATTATTATATTTATAACATGAGGAACTATTTTATTTTTAATTTTTAATTTGAAATTATTTTTTTTTGTTTTTTTCTCGTCTTATTCTGCTCACATGTGCTTCGATATTCAAGTCACGAAAGCCCTTTTCAGCTTACGAACAAATAATTTTGTTTTGTTTCCTTTTTTTCAGTTATTTAGGCTGGGCTCTTATTAGAAAGATGATTAGGCCCAAATAGTCTGAGCTAATTAGCCCAAAAATATAAAGAATTGGGCCTTTGGAGCCCAAAGTAACTAATATAAGAGCAGCCCAAAAGAGATTGGATTAGCCCGGCCTGAACAAAGCACAATGGCCCAAAAAGAAGGAAAACTTAGAGGCGCCTACAGTTCAATAAACCTCTACCGCCCTCCGTTCTCCGGCACTGCACTCGGCCGGAGCTCCGGCGAGAGTAGAAGGCCTTGAATTTAATTTAAACCCGATTAATAAACAAAATTAAACAAAATTGAGGTATTCAAATAATACTCGACGAAAAACCTCGTGTTTTCAAAAGATGTCAATATCATTAATATATCATCTCAAAAAAAGAAATCATTAATATACATCTGGCCCACTCCAAAAATCAGGCGAAGTTGGTGAAATTTGTGGCTGTGATTCAAAGTACTTCCTACAAAATTTTCCTTCACTGTATTTTTTTTCTTATTTAGCTAAAAACAGTAAAATATAGGAATTGCATTTGATTTCTTCAGAGCACAAATAATGCAAGCCTTTTATTATTATTATTATTATTATTATTATTATTATTATTATTATTATTATTATTATTATTATTATTATTATTATTATTATTATTATTATTATTATTTACAGTCAAGAAAATTAAGTAGCTGAGAACCTAACTCCAAATTTCTCCACATGCAGAATATGGTTGAATTGAAATAATAGTGTAAATTCAGAAAGGAAGCGATTTATATCCTACCCACCTATAAAGTGACTCACACTGATAACACTTAAAACTCACTCGCTCATCTCTCTCTCTCTCTCTCTCTTCTTTCTCTCTCTATTCTCCATGAACGATAGCAAGAAAATGCACGTAGTGATGCTGCCATGGCTGGCCTTCGGCCACATGGTTCCATTCATGGAACTCTCTATCGCACTAGCCAAACAGGGCGTCCACGTGTCATTCCTCTCTACCCCTCGGAATATCCAGCGTCTTCCCAAAATTCCCCGAGATCTTTCCGAATTCCTCCATTTTGTCCCTCTCCCCCTCCCGGAGACCCACCGCCGCCTCCTGCCGGAATCCGCCGAGGCCACCGTCGACATGGCCACCGACCAAATCGAGCACCTCAAGTCCGCCTGCGACGCCCTCTCCCCCGCCGTCCGCGCCTTCGTCGCCGCCACCCGCCCCGATTGGATCCTCGTCGACTTCTTCTACTACTGGGCGGCCGACATCGCCGCCGAGTTCAACATCCCGGTCATGATATATCAAGTCCTCTGCGCCACCACCTCCCTCTTCTTCTTCCTCGTCGGCGGCGAGCAGAAGAAGGAAACACTGACGGAGGCGCAAGACGCCGACGGATTGAACTCCAAGGTCGCCTTCATGGAGCACGAGGCCGACGCGATGCACGACGTCTTCCACGGCGTCAACGCCAGCCGCATCTCCGACGGCGAGCGCTTCGGCCGCCTGCTCGGCGCCTCCGCCGCCATCGCCATCCGCACCTGCAACGAATTCGAGGGCGACGCCATCAAAACCTACTCCGAGAAAAGCGGCAAGCAAATCCTCCCCGTCGGAAACCTCCCGCCCCCAAATCCCCAAATCCGAACCTCCGCCGCCGCCGCCGAGGAGCCCTGGACCCCGATCTTCAGCTGGCTCGACGCGCAGAAGCCCAAATCGGTGATCTTCGTCGGATTCGGCAGCGAAACGAAGCTCACGAAGGAACACATCCACGAAATCGCCCTAGGGCTCGAGCAATCGGAGCTCCCCTTCCTTTGGGCCCTGCGGAAACCGGACGAAATCGAGCTCGAATCCGACGTCCTCCCGGCCGGATTCGCAGCCCGCACGGCGGGGCAGGGGGTGGTGCAGATGGGGTGGGCCCCGCAGAGAGAGCTCCTCGGCCACCGGTCGATCGGCGCCTCCTTCTTCCACGCTGGGTGGGGGTCGATCATCGAGGCGATGCAGTTCGGCCACGTGCTCGTGTTCCTCCCCTTCATCATCGACCAGCCGTTGAACGCTCGGATGATGGTGGAGAAGGGGCTAGGGGTCGAGGTCGATAGGGCCAAGGACGGACGCTTCCACCGCGATGACGTGGCAGCCGCTCTGAGGAAGGCCATCGTCTCCGGCGAGGCGGCAGAGCTCAGAGCTCGCACTGAAGAAGCTGCGAAAGAGGTTTTTACGAACTACGAGCTTCATGAGAAGTATGTTGAGAGATTTGTTGAGTATTTGAAGAATGCAGGGAAGAATTAATTAGTTTTGTTTTATTAATTGTTGTTTTTTATGATCTATGTTTATATGTATGGTTGTGGCTCTTTTGGGACTTATATTCTAAGTTGCTTATTGAGAAATTTATTAGCAATTAGTAGTGGAAGAAGAAGTAACATTGATGAATAAATTAATCACAGAAAGAGTTACGAATTATGGTCCATTATGTTACAAAAATCAACACAATAGATAGAAATACAAGAAAAATATACAAATTGTATCCCTAGTTCGTGACAAAAGTAACTACATTAGAGGTGTTGTTGAGTCAGAAATTTTCATTAATGTTTTTCGGATACTGATTACGATTACGAAGAGAAACTGTTATTTAAATAACAAATAAACTCTAATTTTAAACCTGTTAAGATCCCAACTGGGACAAAAATGTGGACTAAAAAATTCGAACTTTTATGTACAGTTCATTCGGGGTCATACACCAACACATAATTACTTGTCATATTAGTATTGTCTAACTGAGAAGGTTTTTATTGTTGTATATTGATATTTCGAATTGTTCAATTAGTTGTTTAATTTCCTCTTTTTGGTGTCCTTTCTTAACATGTCGAATATGTTCTATAGAGTATAGAATAAATCAAGACAAGTCTCTTGTAGGATTGTTAAGATATTAAATATACAACTTTAGTTAGTTAGTAGACAAGGAAGATATAATGAACATATATTTCAAGCAAATTATTGGAATAATAAAGAAAGACGAAAAAGTCAAATATAAAACTTTAAATTCTCTTTATTATGTATACTACTTCCTCCTCTAAATGGATGGGATAGAGTAGCTGAATTTATTCAATCAATTATGCCAATGGTGGAGAAATTCATGTAATATAAGCGGCAAAGTGTTGTGGTATACCACATCAATTCCACATGAAAGTATGAAAGGGTATATATAAGTTGGAATCGACGCTTTACTTTTGACCGTGATTTTGGGTTAAATTTGAACTCCCATACTTATATGCCTAACAATTTGGTCCGACCTGCCCAGCTAAAGGGACTACCTGATGGTGGACTCAGGGGTTGCCACCCGGATGTGGGCACAAGGGGGGTTGCCACCGGGAAGTGGCCCATCGTTTTGGGTTAAGTTTGGACTCTTATACTTATATGCCTAACAATTTGGTCCTGGTCCGACCTGCCGATGGTGGGCCCCGGCTACGGAAATGATAAAGAACATTATTTAGATATTGATATATTTTATTTATGTCATTTATTTAGTTATTTAGGGTTATTATTTAGGGCTGGAATAAAGTAATGGGTTAGACTTTGTGTGGGCCCCAAGATATTTACTTAGGTCTCAAGTTTCTTTAGTTCTTTAAATAGCTGTTAGTGAGTTAGGGTTAGAATTATTATCATTGCAATATTTTTGACAGCTTCTGTTGTAGGCCTCGCAAGAGGAGTTTAGCCTCACAAGAGTAGGCTCTATTTGTTCCGTGTTCGGTATTTATTTCAATTTATTTCTTTCAATCTCTTGTTATTTGTTTATCTCAATCCCTTCACTCTATCAGGAAAGAGGCTACCCGATGGTGGGCCTAGGGGTTGCCACCCGGAAGTGGCCTTCGTAGGGTTGCCACCCGGAGTGTGTCGTCCGTTGACGTCCAATTTGAAAGGGGATGTATTGTTACGATATCCTACATCGATCATTTATAAAGATGAAAGAGGGATGGATTGTTACAGTATACTACATCGATTCCACATGAAAGTGTGGGAAAATATATAAGTGGGAGTCAAGGCTTTACTTTTGACCATGGTTTTGGGTTAAGTTTGATCATACTTCAAATAATTTATTTTTGGATTATATTTTATTTACTTTACCACCAGAAAAAGAAAAAAGAACGTCAAAGGCGATTCACTCTCTGCCCGAGGCTTTTTTTTGTCTCTGGTTAGGATAGACCAACTTGGTTATCCTAATTTCAGATTGCACACTTAGATTTAGTGCATATTTTTTGTCGAGCCCCATTCTTTATTTGATTAGCTCGTTTGTATATATGTCCTCCCATTGAGTAGACTTCTATTTTGTAGGTGATTGAGTTATATATATATATATATATATATATATATATATATATATATATATATATATATATATATATATATATATATATGATGTTTCTTTAAAAAAAAAAAAAAAAAAGGCGATTCACTGTCTAGGTAGACTATGAAAGGACTTGTATAACTAATTTGATTCTAGTGCACTAATTTATTTCTTCCAAGGCAAAGTCAATTGACATTTGATTATGTTGAAACTTGAAAGCGGTGATTTTGAATTATGTGAAGAAGTGAGGTATCCTAAGTAACTTCACCCTGAAAAAAAAAAAAAACCAAATTATAAAAAAAAGAAAAATAAATAAATAAACATAGGTTCCTTTCTGACGTCATAAGGGAAAACGATATGAAAAGGCCCTCGACAATATGATTCTCCAACCAATATATGCTTCCAGGGCGGACCCAGAAGAAAATGTCGAGGGGAGCCGGGACAAGGCCAAGAGAGCTGTAGAGACAAGGCCGAGGGAGCTGTAGTGTAATTTTTTCAAAATTTTATCAAAATTATAGTTATAAAAAAAAAATAAAAAATGGAGGGTGCCTGATAGGATATGGCCTAGCTACTAGGCCCAAGCATCGAGCCCAATATAATTGGGCTCCGACTGTCAAGCTCGGCCTATGCAGCTCGGCCCACTTAAGAGCCTTACTTGGCTCGGCACAAACAGCCCACCTAGGCCGAATCCACTTCGGCCCACCTCAAAGGAACCTCTACACCAAGGCAACTCCTACATCGACTACAATTCAAGCTCCACAAGAGATATAGAAGCTCGGTGTTTATCCAATAAAGGAGGAGATCAAGCCAAAGAGTCCTAATAGGAAAAAGACTTATAATCCTAGTCGAATTCCATATGTAAACACTTATAAATAGGGGTTTAGAATAGGTTGAAAAGGGAGAACAATCTTGTAATCACTACTCATACAAGCAATAAAGATCTATACTCTTTCCACCCGTGGACGTAGATCTATTCCAATAGATCGAACCACGTAAATCCCTTTGTGTCCCGTTTACTTTCGTGTTCGTTAATTCCTTGTCTATATGCATTAATTACCTTACGAAAATAAGTTCGATCACTGGCGCCGTCTGTGGGAACCGAAAATTTGTGATTTTCGATCAAAAATTTTCTAGGTAATCTACAGCCATGACAGGAAGACTAACGCGATCCCCCCCAAACGCGAAATCACAATTTGTTCGGAGCAGCTTCTATTATTCGCCAATTCCGGACTGAAATTACCGCCAAACTGGACGAAACCACCCGGAAACATGTTCTACTCGTCGAGAGGATTCCAACGGTAGGTTGCTCGTCAAAAACCGATCACCGGTACGGCGGGAATCACGTTTGGAAGTTCGTACTGTTGCACGACTCGCGAAATCACGATTCGTTCGGAGCAGCTTCTGTTATTCGCCAATTCCGGGCTGAAATCACCACCAAATTGGACGAAACCACCCGGAAACATGTTCTACTCGTCAAGAGGATTCCAACGGTAGGTTGCTCGTCAAAAACCGATCACCGGTGCGGCGGGAATCACGTCTGGAAGTTCGTACTGTTGCACGACTCGCGAAATCACGATTCGTTCGGAGCAGCTTCTGTTATTCGCCAATTCCGGGCTGAAATCACCACCAAATTGGACGAAATCACCAGGAAACATGTTCTACTCGTCAAGAGGATTCCAACGGTAGGTTGCCCGTCAAAAAGCGATCACCGGTGCGGCGGGAATCACGTCTGGAAGTTCATGCTGCTGCACGACTCGCGAAATCACGATTCGTTCGGAGCAGCTTCTGTTATTTGCCAATTCCGGACTGAAATCACCACCAAATCGGACGAAACCACCTGGAAACATGCTCTACTCGTCGAGAGGATTTCAACACGATCAATCACCGCCGCTGCCGCCGCCAACACGGAAAAGGATATTCAGCAAACCGGACAAGGTCCGACAACAAATCCACCTGTTCAGGAAGCCGAAATCCACAAAGGCGAGGCAAGCCAGGCGCAAGATCTACACCCGGCAACATACCGGCTATCTAGGAAGGAACACGCCAAAGGCCAGACTCCGGACGGACACGTTGAGCATGTTGGATAAGCATAGCAAGATTTTCTCCAGCTCGCCAAAAACAACACAACGCTCAGTCGTGAAAAAGGACAACCCTCACGCAAAGATGGTAGAGAGCACGAAGCTTACCTCTGGATTGCGGCATCGGCAAAAATCCCCTAGCGTCAGGATCATAGACGCACGGGATGTCGGGATCCGTCAACGGGGCCACCATCACATCTCACCTCGCCGCAACACCATCTCACCTCGGCGCGACACCGTCTCACCTCGGCGAGATGAGGACAGTTACCTCGCACTACGAAGACATTATGGCATAGCAGGTCGGTTAGCAAGAGCCGACAAAGCTGATAGGCACAAGCGCGAAGCCGACAAGGCCGAACCTTCAGATCGGAAGAAGGATCGGAATGACCGAGGTCAAAGTCGGCGAAGTGCCTTCGACAGGCTCCAGCATACACCCCTGGAATCCAGGCTCGGACCTCGGCAAAACCAGGAATGAAGCCAACTCACTCCATTGACGAGGCCGAAGCCAACTCACACCGATATGTTCGAGAAACCTCGGCCCATGTCAAGTGGAAGGGAGAAGCGCCGATCCAAGGAGTACTGTCATTTCCATGAGGATTACGGGCGCGATATCGAGGAATGTAGAAAGCTTGCTACGGTTATAGAGCAATTAGTGCGCGACAACACCCTCAAGAGTTACCAAAGTCGCGGCCGACGTTCTGACCAATACGAAGCCCACACTCGAGGCAAAGCGCAATAAAGACGACGAAGTCCTCTCAAGGCATAGGCGACGTCCTCTCAAGGCCGAGGCCGACTGAAGTCCCTCGAAGTCAAACTCCTAAGTACTGACGAAGCCGAGGAGACAGGTCCACTCTCAAGGCTGACGCCGACCGAAGTCCCTCGAAGTCAAACTCCTAAGTATTGACGAAGCCGAGGAGACAAGTCCACTCTCAAGGCCGAGGCCGACCGAAGTCTCTCGAAGTCAAACTCTTAAGTACTGACGAAGCCGAGGAGACATGTCCACTCTAAAAGCTGAGGCCCGAAGTCCTTAAACGGACAAGCCCTCATATACACGAAGTCCACTCTCAAAGCTGAGGCCCGAAGTCCTAAAACGGACGAGCCCTCACATAAGAGCCCCAAAAAGGACGTGGCCATCACCTTTTACGACAAGGTGAGCACGCTATCAAAGGCCAAGACCTAGCATACTTCCTAGTAGAATCTAAATTCACGGAAACACCGAAGCCATTTGAGCCCCCCTCGAAAAGCACCAAAGCCGAACCCGCAAAAGAACCACCTAAAGATTGTTGAAAAGTTTACGTGGACGCGGCTTTGAGGAAATCGGGAAGCGGGGCAGGCATCAACTCCTCAGCCCAGACGGACAGGAGATAACCTATACACTTCGGTTCGACTCCCCTACAACAAACAACGAAGTGGAGTACGAAGCTTTAATCGTCAAACTTTGCCTAGCTCAAGGCGACATGATACCTCCACAAAGTCAAGAACCTACAACAATACTTCTCGCATTTTGAGTTGGTTCACATCCCAAGGGGGCAGAATAGCAGAGCAGATGCACTAAGCAAATTAGCCTCGTCATCCACAAGCCCTCCCGTGGAAGAAGTCAAACACCGAAGTATTGACGAAGCCGAAGCAAGCCTAGTAACTCCATTAGGCAAAGCTCTTAGCCAACTTCAGTTCCCATCATAACCATCGACTACATCAAATGCGTGGAAGCCGAACCCTTGGCAGAAATCACGAGCAAGAACGCCCTCAACTTCGTCTAGAAGAACATAGTATGCAGCTTCGGCATACCCCATATCCTCGTCTCGGAAAATGGGACACAATTCACGGACAGAACATTCAGAGAATGGAGTGAAGGGCTTCATATCCAGCAGACGTTCACTTCGGTAGCTCATCCTCGAGTGAATGGCCAAACCGAAGTTACGAACTGAACTATTGTCAGGGGACTCAAAACCCGCTTCGATAAAGCCAAAGGAGATTGGGTAGCGAACTTACCCCAAGTTATAGTCATACCACACAACTCCCCAGACCTCGAACGATGAAACACCCTAAAATTTGGTGTATAAATCCGAAGCAGTGATTCCGGTAGAGATCGGCCTGCCGAGCCCGCGCACTCTCAACTTCATAGCCGAAGTTAACGAGGAAGACCTCCGAACCGAACTGGATCTGTTGGAAGAGAAACGAGAGCTCGCCTAGATAAGAGAAGCTAAGTACAAACAACAAGTAGCTCGGTACTACAACCAAAGAGTGAAGTACCAACAATTCCAAGCAGGCGACCTCGTACTTCGGAACAACGAGGTCAGTAAAGCGGAAAGGCTCGGCAAGCTTGAAGCCACATGGGAAGGACCATACCGAGTTGAAGAAGTCCTCGGCACAAGGTCGTACAAGCTCGCCCACTTATCCGGTAAGCCAATACCCCGTGCACGGCACATTACTCATTTAAAGAGATACCTTGCACAAGTGGTTGAGAGTAATGTCCAAGTTCATATAGTTCATTTAGGTCATTTAGGTCGTCTTTTTAGGGTCTTGCATACATCTTGCATTTGCATACATCTTGCACATCTCTCTCTACTCCACTTATGCATATTATCTCGATAAATAAGGAATGTAAAGCCATATTTAAAGCCAAAATTCGTAGAAATCCAATTTCCGAAGTGAGCTATTTAAAGCCAAACTTCGTCGAAATCCAATTTCCGAAGTGAGCTATTTAAAGCCAAACTTCGTCGAAATCCAATTTCCGAAGTGAGCTATTTAAAGCCAAACTTCGTCAAAATCCAATTTCCGAGGTGAGCTATTTAAAGCCAAACTTCGTAGAAATCCAATTTCCGAAGTGAGCTATTTAAAGCCAAATTTCGTCGAAATCCAATTTCCAAAGTGAGCTATTTAAAGCCAAACTTCCTAGAAATCCAATTTTCGAAGTGAGCTATTTAAAGCCACACTTTGTCAAAACACGAAATGAGCTAATAAAACCCTGACGAGGGTACTTAATAAACTCCATAATAGGAGTAAAATTAAAACGCGCGTATTGACCTAACCTCGGTTAAAAACAAAGATACGGCCTTTGTTTAAAACAGAGAAGAGCCTAAACCTCGTCTGAAGACGAGGTCATGCTATTCAAAGCCTAAACTTCGTCTTTAACGAAGTCGTGCTGTTCAACGCATTCCAACTTCATCGAAATCCAATTTCCGAAGGGGCAATGCAAATTTTATACCCACCTTGTCTTAACGAGGTGGCAAGCATTCCGACTTCGTCGAAATTTAATTTCTGAAGGGGCAATGCAAATTTTATACCTACCTTGTCTTAATGAGGTGGCAAGCATTCCGACTTCGTCGAAATCCAATTTTCGAAGGGGCAATGCAAATTTTACACTTACCTCATCTTAATGAGGTGGCAAGCATTCCGACTTCGTCGAAATCTAATTTCCGAGGGGGTAATGCAAAATTCATACCAACCTCGTCTTAACAAGGTGGCAAGCATTCCGACTTCGTCGAAATCCAATTTCCGAAGGGGCAATACAAATTTTACACCCACCTCGTCTTAACGAGGTGGCAAGCATTCCGACTTCGTCGAAATCTAATTTCCGAGGGGGCAATACAAAATTCATACCCACCTCATCTTAACGAGGTGGCAAGCATTCCGACTTCGTCGAAATCCAATTTCCGAAGTGGCAATGCAAATTTTACACCCACCTCGTCTTAACGAGGTGGCAAGCATTCTGACTTCGTCGAAATCTAATTTCTGAGGGGGCAATGCAAAATTCATACCCACCTCGTCTTAACGAGGTGGCAAGCATTCCGACTTCGTCGAAATCCAATTTCCGAAGGGGCAATGCAAATTTTATACCCACCTCGTCTTAACGAGGTGGCAAGCATTCCGACTTCGTCGAAATCCAATTTCCGAAGGGGCAATGCAAATTTTACACTCACCTCGTCTTAATAAGGTGGCAAGCATTCCGACTTCGTCGAAATCTAATTTTCGAGGGGGCAATGCAAAATTCATACCCACCTCGTCTTAACGAGGTGGCAAGCATTCCGACTTCGTCGAAATCCAATTTCCGAAGTGGCCATGCAAATTTTACACCCACCTCGTCTTAACGAGGTGGCAAGCATTCCGACTTCGTCGAAATCTAATTTTCGTGGGGGCAATGCAAAATTCATACCCACCTCGTCTTAACGAGGTGGCAAGCATTCCGACTTCGTCGAAATCCAATTTCCGAAGGGGCAATGCAAATTTTATACCCACCTCGTCTTAACGAGGTGGCAAGCATTCTGACTTCGTCGAAATCTAATTTCCGAGGGGGCAATGCAAAATTCATACCCATCTCGTCTTAACGAGGTGGCAATCATTATGAATTCGTCGAAATCCAATTTCCGAAGGGACAATGCAAATTTTATACCCACCTCGTCTTACCGAGGTGGCAAGCGTTCCGACTTCGTCGAAATCTTATTTCCGAAGGGGCAATGTGAATTTCAGTTCGACCTCGTCCTATCGAGGCGCTACACATTCCGACTTCGTCGAAATCTTATTTCCGAAGGGGCAATGTGAATTTCAGTTCGACCTCGTCCTAACGAGGCGCTACACATTCCGACTTCGTCGAAATCTTATTTCCGAAGGGGCAATGTAACTTTCACTACTCATGCTTCACCTTTCTACCCCAAATCACACCCTCACTTCCATATCTTTTTTTTTTGGGGGGGGGGGGGTGTGATAGGATATGGCCTAGCTACTAGGCCCAAGCATCGAGCCCAATATAATTGGGCTCCGACTGTCAAGCTCGGCCTATGCAGCTCGGCCCACTTAAGAGCCTTACTTGGCTCGGCACAAACAACCCACCTAGGCCGAATCCACTTCGGCCCACCTCAAAGGAACCTCTACACCAAGACAACTCCTACATCGACTACAATTCAAGCTCCACAAGAGATATAGAAGCTCGGTGTTTATCCAATAAAGGAGGAAATCAAGCCAAAGAGTCCTAATAGGAAAAAAGACTTATAATCCTAGTCGAATTCCATATGTAAACACTTATAAATAGGGGTTTAGAATAGGTTGAAAAGGGAGAACAATCTTGTAATCACTACTCATACAAGCAATAAAGATCTATACTCTTTCCACCCGTAGACGTAGATCTATTCCAATAAATCGAACCACGTAAATCCCTTTGTGTCCCGTTTACTTTCGTGTTCGTTAATTCCTTGTCTACATGCATTAATTACCTTACGAAAATAAGTTCGATCAGTGCCCATGCACCCCCTTGTCCCTACATGGGTCCGCCACTGTATGCTTCTTTGTTGTAATACAATTATTACCATAAACACAGAGAGAGAAGAAAATCATAAGAAAAACATAAGAAAAATGAGTGAAGGAAAGGAGGTTCATGTAGCGATGCTGCCATGGCTGGCTTTTGGGCACATGATTCCATTCATGAATCTCTCCATTGCCTTGGCCAAATCTGAAATCCATGTCTCCTTCATCTCGACTCCCAGAAACATCCAAAATCCCACCATATCTATCACATCTCATCCAGTTTGTCCCCATCCCTCTCCCGAGCCTCGACTCCGATCCGCTACCGGAGAAAGCCTAGGCCACCACTGACATTCCGGCCGAGAGGATGGACGATCTCAAGATTGCCTGTGATCTCCTCCAAGAACAAGTCAAGAGTTTTATTGCCAAGAAATCTCCAAACTGGATAGTGGTTGACTTTATGTACCGTTAGGCAGTTGATATTTCCCAAGAACTCAATATCCCATTGGTATTCTTCCACGTCATAACTGCAAGCACTAGTGTTTTCTTCTGGATGCCGGAGTTTCTCTCCAGTGAGGGACGGAGGCAGGCGAGATCGTCTCCGGCAGACATGACGGCCCCGCCGGATTGGGTCGATTTTCCGTCGCAGGTGGCTTGCAGGAATCATGAAGCTGTAGTATTGTATGACCTTCTGTATGTTGGGATTGTGCACTTAAAGCAATTCTGAATTGTTTTATTTATTTTATAAAAGCGATATTTATATTTGAGCTTATTTGATTGCTTATTGTATGTTTATTATACATCACAGAAAATCCTTTGTTTATTAATTGTCGCCATAATATTAGTATATAAGTGTTATAAACAAGAGGATTAATATTATGGATAATAAACTTAAAATTAGTTCTTGATGAATTTAATTGAAGTATGGGATCTTCAATTAAAATATCAATTATGCGGCTCATAATTTTATGACTATCTTATCCGGATCGTCGATGTAGAGACATCAAGTTGGGAGTATTTATATGATTTGATCATATAGAACTTGGACCGATTTAATTGGACATATATCATTTGCACTCTGTTAATGAAAGGATATGTCAAATTAAATCATAAAGATGATCATATATAAATAATCTTAATCCTGAGTAATTGCAATCTTATGTTTATTCTAATGTCGTTCTTAATTTGCTCGTTAAAGTATGTTTGTATAACATTTTGTTAAACTTGCATTTAGAATTACATTTGGATTAAATAGACGAGATTGTAGATTATAGATATGGAATCCATTCCTTCTTGTAAGAAGTCGAAAGATGATTCTCTCATTTATTAATTCTAGGTATGAGTGAATGGGATCTCTAATTTATAAATTGTAATGAGAAATAAATAACTGTAGAGGTTAACGGATATGACCTGCCTGCAGTTATGAATTATCTATGGAGGATTAATTTATATGACATGATTATATCAGTGGACTGCTCAATTCGTAGAGTAAATTTATTCTATATTTAATGAGAGTGCAATTCCGAATTTATAGTGGAGTAATATCGGAATTAATAAATTGAATAAACTATTAAAGAGTTTAATAATTTATTCGATTTATTAGAGCTCATGAATATAGGTTCATGGTCCCCGATTCACCTTTCTATAAATAAGAACGAGTTATAAAATAATACTATGTTTCAAAAGTTTATGAAAAATAGTTTTTCATAAATTATTGGTTAATATGTAAATATTAATTAATTCCTATTTATTTGATATGAAGGAATTAATTAGATTTTGATATTTGTATTTATTAATAATTATTTTGGATAGTTATTACTTTATTATCTAAGAGATAAT
Organism: Mentha longifolia; assembly: GCA_001642375.2. Classification (NCBI taxonomy): domain Eukaryota; kingdom Viridiplantae; phylum Streptophyta; class Magnoliopsida; order Lamiales; family Lamiaceae; genus Mentha; species Mentha longifolia. The sequence continues at coordinate 1,516,956 of CM038120.1, read as the reverse complement.
ATTTACCAATAGTGAGAGATATTTGGAATAAGTTAATAAGTGATTCACAAGGGTGAATCGTGTAACAACCTAGTTCCAAATATCTCAAGGAGATAGTCTTCCCACTCCCACGTTTTCAAGAGCTGAAGAACAAGGTAGAAACAATATTATTGGCGTGCCCACTCACTCCGTTCGAAGAAAGGATCGCGTCGGAAGGTTGTGGTGTGTACGAGCTTGAAGATTCAAAGTTCAAACAAAACGAAGGAGATTCAAGAACGAGGTAATTCTTGATCTCAAATCTGTAGAACAAAATATATCTAATGAATAGGAATTTATGTTCTTATGTCGAAAGATTCGATTTGTGAAATCCTCGCTTTCCGCTTCCGCTCGATAAGATCGAAAAGACGGATTTGATTAGTTCCAAAACTGTTTCGGACTCACATCAATTCCAACACTGTACAAGTCAGGAGCTACTGGAATAGAAGACGGAGCACGAATGTCTAAACTAGTCCAAGGCAGCCATGTTTTAGCTTTACGTACATGCATAGAGATAGAAGGCGACTACGTAAAACGCTACTTGAAAATCACCGGAAAGCCGGTGTTTCCGGTGGGATGCCTTCCGTCGGAGAACAAGATAGATGCGAAAACATTAATCATGAAGAAAGAAGAAAAGCCGTGGGGCAAGATCTTCGAGTGGCTCGATAAACAAGAGGCGAATTCAGTAGTGTTCGTAGGGTTTAGGAGTGAGTACAAGCTGCGGAGGGATGAGATCCATGAGATAGCACACGGGGTCGAGCTTTCCGGCCTCCCGTTCTTGTTTTCGCTCTGGAAGCCCGACTGGGCCGCCGGTGAAGGGCCCGACCAGATCCTGCCACCTAGGTTTGCGGCACGCACGGCGGCGCAGTGGGTGGTGCAGGTGGGGTGGGCCCCACAGAGGGAGCTCCTCGGCCACCGGTTGATCGGCGCGTCCTTCTTCCACGCCGGGTGGGGGTCGATCGTCGAGGAGATGCAGTTCGGACACATGCTCGTGTTCCTGCCCTTCATCATCGACCAGCCGTTGAACGCTCGGATGATGGTGGAGAAGGGGCTAGGGATCGAAGTCGATAGGGCCAAGGACGGTACCTTCCACCGCGATGACGTGGCAGCCGCTCTGAAGAAGGCCATCGTCTCCGGCGACGTAGCTCAGAGCTCGCACTGAAGAAGCTGCGAAAGACGTAAATTTACGAACTACGAGCTTCATGAAAAGTATGTTGAGCGGTTTGTTGAGTACTACCTCCATCCCATTATATTAAGACTCATTTGACTTTTGATTTTTCGGCACGCTTTTCCACCGAAGCCTAGTACGAGTTTTAAAATATAATTTTATACTACCTCCGTCCTCTATTTAGTGACCTTCTTTTTTCAGCATGTGTGGCACACGTTTCCACTTATAGTATCTCGTAAAATAAAGAATACTTCAAAAATTCATTTAAAACTCATCAACGATAAGCGTGGAAACGCGTGCCACACATGTTGAAAAAAGAGGGTCACTGACGGAGGGATTAATATTTTTTCGTTTACGGGATACTACGACACTCATAGTATCTCGTAAACGAAAAAATATTACAAATTTATATTTTAAAACCCGTACTAAATTTCGGTGAAAAAGCATGCCGAAAAGTCAAAAGTCAAATGAGCCTCAATATAATGGGATGGAGGTAGTATTTGAAGAATGAAGGGAATAATTAATTAGTGATTATATTAATAATATATGTTTTGTTTTGTTTTATTATTATTATTATTATTATTATTATTATTATTATTATTTTCATGTTTTTATGTATGGTTGTGGCTGTTTTGGGACTTATTCCAAGTTACTTATTGAGAAATTTAATAGCAATTATTAGTGGAAAAAGAAGTAACTTTGATGAATAAATTAATTAAAAAAGTTGCTATGAATTATGATCCATTAATTAGTAGTCGTATAAGTATTGAGCTTAACATGTGGAATATCTTATAGAGTATAGTATAAATAAAGATAGCTTTTTGAGCAAATACACTAAAATAGTCATTTTGATAAAGAAAAGGTAAATTTTAGCCAACAATAAAGCAATATGTAAATTTTAGCCTTTTTTTATTATATAATGACACAATTACCCTTATGCCTTCATTTTTGTTGTTCTTGTTCATTTCCTTTATTCATTTAACTTCAAAAAATAAGAAATTAAGAAACACTCAAGAGTAAGCACCTAATCGACTAAAAATATTGGAGTGGCACCGGAGTGGGCGGCGGCAATGTAATTTTTAATTCACATTTTTAGTTTTTGGTTTTGAAATTAAGGTTTTGAAATGAATTTTTAAGATTCTTTTGGGTTTCTTTATATGTTTGTTTAATCTCAAAATTTAATGGTTATATGCTCTTATATGTATGCTTAGATGCTTAAAAGATCAATTTATTGGTTAATTTTACTGTAGATTACGTTTAAGATTGTAAAAATCGAAGTTATATTTTTCTGTTCTTAAATACACACGACCACGCCGATTACACGACCAAATCGGTCGTGCAATGGCGGCCGTGTATTCTGGCAGCCACATGTTTGTGTTGCATGGCCGAGAATACACGACCAGGTGGTCGTATATTTGGTGGTCGTGTATTTTGTGTACAGATTTTTTTGACTTGAAGATGATAATGTCGGGGAGGATGTTGATGCATATGCACGGCCACAGCTGTCTCCCCTTAGCCGTGGCCGTGCATTGTGCATTGGTATGCCGGGGCAGCCCTGTCGGCCTTGACACGGCCACGACCGCCGCCCCCTAGCCGTGGCCGTGCGTCGTGCATTGCCAAACTGAGATGTCCCTTCGGCCTTGGCATGGCCACGAGCCCTCCGTTGGGGCGCCGTGAGCCCGACGCCGTGCATATGCACGGCCACCACCGTCTCCCATGGGCTGTGGCCGTGCATCGTGCATTGGCATGCTGGGGCTGCCCTGTCAGCCTTAACACGGTCACGACCGCCCCTTAGGCCATGGCCGTCCGTCGTGCATTGGCACATCGAGGCTGTCGTGTTTGCTGTGCCGGGTGAAATACACGACCAAAATTACACAACTATGTAGTCTTGTAATCATGGTCGTGTGTTTAACTTAAAGGGTAAACTTATCATTTTATGTGAAAATTGGCTAAAATTTATATATTCTTTTATGTGTGGCTAAAATTTACCTTTATATTATCAAAATGACTATTTTTGGGATTACTAGGTTTCTTATAGGGTTGTTAAGATATTAAATGTATATTACAAGCAAATTATTGGAATAATAAAGAAAGACGAAAAAGTCTAATCTAAAACTATAATTTTGCTTTATTATGTTTATGCTAGTTTTTATTTGTCGACTTACTCATCCAACGAAAGAGCATTCAAGAAAGATAACATGATCTTTTGAGAATTGATGATTTGAGAGATGGATTTATTCAATCTAAAATTAATGGGACACACTTGGGTTAGCCGGAGGCACCGTGCAGCCGGGCTAAAACAATGGTACTTTTATTCATATAGATTGTCACTTTTATGTATAAAGATTGACACTTTTAAAAATTGTCATTTTATTCGTAAAATAATTATGTTAAAGATTGACACTTTTATTCATATAGATTGACACTTTTTTATATAAAGATTGACACTTTGGGCCCGGCCGCACGGTGCCTCCAGCTGACACAAGTTTTTGTCAAAATTAATTTGATATTTGATATTGAAAAAAATAAAATTAATGAACTTTCGAATAACTTTCTTTTGGGTTATGACATTCACCGGGAAAAAAAAAAAACATCGACAATGATTCACTCTCTTGACGTTGGAAGGACCTGTATACTCCTTCGTCCCGACTATCATGGCATTTTTTTATTTAATAATTTATTACTCTTTCCATCCCTGATCTCTTAGACTTTTTTTATGGGCATAATATTTAATGTAGAATGATTATATGTTAATAAATTAAAGAATTAAAGTGTTAAAATATTTTAATTGTGAGTCCACCTAATATTTTTAATTGTATTAAAATTGTAGGCTCATCTAATATTTTTAATGGTGATAAAGTTTTAAAGTGATAAAATATTTAAGTGTATTATGAATTATATTAATAAAATGAAACAAGATAGTTAAACGAGACAGAGTAATTAATTGGATTTTTGTGCTCTAATTAATTTATTTCTAAGATGAGTATCACGTGACTTTAAATTAAGTTGAAAGCGGTGACTTTTGAAATTATGTGAAGAAGTGAGGTACCCCTCAAACAAAAAAAATAAAATAAATAAAAATAAAAAATTGTATGAAAATAAACAAAGACAATCATAAGGGATAATCATGAAAAACGTTGCGAAAAGGTCCATCACAGTATGATTCTCCAACCAATATATGCTTCTTTGTTGTAACACAATTACCATAAACAGAGAGAGAGAGAGAGAGAGAGAGGGGAAGAAAAATGAGTGAAGAAAAGGAGGTTCATGTAGTGATGCTGCCATGGCTGGCTTTTGGGCACATGATTCCATTCATGGATCTCTCCATCGCCTTAGCCAAATTCGGAATCCATGTCTCCTACATCTCAACTCCCAGAAACATCCAAAGGCTACACAAAATCCCATCAAATCTATCACATCTCATCCAATTTGCCCCCATCCCTCTCCCGAGCCTCGACTCCAACTCCGACCCTCTGCCGGAGAATGCCGAGGCCACCACCGACATTCCGGCCGAGAGGATGGATGATCTCAAGATTGCTTGTGATCTCCTCCTAGAACCAGTCAAGAGTTTCATTGCCAAGAAATCCCCAAACTGGATAGTGGTTGACTTTTTTCACCATTGGGCAGTTGATATTGCCCAAGAACTCAACATCCCATTGGTTTTCTTTCCCATCGTCACTGCAAGCACCAGTGTTTTCTTCTGGACGCCGGAGTTCCTCTCCGGCAAGGGGCGGAGGCAGGCAAGGCCAACGCCGGCCGACATGACGGCCCCGCCTGATTGGGTGGATTTTCCATCGCGGGTGGCTTGCAGGAATCATGAAGCTGTAGCAATGCATGACCTTTTGTACAAGTCAGGAGCTACTGGAATAGAAGACGGGGCACGAATATCTAAACTAGTCCAAGGCAGCCGAGCTCTAGCTCTACGTACTTGCATGGAGCTCGAAGGCGACTACATAAAACTCTACTCGAAAATCACCGGAAAGCCGGTGTTTCCGGTGGGATGCCTTCCACCAGAGAAGATAGAGGAGAATGCGGTTATGAAAGAAGAGCCGTGGGGCAAGATCTTCGACTGGCTCGATAAACAAGAGGCTAATTCAGTAGTATTCGTAGGGTTTGGGAGTGAGTACAAGCTGCAGAGAGAGGAAATCCATGAGATAGCACATGGAATCGAGCTTTCCGGGCACCCGTTCTTATTTTCGCTGAGGAAGCCCGACTGGGCCGGTGAAGCGGACGACCAGATCCTGCCACCTGGGTTCGAGGCCCGGGTGGAGGGGAGGGGGGTGGTGCACGTAGGGTGGGCCCCACAGAGGGAGATTCTAGCCCATCCCTCCATAGGAGGTTCTCTGTTCCATTCTGGATGGGCTTCCGTTGTGGAGACTATGGCGTATGGTCACCGTCTTATTCTGTTGCCATTCATCATAGCACAGCCTCTGGATTCGAGGCTTCTCGTCGAGAAGGGATTGGCCGTAGAGGTCGAAAGGGGCGAAGACGGATCCTTTACTGGGAACGGCATCGCGAATGCTCTGAGAAAAGCCATGGCTTCTGAGGAAGGGGAAACACTAAGAGCTCGAAGCAAAGAAGCTGCGAATGCGATTTTTGCTAATGAAGAACTGAACAATGATTATATCAAAAAGTTTGTAGAGTACCTGAGGAATGGGATGAAGGAAAAGAAGTAAGCACTTCTGCAGTATCTGTAATTGTATGGTTTATTATTATGTGTGCTTTATTACTTCAAGTTATTGAAGGTAATGTCAGCTCTAAGGTTGCTTCATTCATATGTATCTTCCCTGTTTCCTGAGATTTCTCCTCTATTTTATGGACTTTAATTTCCTACTTCCTAAAGCTCGTACATTCTCATCGTCTACAAGTTGAACTCTTAAAAGCTATGATGAAAAGACTATGGGATTTCCACCTACAAGTGTGAAGTACTAAAAACCACTAAGCATTTAAACTGCACCTACAAATTAATGTAGTTCCTGAAAAGGTTGATACTGGAAACAAATGAATAAACTTCATATCGGGGCAGTAAGGGTGTGTCGGTGGATTCCATTAGACTACCTCCATCTACAACCTGCAACTCAGCCAAATGCATCCTTGTCAATGACACAAACCCAACCTTTAATATGTATTATTTTCACTATTTGATAATTAGATATTATCTAAAATCAATTTTTTATTATATGTAGGTGTAACTATTTAATAATCAAAATCTAGATTGGTTCAACTAGAGCACAGTCAGCAGCTAGACCTCCAGTTGTTTGAAAGAAGAAATGACAAAAAAAAAATTAAATTGGTAGGTGTAACCACTACTCTATTATCACTTCTGATGTATCATATACCAAGCATGAAAAATGATGGGAAGAAGTAAGAGGACTACACTCAATTAGCCAGACAAGTAATCCAACTTCATTATTGTGTAACCTCATATCAACATCACTCAATCACCAATTTATGCATCTTGTGACACAGACACACACACGCGCACACACAGAGAAGATCCAGCAGTAAAAGTGAAATCATTAGTCAGATCAATAAGAGTGGAAAAAAAAATGAGTGAAGAAAAGGAGTTTCATGTTGTGATGGTGCCATGGTTAGCATTTGGCCACATGATTCCATTCTTGGATCTCTCCATTGCCTTAGCCAACTTTGGCATTCATGTGTCCTTTCTCTCAACTCCAAGAAACATTCAAAGACTCCCCAAAATCCCACATAGTCTATCACATTTCATCAAATATGTGCCTATCCCTCTCCCTCAGCTCCACTCCAATCCCCTGCCAGAAAATGCCGAAGCCACGACTGACATTCCGGCGGACAGAATGGATGATCTAAAGGAAGCCTGTGATCTACTCCAAGAACCCATCAAGGATTTCATTGCTAAGAAGTTACCAAACTGGATAGTGGTTGATTTCTTTTACCACAAGGTAGTTGATAGAGCTCAAGAATTGAACATCCCAGTTATGCATTACTTAATTGTAGCTGCTAGCACTGCTGTGTTCTGTTGGACACCTGAGTTTCTGCCTAATGAGGGCCAGAGACGCCCAAGGCTTTCGCCTCAGGACATGACAGTCCCTCCAGATTGGGTTGATTTTCCCTCACAAGTGGCTTGCAGAAACCATGAAGCGATAGCTATGCATAATATTTTGTATGGTGCAAGGCCATCAGGAATACAAGATGGGGCTCGGTTGGCTAGTATAGAACAAGGATGCCAGGCTTTTGCCTTTCGCACTAGCCTGGAACTCGAATCTGATTATTTGAAATTATACTCAAAAATCACTGGAAAGCCAGTGCTTCCTTTGGGATATCTTCCACCTGAGAAGGTGGACGAGACAAGACTTAGTAAGGAAGAGCCGTGGTGTCACGACCGCACTTTACTAATTAATAGCCAAGCTCGGTGATTCGTGACTATGGTGGAATTAACGAATAATAAAGAAAAGGAAGTGAAATTTCGAGATTTGACGCTAACAAATTATAAAGCAACATCGATAAGTGGGCATAATAGTTGAAAGTAGTACGACGCGATTTGTCATGATTCTGACTTAGATTACAACCAAATTGAAAATGATTCAAAATATTAGAGTGTACGCAGCGGAAATGTGTGGAAATACGTGTATGGAGACACGTATTACCAAGAGGGTTCATCAACTACACTAATCGCTAACTTCGACAAAACATCGCTGGTCACTCTTCCGTCATCCAGCTCAACCTGCACATTGGAAATAATGTACAGGGCGTGAGTACGGAGTACTCAGTGGACACAATGCCCAAAACATTTTTATTGTCAAGCCATTCATAGTGAAGCATAGGGTTTTATTGAAAGGCCTATGTTCACGAAAAACTGAGTTATCTTAAAAGCGTCTGCGCAGACTAAGTTCTGTAGTAATCTACCATATCTGAGTTTGTTGTGTCCGAGGAGTTGGCCACCTCACTCGGTCACCTGATCGGTCACTATCTGAATGACACGATCGATGTGTACATTAGTTCAAGAATAATAGCTGATCATTCAAGGACCCGAATTCGATTTATGAATTGACATTTCGCCATTTAACAGATAGGCATCATACAAAAAGGGAAAATATTTATGGCATGACAATACTTTTAAAAGAGCTATTGATCTAATAAACATGCTTTGTTTTATAGAAAGCCCACCTCGTTGTTTTCTTCCCTACTGCAACGAGACTTGATCTCTGCTTCTGCTACTGTCCCTCCTTCGCGTACCCTTCGATTAAAATCGAGGTAAGATTCGTATTCTAACGAATAAAATCTTATCTAAGATTTTAGTTCTAATTATGATCGGAGGTTATTCTAAGTCCAACAACGTGGTTACTGTTATCTAAGCTCAAATTATGAATTCCGTTATGTGAACGGTTCATAAATTTTTTTATCAATAAATCAATATTTGATTTATTATTAATCTAGATAAATTTTTACTGCGTATTTGATTAGCTTAATCAAGTAATCTAAATTATTAATTCTTAGTAAATAATTTCCGGTTAATTAACTTCTCTTCAGTTAATCCTTGAAATCGTAAAATGATTCCTTACGAATATATCGGAATTTAATTCCGATGGAGTACGATTTAGTTAGAATCATCTCGGCCCATAATTAATTCTAATTCGGAATTTGAGTTCGTCAATTTAATTATTAATTGGGTCGAAGCCCAAAACTAGAGATGGAGGTCGGCCCACTTAGTCAAGTCCAGAATCCGGTCCGGTCTTCAGCCCAACTATAGCACCAGCCCGGCCCCGCGACTAGAACCCGACCCAGCTAAGCAAAAGAGCTCTAGCTCTCTCTTCTTCCTTATTCGCGATCGGGCTCTCTCTTTCTCCCTCTGAACTCGCGATTTCCTCTCTGTATTTCCCTTTCTTGATTCTTCTCCTCCGGTCGTCTTCTCCGGCAATGACCTCAGTGGCACCCCAATCAATGGGTGTCGTCGCCCTGCTCCTCATTTCCTCTGAAATTATTCTCCCCAAATTGACATTAGGGATTTTGCCCTAGTCGAAATCAGGGCAGAGTCTCTCCGGTCTTTCTTCTGTAAATCTTTGGCTGTAATTCACTGTTTTCGGTGTCAGGAAGGGCTCTGCCAATGGTGAGATGGCGTCGACTCCGGGAAGGTTTGGCGGTTCAATTCTTGCGTCCGTCTTAGGCTTCCATCGGCGTGTTCGTCTCTGCTTCGATGCTTTCCGGCGGCCGGCTGCAACTCCCGCATCTCGGTTGCTCTCCTTAAGATGCAAAATTAAAAAAAAACCCTAACCCTCTCGGGTTAGGGGACATTCGTCCCTCTCGATTATGTTTTCGACTTTGTATGTCTTTCTATGTTATTTCTAGTTCGCGTGTTATTGAGTTCGATTTTAAGAAAAGATTCGGTAACAGTTATTGGATTATTATGAACAAAGGGTTACTGATCCTTGTTACTCTCGTTTCTGTAGATTCGTGACGATGATGAGGACCGCTGCTCGCTGCTGCCGCCGCTCCATGCCTCCATCCCTTCTGCCGTCGAGGCTTCGAGTCTCGACGGAGGTTCGGACCTCCTCACCAATTCCTCGAATTCTAAGCTAAGTTTTATTCACTGAATTTGGTCGTTGAGCCCATTTGGTGTGATGGAGTGCATTTCAGCCTCTAGTATTCGGTTAATCTTTAATTTTAAACATGCTATGGATGACTTGTAATGAGACTGAAATTTTTATTCCTGCAACTTGGATTGTGGTGTGTTCTTGTCCTAGGTTAGGATGTTGATTAGGCTTGGGTGTTCTTGCTTTAAAGAATGGAGGTTGTAAAAGCATGCTAGGATTTTTATTCAAACCATGGTCAAGGAACTTAGGTTGCTACAGCATAGTTAACATGCTTGTTCATGCTTGAAGTTCTAAGGAAAATAGTAGCATGAAAGTGGTGTTTTGGTTGTTACCTAGAAGAAGATGGGCTGTAGTTGCTAGCTCTCCTTCTTCTCCTTCTCCTTTCCTATTTGCTGCTCCTCATTCACTCTCTATCACTCTCTCTATTTTGGTTGTTTGAATTTTGAGAAGTTTGGCTGTTTTGGTTAGGAGAGTGTGTGAGTTTATAGAGGATCGTTTGTGACAATTGGTCTTAGTATGGTAGGTTGACTTGGAAAGGAAGGGTGTTGTGTTTCAAGGCTTTCTATTTTCATGCTATTTTTGGTTCTAAGTTGAGGGATCTCTGCAGATTTTATTTGTCCTCTAATGTGCAGCTTGGTTTCTCTTCCCTTTTTGTTCTTACTTGGTTGTTTTATCTCTCCTTTGCAGGTATCAAGGAAAGGATGAAGCTGCTGTCCCTGCGGCTGTGTTTGGCTTCTCCCATTAGCTGATTTATTTCTCTAATTAGCTATGGTATTTGTCTTATTTTCAGGTTTTGAATCTCTATTTTATTATTGAGAGCTGACCTTCTTCCTTTCTCTTTTGCAGGTTGCTAAATGGATGTTATCTCTGCTTGCTAGGATCGAGTGTCCTCAATGGGCAGATTCCCTTTCTATTTTTGGAGGCTAAGAGCTTAGGAGGTTGTCTTATTTGTTGACTTCAAAAGTATTGTGTAGATATCTGCCTCCTTTGTAGCTCACGTGACTAAGTGCTAGAAGGATTTGGAAGAAGTTAATTGTTTTGTTGTTAGAGTTAGCAAGGTTTCATTTTGGTGCTATTTTCGATTATATAAAAAAAATGTATAAATGTGGAGAAAGTCTATGCGTATGTATATTATCTTAGGGCACTATTTGTGGTTTGGCCCATTAATATTAATTAAATGGGCTAAGCTCGATTACGTTAGTCGATTGGGCCTCGGCCCAATTAAAAATTGAGAGGTCGACGACCATCTCTTACTCGAGCTAATTCGATCATCACTTGGCTAATGCGATTGAGAATAAAAATGATTCCTTTATTCGAGTTCTAATTATTTATTGAAATTAAATAATATGGAAATCAATTTGCTACTTGGTTCTATCACTACTTCCCAAGCGATTACTCGAAGAATAAAATTTTAAAAGTCGAGTCGCTACTTGATTTAATTATTGCTCTCTAAGCAATTGTTTTAGAAATTCTGAATACTAGAAGTTGATAATATAACTCGATCAATCAAAATTAATTAACTTAAATCGAGATTAATTAGCTAACTAGTTAAGTAAAATGCGGGGCGTTACACGTGGAGTCGAATATTTGATTGGCTTGACAAACAAAAGCCTAAAGTTGTAGTCTTCGTTGGGTTCGGGAGTGAATGCAAACTGAAGAGAGAGGAGATTCATGAGATAGCATATGGGATTGAACTTTCGGGAATTCCCTTCTTATTTTCACTGACGAATCCCGATTGGGGTGGTGACGATAGTGAGTTATTGCCACTTGGATTTGAGTCTCGGACAGTAGGGAGGGGAGTCGTGCAGGTAGGGTGGGCCCCCCAGAGGGAGATTCTTGCCCACCCTTCAATAGGAGGTTCGTTGTTTCAGGCAGGTTGGGCTTCTATTATGGAAAATATGACGTATGGCAACAGCCTTGTATTGTTGCCATTCATCATCACTCAACCCTTAGAGACGAGGCTTCTAGTTGAGAAGGGTTTGGCAATAGAGGTTGAAAGAGTTGAAGATGGATCATTTACAAGAAATGGCATTGCAAATGCAGTGCAAAAGGCCATGGTCGCTAAGGAAGGGGAAGAACTAAGAGCCAACACAAAAGAAGCTACTGCTGGAATTTTCGCAAATAAAGAACTGAACCATAATTATATCACGAAGTTTGTGGAGTATCTGAAAGACTGGGTCTAAGTACGTGACTGGAGTATCTGCTTTGTATGGGTTGTTATTGTGTTTCTTTTGAAGGTAAGTCTGTTGGTACAAGGCCCTAAGCTTTGCATCTAATCAGACATGAATAATACCAGTTGTTTTATCCATGTAAACACATCTTCTCTCTGTTTCTCAATATTCCTATGAGCCAATCAAATATGTATCACACAGACTTTAATTTTCTGAAGCTCACATTCTCATTGACCGCAACTTGAATAGACATGACAAAAATAATGCAGAGTAATACGGGATAAATCAAGACGGTGCAAACTCATTTTCAGACGATTATAAAGAGAATTCAAAATCCATCAACTTTCACTACCTAATGTAAGTAGGTGTATCCTGTACAATCATCATGTAACAGGCAAAGTTTAAGCTAACCTCATAACAAAAGTCTTTCCCACAATATACAGCAATCAACTGATAGTGTCTTCACGAGTACTGCCTAGCATAGCACCATGCTCTTTGATGATCCTCACAGCCTCAAGAAGTATATCCTGCTCTGATTCTTTGTCCTACAGCATTCCGGAGCATAATAAGCAGTTGTAGCACAAAATATATATCATGAAAGATGCAGATAAGAGGGGCCCATTATCATGGACTTGTCCCATATATAACCACACAGCACTCAGGGGTTGTTTGAAAATCTTGAAATCATTAGCATTTCAATGTGCAATATGATCCAAAGGGAATAAGAAGAAGAAGAAGTCAGCCCAAACTATCTGGTTGCAACTTATTGAGCAGATAAAACTGATCACTGATTAGAGAACTACTGCCAGTTCATTTTTTTACTTATCACTGTAAATCTCTGTTTCAGCCTGACTCAGCCTACTCTAGTATGACATGCAATTGCTTCACAAGATCTTTTTTATTCAGGGGGAGGGGGAGACTTGCTCACAATTATTTTTACACGGATTTATAGCACTGGTTTGGTTTGACTCACAGAGTAGGAAGGATTCAAGTTTGGAAGATAATGCCGGTGGATTTTTAGATGAGACTCTAATAAGTATAGGTGGAAATAAAATGATTAGTAATCAATAAAAATCTCAAATTTCACGAAGTTTAATCTCCTGAATTTCAACACGTCCAGTAATTTTACCAGAAAATACCATTTACGCAAGAAATATACACACAGATATGCTGGTAACTTGTGGTACTCTAGTCTGAGTTTTGACTTCAATAGCAGGCCAAAGTTCAAAGTTCACCTAAGTTTCTAGTAAGCTTAACAGAGGAACCATTTAGTCTGACTGGAAATATGTCTCTTTGGAAAATGACTCTATTGCACATATTATGTTCAACCAGTAACACGATATAGTTTTAGCATCAAGTTGAACTTTCATGATGACAAAGTGAGCTGAAAAGAATGAGATTCATGAACTTAAAACATTCAAGACCTACCACTCGTTTAAGATTGCATCCAAACGTCAGCTCTGCATATGATCTCTCAATGTGAGACAAGTAACAGTAGGGGGCCTCCTTGTCCAAGAATACAATCGAATGAGATCGGAGCATAGACTTTATATGTTCTGATATTGGGGAAATCTTTTCTACATCATCAATTTGCAGAGGAATTTTTCTGACCATGGAGCGAAATTTGGCTCGTGACTTATTGACAATAACCTGTAATTGACAGAACACATCATTTGCTGCCCATCCTTCATATCACTCATTAATAACTGTGAGTATGATATTGAATATCTTAATTCATTAGATGAAAATTCATTAAGGCTGTATTATTACTTGACATAACTTGAGATAAACTGATTCGTATGTAATTGTACAGATGCAAATTCAAGCGGTTAGAGATGAGAGGCCGGGACATAAAAACACGTGTGATTCTTGTAATGATTAAGACTAGACTGGCTTTCAAGGCACTTCCAGACTCGATAAATCTTATAATATACCAGAAGTCAGAAGATACAACACAGAGAAACAACAAGAGTAAGCATACCTGGCTGGAAAACAAAGAATTTGGGACAACAACGGGAAACTTTTCTGCAGTCAGCAATGATGTAGTTGTCAGGCCCATTTCTACTACTTGACCTTCTACAGATCCAGCCTGCAGCAAGAATAGCAGAGAAAGAAAAGATAGTGATACATCAAAATCTCGAAGCATATATATAGATATCAGAAGCATGATTCTCTATAGACAGCTGCTCTAGTTTACCCAGCTCACAGAAACCCATGTTTAGGTGGAATATTCAAAGTTTCTTATCCCACTTTCTCTGAGTCTGGATCAACATAGCTTCATGGGTTTTAAAACTAGTAAAGCTTCCAACATGAAAAGGATGTTGGACAAGGCAGTGATGGATAAGCTATTGCAAGTGCCGGTACATAAGATTAAAAAAAAAAAAAAGGAGTTGTAAATTGTTCTTTTGAAAGAAAGGACACATCTAGCAACCAACATAACAAAATCAAAATCAAGACTGCATTAATAATGGAAGATAAATGTCTGCTGAGATGTCAGAATATCCTGCCTCGTGATCAACTGAGAGACCATGAAACAAAAGATACATCCTATGTAAAGCCTTAAATGCAGCAAGGCAAAACTATCAAAATCTAATTGAAAATCTAAAATACCAACACTACTGGTTCTTTTAAATTTAAATAATGGCAATAGAAAGATGGAGCACCAATAATAGATATGAAAACTAAAAGGTGTCAAGCGCCAAAAAAGTATCACAAATCTATGAAAGTAATAACCAAAGCCATACTTTTATCGTGTCACCAATTGAAAATGGTTGCGATAGCTGTACAGACAGACCACTTAGAACATTGCCAAGTATATCTTTGGAAGCAAAAGCAGTGGCAACTCCTGTATGAAGATAAAAGAGAGACTGGTCAGAAACGATGTTAAGCCAAAATACATCAATATAGACTGGAGAGTCCAGCAGCAATTTTTCACTGATATGGCAGAATAGGAACCTAATGTCATTTGAAGCAAGTAAAAGTGTCTAAATAGCAAAACAGGCTGAAGGAAATACTGACGATTGGGAGACATTAATGGATCTATCAAAGATATTAGTGGTTCTATTGATAACAGTAAAAAAATTATACAAGTTGAAAGGATTTAAATATTTAATTGAATAATCGTTAATTTAAACTCACCTCCTATGCCACCAACAGTCAGAATAGACTGCATTGCCACACCACATGCCTCAGCTAAAGCCATTGACCCAACAACAAAAAGTCCTATAGATGAGATTTTATCCACAGTCAGCAACTGATCTCTCCTTACACCTTCTAAGCCCTTAGCAGCCAAAGCTCGAGTGATCACACTAGTTTTCCACCTTTGAAGAAACCACACAACTGACATAACAAGAGCTCCTTTCCAAGCCTGTGTTGCATATTGTGAAGCAATGGTAGTTGGTGCAACCATTTCCCCTCTGCACACGATAACAAAATGGATGAAGATTTGCACATGCTTAAGAGAACTTCACCTCAAAAACAGCAAAAAGTAAAGAAGAACTAACACTGTCAAGAAAGCCAGGAAAGTTACAAAATATCGAACTGGAGCCTCCAATGCACCCCAGAAGCTTTGCTCATACGGGACAGGGCCCCATATCGAACTCTGGGATAGCAAAGCACCGGGTCCTTCCACTGAGTACTTATGGAAACGCCTAAATAATCGAGGCAACAAAGACCAAGCTAACAATGTTCCAGCCAAAGTACCTCCAACTGGGACAATCACATCTCGAAGATAAGGATGAGAATCAAGCAACTGCTGAATATGAGGAGCTGCTTCATTAGAAGCCTCTTTTGCTTTTTCACCTGTATACTTCACAGCCTCGACAGTAGTTTCCCATGCTTCTTTAAGTTTTGGAACCCAATCATCCCCACCAACACTACCATCGCTCCCACTAGCCCCATTTGTGCCTACAGCATCTCCAGGGGTACTACCTTTACCCTCACTAGTTGACGAGAAGAAACGGCGACTGACCAAAGTGTTGATTCCAGTAAACGAAATACTACCCCTATTACTTGAATTTCTCAGAAGCCTGTTTGAAATACCTAAATCAGAACAGAACCCCCTAGAATACTGAGAAAGGTTGGCAGAGCTAGAACCCAAAATCCGAAAACCATTCAGATCAAATCTCTGCACATTGTTCGACTCTCTATTATGATAAAATTTGCTCGCATATGCAGCAGAAGGTCTTACGTCAAATCGAGAAGCGGATTTAGCAGAATAGAGTTGCTTTAGTATTGAAACTCTCATTGCGGCCATTTCACAAACAGGTTTTGTTCACCACAGAGTTTCTCCTATTCACTCAGATGCATAACAGAATACCACAGCTCAAAGCTGCATATAACGAAGAATTAAAAGGGTGAACCACAATTGAACACCAACAACACAATGGTATACAATTATTTATAAAAAAAAGAAAAAAAAAAAGAAAAAAAAAAGAAAAAAGGAAACAGGTAAGAGTATTGTTGAACAACGA
Organism: Mentha longifolia; assembly: GCA_001642375.2. Taxonomy (NCBI): domain Eukaryota; kingdom Viridiplantae; phylum Streptophyta; class Magnoliopsida; order Lamiales; family Lamiaceae; genus Mentha; species Mentha longifolia. Next base: position 1,500,560 of record CM038120.1, on the reverse strand, counting down.
GAAAAGGAGCATGTCTTCACAAAATATGCATGCAAGCATCATGAAAGTATACCTGTTTCGTGTGGAATTTTGAACACTTCCTCAACTACATAGCTTAAAGAAGCAAATCAGAAGAGAGATACAGAGAGGTTCATTGCTCCGGTGACTTTGTGAGCAAGACAGAGAGAGAAATTTTGGAAGGAAAAATAATAAAGAAAAAAATTTAAAGGTTGAAAACAAGTAAAGGAAAAGATTTCTCTTCTTTTTAATAACTGAAATATTTATATTCCCTTTTTTATGTTTTGTTGTCGAATTAATAGTATCTATGCTTCCTCTTTGGCAACACAATATATTAGTAGCACTCTCTTCGTCCCGCTATATTAGTATAAAATATTATTTCGGGATTAATGAAACGGGACCGAGGTAATATTAGTTATTGAAGTTGCTATTTGTTCCCGAATATAAATAGGAGTATTATGTTAACTTTGATCACCAAATATAATTTGAATAAAAAGTAGGAAATAAGGACTTGATAGTGAAAGACAAAGCCATATTTTGATAGTAAAAAATTGTTTTCAAAATATTTACGAGTGGGGCTTTATATTCTGATTAATGCCGTTGACGAATGCATAAATCAGAATATTATGTCGCGCTACGGTTTTTCGGGCCAACATCAAATATCAATCGATCTGTTTATAATATATTTCACTGCGAATTCATAGCATATGTGTATTTTCTAAATTTACTAATTTTATTTTTCTAAAACCTATAACCTCACGTTGATCTTTTTATAAATATTCACATGCAAAGAGCCTATATAAAAAGACATATTTCTAATAAAAATTTAATATTGATAAGTTGGTCTAAATGGACGTGATCACAATAACCATATTGTGATATGCTACTGATTTCAGTTATTGTTAACGATTTGATTTACACTACTCTAGAGCTAACTGTTGAATTGGCTAATGTTTGCAAATTCAATGCTTAATATGTACATGAAAAGATTCATATAATTCATGTTTGGGTTAAAATATTTTGTCATAACCCTAAAATTTCAATTTTCAAGATAGGTTGGTCTGTTGGCCAATAAATTTTTTGGAAAATATTTACTCTGTATCGATTTTTGTGACTATAAGATTATTCTAACAAAAAATATTTCTCATTTTTAACAAAAAACGATTGGCATTGTACTAGACATAAAATGAACATCATTTAACCCCAGACGAGTTGAAATTAACTATAAGTAAAACATCTCGAGAAATGCTATCAATTCTAATTTTTATGTATATTATGGTGAAAAATGAATATTAGAGGCATCAATCGGTGAATTCATTCCATTTTATAAGTCATCTCTATCGGGCTTAGGCTATTTTCTGTTCAAATCGGTTAGGCAAAACTTCTTTTTGGTCAAAATATTTTTGCCCTAACTTTAAACCTTTGATTTTAAGGTGGCCCATTGGGCTAAGAAGTTTTTGAATTTTTTTTTTACTATGTATCGATTTATATGATTGTTAAATTTTTTATAACAAAAAATATATCATATTTTTAATTAAAGACACTTGACATTGTATTAGACACATAACGAGCATCGTTTTAAATCCAACTTTTAGGAAAAAATACTCGATGCATCACATTAATTCAATTATTTTCTAATAAAATTTAATACGACGTTGCAATACATTTTCTCTGATAAAATTGTCATAATACTATCATTTTTTAATAAAATACTCCATTTCGTTTAAGTTGGCTCATTTCTTTTTTGCCTTTTTTGGCACGCTTTTCCACGCTTCAAAATGATAGGTTTTAAAATGGATTTTTGAAGAATTCTTTCTTTTACGGGATACTACGAATATCGTATTATCCCGTAAAAGAAAGAATTCTTCAAAAATTCATTTTAAAACCCATCATTTTGAAGCGTGGAAAAACGTGCCAAAAAAGGCAAAAAAAAAATGAGTCAACTTAAACGAAATGGAGGGAGTATATAGTACGGAGTATTATATTATTTTTATACTTCTATTATAGAATATATTATAAAAATCCAATAAAACGAGATTTTTGTACTTGAATCAAATAAATAAAAAAATCTATTCCCAAAAGAGCAAAAAGTTATAATTAAGATAAGGAGATGTTTTGTTTCATGGTTTGCATTCAAACATTTTCCTAAAAAAACTGCTGAAACTCAACCTCTCCCACTTAAAACAACTAAACGAAGCTCACCATTAATCTACATTAACCTCCTAAAATGTAAAATGCAAGTCTAAACTAAATAAACCTAGGATGGGTAATTAAACGGTAAAAATAAAAGTATAATATATATATATATATATATATATATATATATATATATATATATATATATACAGAATTGATATGCTGAGCGTCTTTTCCTGAGCGATTCATGAGCGACAGTCCACATCAGAATTTTATTCTGTTTTTTTTCACGCCACGCCTTCCTCTCCCTTCACGTTCTTTTTTTCAATTAATCCATCCTCAATCCGATTCAGCAATCGTTAACCCTTCAAAAACACCCAAGAATCCTCTTGAACCCTAGTCTCAAATTAAATTTGTCTACGACATCAGAGCATAATTCGTGAATCAGATAAATCGGAAGAAAGTGTTCGCCCTCAAAATCGCATATACTATCGATTTCTCCCAGCCGCTCCAGACCACCTTCACGCCCGCTGCCATCGCGTGCCGGAAAGATGATTTCAGGCCCGCTCAACGGATGGTCGTGGCCCACCTATTCTATCAATTGTCATCTTTCTTAGATAAGGTAAGGAATTTGACCGTAGAGCCTCAAACATCTGTCATCAATGCATAGTAGAGCTAATTGATATATAATTTTATACTTGTGCAACTAGAGTATCTTGCTTCAAATATTTACCATATTTCGCTTTAGGGATTTGGTAATTGTGTTTGTTCTGGTTTGCATCTTCTTCTGCTAGAAATGATACCATAGAGGATAGATACAATGTTTTAATCAAATTAGAAAAATAAGATGGTAGCGGATGGATTATATTGTAGTTACAAGGCAAAAAAGTTCAACCAACCTAAGTATACACAGCCAAAATGACTTGTTTATTGGAATCATCATTGTTTTGTCTTTTACATTCTTTCATGTCCTAATTCTGTGTGGTTTAATATTTTTCTATTGAGGTTCGCGATTTATATTTTGCTTAATCAGTTGAGAAAACCGACTCTCCAGAATTTGCCAATATACTAAATTGCCTTCCTACCCTGTGTGTCTTGGTCGGTCTATTTGCTGGCCCGAACACCACCACCGGACTTAAATGTGTTTAGATTTGTATATGGGCATTTGTTTGTGCCTTCACTTGTCATATATATCTTGTCTTTTTTTATGGATGCTTCGATCTTCTTAAGAATCCTTCAAATGTTGATTATTTGTAGAAAGTAGTGATTTTGATCTTGGGTGTGTGTGTGTTATGCAGGCCACATTACTACATTAGATATCCATTCGTGATCTCATTTTGTTGCTTGAGTTGCTCAAGAGTGAAGTTCAGTTTCATAGTAATTGTTCTGGTTATGATTCTTTTTGCAAAATAGATGATACTTGTTACTCAAATATTGTGGGATTCTCTAGTATTTATTTGGACTCCTCCCATCTGCATTTTTAGTCCCATCATGTGTAATAACTAAGCCCTCGAATATTTCAATTACATTAGGAATATTGAAGAAACTCATGTTAGGGTGCTCACAAGGATTCTTGGATTTGGCTTATCAAGTGACAGAGCCTCCTCCACCAATCAAGTGTGCCTCCGAAAGATGGCCCTCCAGTTACTCAAGAAAAAAAGTATAACAGATGGAAGACACTTAGCTTACAAAGAATTTGGTGTCCCGAAGTATAACGCGAAGCACAAGATCATGTATGTTCATGTCTTCCACAGTTCGAGGCACGACGACTTTGCTATTCTCATGATTCTTTTGAATTTGTGTAAATGACATAATCTAATGAATCTTTTTTAATGAAAAATTGAGATATTGGACCAAAAGCTCAGCATATCTTTATCCGTCTTGTCTATTGTGCTTTTCATTTTGTTTGTTATCCAGGTGTATATATTATACTCTATAAAATATGAGAGGGCTTGGCATTTGCTTGGAATTGCATTCACTAATTCCCGTAAAATTGTACAGTGGATGAGAAGTGTAACTATGAAAAATTTATATTTGTTTAGTGATTGTGTACTTTATATGCTCATTTGTAATTGATTCATCTTTTAGTACATGCGAATAAAATTCCAATCTGTATTTTTTTTTTACCATTTTTCAAGTGCCTACAATAAACGCCCTCGTATAAAAAATAATAAAATCATTAATTCATACATATAGGCAACATCTAACATCCAACATTTAACATACTATACATTGATCTCATTTTTTTAGCATGATAATCTAACAGTGTTTCCGTGAATAAGAAAAATGTTGAATTCATAAAACAATAAAAACTGATTGCAATTTGCACTCTGTATCAAAATTAAGAAAAAAAATGGTACTTTTGCTAAATATCTTAATGTACAATAATAAAAAGTAAACATAAAGTATCTAATCTCTGTAATAAACTTGACTACAAGGATTTTAGTTGTCCCAAGCATTTATTGAACCTGTAAAAAAAGGTTATGTACTCAAATGCCAAACCAAGAAATAATCTCATTAGAATTAATTTGCTTACCAAATTCTGATCTCCATATCAGTAAACTTCATTTACTGAATTACAGTTCACCTAGAACCTGAACATACAAAGAATCTCATTACTAGACTACACAGAAATTACTGATAATTATGAACAAAAGTTTTTACGCATAATACCAGCTATATGGGTACATAATCTTCCTCACTTGCATTAGCATCATTGTTGTCGTCAGTATCACCTCTATTTGATCTGAAAATTAATTACATACAAAAGTAGTAAAATTAATCAACTAATAGATATGCATAAAATATATAAGACAAAATTTTATTATATTTTACATACTCATTGCGCAAAACAGGGCAATTTCGTTTATCATGTGATACTCCACGTTGCCCGCATCCATGACATATTCTGGACTTTGAAGCTGTTTTTTCCTTATACGACGGAAACCTCTTTCCACACCCTTTTGTTCGTATTTCAGATGGGTCATCAATATTAGTCTTCTCTAAACTTGTCCTTCTCTGGCTTCCTTCAACAAAAGTTGTTCCCTTGTTCATCTCTTTGATTTTACTTTGTAAGAGATCTAACTGTTCTTCAAAAAATCGCGTTCCCTCCTCAGTCAATGATGCATTATCAACTAACGCTGAAGCTTTGTGTAATAACCTAGAGTGTCGCGACATTAAAGACCCAAATGGAGTATCCTTGCCATCTGCCTCATCAGTTGCATATATTGCACCAATCTTTGCTTCTCGTGTCCATCGCTTGAGTATATATTTTTTAGGTAGGTGGAATATTTGATTAACACGAAAGAAAGCAAGCATGTGCCTACATGGAATACCTTCAAACTCAAATTTCTTACAACTACATGATATGTGCTCTGTTCTTCTATCATATGTGAGCACCCTCGGTTTGGAGGTTGAACACTCTAAACGACTTACATTGTAAACAACTAAGTCATCCAGTGTGGACTCCTGTTGCACATAGTAGGCATGGCTTTGATTAATCTCACTCTGGAATTCCAACCATTTCGTTTTTGTATATATCTGGACCATTTGAGTTTCCATAGGCCAAATCGTGTTGATTTTTGGACGTTCATTCATGTCATTATGGTCTGCAACTAACTCATTATGTCTCAGATTTCTCAGAGCCCTATTAAATCGCGTGATGAAATCCATTAATGAGTTTATGTATGAGACATACCTTTTAAAAAATGCATGTGTACTTTCAGCTCTCTGACTACTTGTCATTCCAGCACAAAAAACATGACTAAAATATATCGGAACCCACTTATGGCGCAGACCATACATCAACAATAACCAATCATTTTCCTCCAAATTAGCAAACTTGATAACATCCTTCCATGATTGCTGGAATTCTTCAGGAGATCTAAAATTCAATATAACATTTTTTATGCTTTGATAGTGATCTCGTAAAATCACTGGAGAAACTTTATCAGGAAATTTATTCAAGATGTGCCACAAGCAATATCGATGCACTGTAAGAGGCAAAATTTATGCCATTGCTTTTGTCATAGCAGGATCTTGATCAGTGATTATTACTTTTGGAGCTCCTGTTGGCATGGCCTCCATCCACTTATTAAGCAACCAAACAAAAGATTCAGTCTTCTCATCACTCAGAACTCCACAACCAAAAACAGTTGTTTGATGGTGATGATTAACTCCAACAAAAGGTGCAAAAACCATTTCATATTTATTGGTCTTATACGTAGTATCGAACACAACCACATCACCAAATACACTATATGCCTTCCTTGATGTAGGATCCGCCCAAAAACATCTACTAAATTTATTATTTGAATCAGTCTCATAGTCAAAGAAAAAGGCCGAATTCTTCTCTTTCTCAGATGCAAAGAACTCGATCAAAGTGCTGGCATCGATATCCTTCTGCTCTTCCCTTAACTGTTTCTCAAAGTTTCTAATATCTCTTTCTGTACAACCTACATGTTCAGGTCCACCATACCCTTATCTCTAATAAACGCATCTGCTGACAAGTTGGCACATTAGCTTCTGAATATTGTCGAGTCAATTCTTTCTTCGCAATTGAAAGACTACGGTGTGAGCATAGCAAATGCACTTTCGAAGGAGTAGAAAGTGCATGATTATGACCTTCCACGAAATTACTAATGCTCCAATCTGACCCAGTTTGCTGTTTGACGAGAGAAATTTTTGCCTTGCAATTGGTTCTAACTTCCCCACGAGCTCTAATATTTTTTGGTTGATCATTGAGTGCTCGCTTATTAGAACGAGATGCATCAGTGTGACCTTCTTTAAAACAAACAATTTGTTTCCAAACAACTTCATTTGTCGCCTTATTCTTCCTGCTATTGCTTATTCTCGCACTAAAGCCTGCTTCTCGTGCATATTGGTTATAGAAAGAGAATGCTTCTTCCACTGACGAAAATCTCATTCCGACTTTTGGCTTTCGATCATCCGCAAGTTCAGGGGTAAATAATTCATTATCACTGTGTTCTCCCATTCCTATACAAAGAAAAAAAATGAAATAATATAAAAGAAGTCGTAGAGTATTACTTTGAAATTCGACATATACAGTCAAATTATATATGGGCAAACAAAATTATGAACAATTAATGCTTCTTGCACACATTTGACTTATGTTGAGTTCAAAATTAATTTTATCTACATTCATGAACCGGCATAGTGGATTTTGGTGATGTAAACACTAAAACACTAAAAAATATACTAGTATTCTTATAGCTTCAAGAAAAAAGCAATATTAAATATTACCGTGTGCAACAAAGTCGAAAGCAACAACGTAACGCAGGAGAAGAAAAAGTATGAAGAAAGAATTTTATGATTGTTGAAAACGCAAATAGGATGGACGATCTGCGATGAACGATTGCTTCAGTTTTGATGGCTGAAACAACAACGATGGATGATTTGATCTGGGACTAGGGTTCAAGAGGATTCTTGGGTGATTAATTGAAAAAAAGAACGTGAAGGGAGAGGAAGGCGTGGCGTGAAAAAAAATGGAATAAAAAATTCTGACGTGGACTGTCGCTCATGAATCGCTCAGGAAAAGACGCTCAGCATATCAATTCTGTATATATATATATATATATATATATATATATATATATATATATATAAAATGATTTTGATAGTTTTTTTTTCCCACCAAATTTAGGGTAGAATAGTAATTTTAATTGTAAATGGTTATTTTTAAAAATTCAGTTGTCACACACGTGAAAGTCACAATTAAATACAAATGTACAAATATATAATATCTATTAACTCTCATGCATGATCTCCACGATTGACAGTTTTTAAATTGAAAGTTTTGTATTTACCTTTTTGTTTTCCTGCTAAAACGTATTCTCTCTTCAATCAATTTCCGCCTTTTCTTTTTTCTTTTTCCTTTGCCACTGCTGCTTTTTTTTTGGTGTGTTTTCGAGGGTCAGTTTTCTCTTTGAACGAATATTAGGCTGAGGTAAATATATCAGTATATAGTATATTTTTTAATTCATTTGAACGAAATGAATTGTTAAAATTAAAGCATTACTTTTAATAGTCTGTAAGGTATGCAAGTATTAATCTTATCAATCATTTCACATTTGTTCCTTATAAATAAGTATACATTTTTTTAAGTGTGTTTATATTTATGATTTGCAAGTTTGACACATTTTTTATACGTGCATCGCACACGGGAGCAAATACTAGCTAGTTAAATTAAATAGAACATGTTAATTTTTTTTTAAATAAAAGTATACGACTTGAACTATAAACTTTTAGTCTTAATTGTTAACTCATTACCAACCTTTTGGTCTCAAGCATGTTAACCTATTACTACTGCACCAACACACGCATACAAATAAAACATGTATTGTTTCTTCTCTCTATACACCCATATCCCTAACAAGACCTCTTAAGTAAAGGGACCACCCAATTTATATTTAGAAAGTCGATGTGGGACAAATGGATGACTATAACACACTAAATAATTATATCGTTTTTAAACCGACTCTGATACCATATTGAAATTGGGTCATCATTAGAATATTTTTCAAATCGATGTGGAACAAACGGATAACTCTAACACTCATTCAACTTTGCCATTTTTACAAATTTAATACTCCGTATCACTTTTGTTCGGAAAATGTAATAACTAACTTTCAAAATTTTGCAATTATAGTATTTCATCAACTAGGCCCTTTTGCTCAATTTTAAAAGTCGGTGATTAAATTTGTTAAACTTTAAAAAAGTGGTGTAAAATTTACAAATATGATAAAATTGGTAAATTTATTTGCAATTATTCTTAATTTAAAAGCGGTGTTAAATGATATTAGTACAGTCACCTGTGCGATGCATGACAATTATTCATTTTCTTTCCAATGAATTATGACAATTTTATCAGAGAAAATGTATTGCAACGTCAAATTAAATTGTTCTCTGATTAAATTAATTGTGTAACTGCTTTTTAAAAAATAACCGATTAGCTGTAAAATTACAAATATGACCTAAATTTGGTGGGGAAAAAAAACTGTCATTTTCATTTTGTTTTAATATATTAATAGATTGTAATTTCTCTCTTTACATATTTGCATTGCTTGCTTATTGGTTTGGGTTTGGAATTTCTATTGAATTTAAATTTAAATGTCGTTAGAATTTTTGTAGCAAGTTTATTGCTATCGAATATATTATGTTTTTATACATTTGTTTCAAAGCGGGGAAAGTATTTCTTAACACTTGGTTTACTGGTGATGGGGTGGGCACTCGCTCGATGACTAAAAAAATTCCATTGTTGGCTACTCACGTTGTGTATTCTTAGTATGAAATCTTAAATTTTATGAATTCGTAAGTATCATTTTCAACATATAACCTATCATTTTCAAGATTTAACAACTTTTTATAACTTTGGATTGTTGCACAACAACCAAGTTCGGACGAACTCATCGCTTTCGGAACCTCGTACAAGCTAGCAAATTAGATTATTTGAAACGGAAGATGAGACCTCTGTTTATAACAGGTGAAAATATTGTGATACTTGTTCTAGAAAATTTGACATCATTTTGGTGGGATTAATCTAGATCATTAGCTCTTGTCTTTTCGTAAAAGTTCCGATCCTACGGATATGATTACATCCTTAGGAAGTTCACTTCCCAAAACAGATTTTCATAAACTACACTAATTTTATGTGTTAATCTCCCACTCATTTGAAATTAGATTTGACAAAATTCATACATAGAATTAATTTACTCGAAATATGCTTTTTTGAATATATTTATTTTGATTTCTGCCAAGCAGGACTGTATCTCAAAACAATTTAGAAGCCACACCTTTTCGAGATTTAACTTCCTAAAAGGTCAGGTCTCTCCAACTCTAAATCTAACTTTCAACAATCCCCACATAAAGAAAAATTGATGCATGAGTATATGCATTCAAAATCAAGACGACATGTTATTGAATCGAGATAGGTAGGTTTTACGTTTAAATGTTCTATAATCTTGTAGGAGTAAGAGAAAACAAAAGATCTAGATCAATTTCTTTTGGAATAACCGACCTCGTGTCCAAAATCAGAATCTTATGAAAAGTTGTGTATTTATGTTCAGATTTTAAAAGTCGTGTACAATATCAAAATTTGTTGTATATTTAGAGGCAATTATCCAGTTTCTTAAAAAATGCCTAAAGAGAAAGGATGATGGCATACATACGTCAATCGGTTAGAAGACTCAACTTTGTATTTTTTTAATTACTCGATTATTTTTGACAATTTTGGAAAATAAATGATGTCCAATGCCGTGTTCACTGCCGATTGGGGGGTTGATGATTTTTTATATGTAAAATTATGTACTTTGAATAAAATTTGGGGATAGTTCTCTTACCACGGTGGTCGTTAGAACTGAAAATGTAACTATTTTGGAGTATAATTTAGCATATAATAAGCGAAACAATACCAAACCAACATGGTTTCTTTCACTAGCAGTTGTTTAAAAGAAACTGAATAAAAAAAATTGTCAAGCTAACAGAAAATAAGTAGTGAGCCTGTGGGCTTTAATCGAAACACAACCCCCTTGGGAAAAAATAAAAAAATAATTGGGTCCGCCCACTGGCCGTGTTAATATTTTTAAGGCTCGTTTGTAGGCTTCAATCCTGGGTGAAAAAACGTAAACAGCGTATGATCGCTTTTATGTTAAGGTTGAAGAGGATACTCATGGACAATATAACATTAACATTCTCCCTAGTCACTGTTCGAGTGTTAAAAATCATCAACTTTCAACTTGCACTGTCTAATGTAAATAGAGGTATCTTGCATAGTCATATATCAACTTATAGTGTCTCAACGAGTACTGCCTAGCATAGCACCACGTTGTTCGATGATCCTCACGAAGGATATCCTGCTCCGGTTCTTTGTCCTGCAGCACTCCGGAACCACCCAGCACTCATAGGCTGTCTGAGAATCATGAAGTCAATTAGCATTTCAACGTGCAATATGATCCAAAGCAATTAGCAGATATAATGCTATTTTTCTTATAGTGTTTAAATAGGAGTTTTATTAAGTGATATACATGAATATATGAAAAACAACATATATATGATATGAATCTAAATATAATGAAGTTTGGGTAAACAGTTGGGAAACCATAAACAGATATATCAATGAAAATAAAGAGTGGAAGACAAGACGACAATTTGGTAACCATAAACAGATATAAGCAATGGAAATAAAGAGAAGTCTTGGACTAATTTCAACATACTGTTCAAGTGTTGTTTAATATATGGTCTCTACTTTTTTTGTAGCCATACTGAATCCCATATTTCAAAGCTGATTTTGGCAGCTTCCCATTTTGTTTTTACAAAATTTAACTATCGAGCCATATTCTCGCTTTCATGCAAGTTGCAATCAAGAGCCAATTTGGGGTTCATATAGGCAAAATAGGAAACGTAGTAATATTTGTATTGCATGATTCAATAAAGAATATGATGAAGAAGAAGAAGAAACTAGTATATAAATTCCAGAATTTTAGTCCAAAATCGAACTGAAACATTGCACGTTGGCCCCTTTCCTTCTGCATTGTCCCAGAAACATTACCATAAGCCCAAATTGGCATCCTTGCGGCACAAAATTAGCACGAATTCACTGGAAAACCCCTTCTCTTCGAGAGGAGTGTGATGGATTCGTCTTTCTCATGGCGTGTACAATGGCAATTGCTTGAAGCCGAGTAAGTACGACAAAACTGGAAGTCATCGACGCAGGAGCAACTCTTTCTTAAGCATGTCATTTGAGGGAGATACTAGCAAATCATTTCTATTGCACCAGGTAGAATGCTAAACTGTCTAGGAAGGAATCCCAAATATTCTCCATCTGACTGGACAAATATACTGCGAGTCCCAGCAATCTCCTCAACTTCAATTTTACATGCACTGGGAGAATACAAAGAAATATTCCGCATAAGGAGGTAAACAGTTGAGAAATCATAAACATGCATAAGCAATGGCTAATTTGGCACGTGAATGCCACTCTTTATATTGGATAAGTTATGTGCTCTGCTAGGACTAATTTCAAATATTTTGTGACTAAAGATTGATTAAAATATTAAGCGACAGCTAGATTCATGACATGATTCATCTAATAAGCAAGGATGGGAAAATATTTGCCAAATAGTTTACCTTCTAGAAGATACGTTTTTCACAGACAAGTGAGTACCATTGTATAGCTTGTACAGATGGAGGATGAAATCATACCATTTGAAGTCCTGAAGAACAACCACCTGAGAAAACAAGTTTCAGGCTGTCAAATTACTTCTCTGATCTAATTAATAGCACTTGTTGAACTTGGTTAAATGCTCTACAAGTCAGAGCTCATTTAAGTTGATCAATGGGTCATTTATGAACCAAGCTCGAGCGAATTAAGTTGATAATTTTGATTTGCGCATAACTTAATTCTTGTACTATTTAGTTGGGATGGGGTTGTTTATAGCTCTAACTAAACATGTACTCATTGCACCTCAAAACTATTGCTAGATGGATGTGCACTTGGTGTAATCTTCATTCCACCACCAAAATATTTGGCATTCCCAATGCAAAGAGCTGTTACCTGGGAATAAACTTCCCAGTCGCCATCGTCAACCTTGGCAACATTAACAAATAATAAGATATTATCAGGAAAAAGTTGACACAACAGGGCATGATAAATTGGATGGAGAAACAAGAATGAAGAATTGAGATCGATACCTTTATTCTAAGATCCTGGTTATGATGGCCAAAAAATGCTTGCAAAGCACCTATAACATAACATAAATTTCCGAACTTCTTGTATCTTGATGCATAATAACCAGCCTTCGCACTTCTGCAACGTTACCACTTACAACAATCAAAAGCAAAGAAGCTAGAAACGTGTTCAAGGACAGTTTGAAGCATCGCCAACGAATTTATGCTTACAAATGAATTCATGCATTGCCAACAAAGATAAGCTTACAAATGAACATCAGCTACATTTATGAAATAGTGAGACTCTGCGCTCTCTCCAGTAATAACACCAACATCAATGCGAGATCTCACCCCTGAAAATGACAAATGAGATGAGATCATGAAAGCACTTAATTCGATGGTGTTGCATTCCATTACAAAATCTAAAAAAGGTTAAAAGACGACCCAAAAGATCCTCAAGAAGAGCACTGGAAGTAGCTAGGTTACCTCTAGAAATGCGTTCAATGGCATCATGAGGGTCATTTTTCCTGATTCAAAAAAAAAAAAAAAAACCAACAGAGAGAGGATGGAATTGCATAAGAGTTCATGAGCCATAAGGTGATTGTAACTGACTTGAGACCTCCTCAAAGAAAACCAGAATCAGGAGATTGAACTAACCAGCCAAATGTTCTGGCAAAGTCAGATCCAGTTCCCAAAGGAATAAGCTGTAAAGAGGAAAATGAATTCAATCATTTTCCAAATTATCATGCCATACCGAAGAAAATAAGGCAAACAAAATATGGATCTAAATTATCTCACAAGCAATAAATTGTGCTGTATTCATAAGACAATGTTTATCACTTACACCAAGAGCAGTTGAATGGCCAGATTGATCAGATACAGTTTTTCCGCCCCAGAAGAAGCCATTAACCACCTGCACTTATCAGATTGCTCGTCAGCAAAATGAACACAGGGCAATACATATTGATATTGTGCATCCCCGATTGTATATTTCGCAAAGAGCCTTCTCATAGCTAACAAGATATAAAATTGCTTGGCAGCTACGACAGGAAAATCATAGTAGGAGCCTATATGCAAGCAATCAAATGCAGCTTCATTCTCACACTAGATCATAGAAGAGTAAATCAAATAGTCGTTTATTGCTTCCAAAAAAAAATAAAAAAATCATGGAACAGAATTATGAACTGCTACATGAGCTGATGTCATCTAATTTTCAGAAATCTAACTGATAATCCAATCCCAATTGAGTCATATCCGCTTTTATAGTTACAGCAAAAGCTAAGTACATCTATTCTGACCTCTGTCTAGCGATTATTTACACAGGCAAGTATTGTATTTGTATCCACCAGCTAATCTAATACTACCTCCGTCTCATTTAAGTAGGGACGGTTCCTGTAGATACAAGAATCAAGAGAGTGGAGATTGTGTGGCCATAATTAATTTTGAGGAGAGAGAGTTAATTGTAGCCAAGTATTCTTTGCCATTTAAGGAAACAGGTCTATTAGTTGAGACGGACCGAAACGGAATACAGGTCTACTTAAATGAGACAGAGGTAGTAACAATAATAGGCTAATGGTAAAGGAAAAAAACACACCTCGTGAAGGGTTCCATCACCTCCTACAGCAATCACTGCATCAGCACCCTCGCTTATGGCCTGACCAAAGAATGCAACTCAAACTTTATAGTGTGGGTCTAATGCAGTCAGTAAAATATAATCAATTTTTCTCACCTCCCTTGTAATATCAATGGCATGGCAAGGACCAGACGTCAAAGATTCACATATCTGACCACAATATTAAGAAAAATGAAAAGTAAATGTGGCTGAAGAAGAATATAAGAATCTATGCTATACTAGACAGTGGAATCTATCATACACCCTGTTTCAGAACAGAAATCATCATGATGCAGCACAGCTCAATTAGCTATATAGGTTCAAAAGGTAGACACCTAAGCATACAGTACTACAATACACCAACTTCCTCAAGGAAATGGTTTCAATTGACAGCAGCATATCAAAGGCCGTACTTAACATGTAATTGCCAATAATCCAACAGCAGTGACTCGCAAATTTAGTCATGAATTTTTTGGAACTGACTGGCAGTAACTGCAGCTGAACTTAATGAAAATCTACAAATTAAACTTACCAAAAGTAAAATTACGTTAATATTCGAACAAAAACGTTTACTCACATTGCAATCGGAATCAAGGCGGGACCTCAGATAGGGCAACAGTTTCTTCCACTCCTTGCCGGTCCTTCCATTAGCTCCTGCTCCAATTTCAACCATTTTACACCACAAGTTAGCATTTAGCAGAAAACATTTAATTCTGAAAAGGAATTATAAAGCACGCAATTCGCACCTCGAGGATTGACGACGAATACAATGTCTCGGCGGCGCGAGGTGGCGCCGCCGACGGTACGGTCGGAGGCGAGATCTGGAGCGAGCCGTTGCTCTGCTTTGATGAACGAGGGTTTAGCCATTGGGACGATCGCCACTGCACACAGAATCATAACTGCTGTTGCAGTAGATAAAATCTACTGATATATCCAAAAATTATCGTATTAATTTGGGATAGTGATTAAGCGAGAAGCTTTAGAAGGGAAAATATGTGGATTGATTGATTAAGATTTGATTACAGAGTAAGCTCTGGTTTAAGTGGTTTAAGCCCCGCAGTTATTCGGCGGAATTGAGGCCAAGTGGCCGTAATCCTTAAGAATCATCGGCAATTGTCGTCTGCATCATTGACCATTTCCTATATTACTCAAAATTACTAATGAATTTTTATTTATTTTTTTGTTTGATCCTTCATGCATAGTAATATTCAAAATTATTTCATTTTTCCAATACTTTTCACACTAGAATTTTAACCCTATGTTGTTCGGGAATAATTTATAAATAGTTTATTGAGAAAAATATCAGTTCAATAATTATATATACTAAAAAAATAAAATAAATACATGAAGTAAAATGTTCAAATATAAGGTGTGATTTTAGCATAAGAATTCTAGGAAAAAAAAATAATTAATGCAAATAGTTTTTGAAATTGTTGCTAATTCCTAAAGTTTTAATTAATAAATTGGTTTTGGAGGGTACTTAAGACTATTTCAATTTAATACTATATATAATGGATAATGGATAATAGACACGAAAAATCTCATGTAAAATTACATGGTTAGATACATAATTTGATAATCTTTACATGAATCTCAAAATGTAAATTTATATAATTTGACAATTTCTAAGAATTTCACCTTAGAAACATAATTGTGATTTTATTTTTTTTGAAATGGCTATTGATTTATAATAACACATTGAGGACAATGCTGAAAAAAGAATGATTAAAGAGCAGTACAGTTACTTATTTGCTAAAAAACTGAAATTTGAAAAGCCCAGAATACAATTCCATTCCTTGAAGGGGGAGATTAAAAAAAAAAAAAAAAAAAAGAATCAGAGGACACAAAACCATCATCAGAATTTCCATCTAGAAACTCAAATTCATCATTTTATTACATAAATACAAAAATTCCTCAAACTAGAGAAGAGGTTTCTACTTCTTCTTCCTTCGCAGTGTGCCTGCAGGGCCCACGCCGCCGCCACCTTCTCTGAAAGGCATTCCCATTAGAGTCAGCAAAAGGCGAGCTTCTTCATCTGTGTTAGCTGATGTGGCTACGAGAATATCCATTGCCATTGGCTTAGCAAGCATGTCGTAAGTTAGCTGTGGGAACACAACGGTCTGATCTCTGAACCCAATGCTGTAGTTGCCATTTCCATGGAACTGATTCGAGGTCACCCCTTCAAAATCTCCTAAATGGATGAGACGTTCAAGAAAAGAGTACATCGTCTGTCCCAAACAAATGGAATTTATTAGACAATAGCCAGCAATGATGATTCTCATGAGATTTCAGGGATAAAACAACCATTCTTAGGTTAGGTGGTCACACCTATTACGGTTCCGTGGTTGTCATAAAAATGGATCTGATTCGAGTAACTGGGATTCCAAGAACTTTGGTCCTCTAATTGCACTTGTTTTTTCAAGATTTCACACACTAAATCTCAGAAAATGTTTCAAAATTTCCCACACTAGATCTCAAAAGAAAAAAGATAAAAGCGAGACATTCATTTTCATTAATCACTCGTGCTTTTTCTTTCGCAACTCTGATTGGAGAATAAATTGTTCATCTTCTAACATGCAAAGGGTCATAGTAGGAGACAAGGGTCATAGTAGAAGGAGGTACTTTTTTATGCTCGTTTAAAATCTTCACAAACACATAGACATAAATTATTAGAAAAACTCTCGACATCTAGAAATACGAGCACAATCAATGAGCTCAACCAAATTGATCACTTTTAGAAAGACTCTCTGCCATTAGGTCAGTCAGTTTCGCTAAGAATATCCAAAACACAATACGCATCATATAACCATGGCAATCTCTAATGGCGAACAAAGCAAAAACTTTCGTGAGTAAGGAAGAAATGAAGTAATGTGAGAGGAACGATAATATAACTCACATTGCCTCTTAAGCTGCAAGAAACCCCGAAAGGTTGTTTTTCTCTACTCTTATATTTGGCAATGGCCTTTGTTGATCTCATTACCACCGGCTTTTGACCGGTGATAAGTGCCAAATCATTCATAACTACACCCACACCATTTCCGTTCAGTGCAGCATCTCCAATTCCACATTTCACCACAATTTTTTCTACTTTCGGGACCTGTACATTTGCAGGGTGAGATCAGAAAAAGCACCCTAAAAAGTAAAGCATAATCTATTCCTACAGATCTATCAACACGGTAGAATTAGAATACATATCTATTCATGCGACACTGAATAACATCAGAGACGACTTCTAACCGATTTGCTATATATACAGATATAAAAGCCGTAATATATTTGGATCAAAAGTTTCATCAAAAACCATCAAAATCAAGTGACAACCAAACTCACCGATCCTTCCATTTACAGTTTTACTGGAATCTACCCATGAAAGTTGATGATCGATATCAGAAACTAACAAGTGTGTGGAATAAAAACTATGAATTGCGGAAATCACCAAACACGGACTTTCACACATCAAATCGCTAGCTATATATTTGATCATTTCCTCACCAATTACTGTAACATTCAGATAGAAATGAACACGAGCATTGCCAAATCGAATCCATCCACCTAAATTTCAAACAATCAGCTAAAAATACCAAAATCT
Source organism: Mentha longifolia (assembly GCA_001642375.2). Lineage (NCBI taxonomy): Eukaryota > Viridiplantae > Streptophyta > Magnoliopsida > Lamiales > Lamiaceae > Mentha > Mentha longifolia. The sequence continues at coordinate 1,482,543 of CM038120.1, read as the reverse complement.
TCAACTAACTAAGTTCCTAACGATCCATCCACCTTACTCAATCACTCAAAGGCTCTCGGACGGTAAATTTTATGAAGAAACAGATATCCAGAATTTGAGAAGGAACTCGAGAATTGTGCAGCATTACCTGATAAAGATTGGTGTAATTGAACTTCTCTACAAGCAATGGCACAACATTCTCGATGTAAGCTGTCTTGAGAAACGGCGCGCTGAACACGCTACTAAGGAGCTTCATGAACGGTCTGTTGAGAGATTTGTTGTGTTGAGAATCTGAAGAACCCTAATTGAAAGGGTTTTGGGGGTGATTATATATGTAAGGCGGATCCTGTGCGGCCAGGTGCACCGTGCCCCCGGTCCCGACCAATACTCATGTAGCGTAAAAATAATAATGAAAAATATAAATAATAATTGAAAGGATTTTGGATAATTTACAATTTAATTGTTAAATTATACTCCGTACTACTCAAATAGCAAATTAGTTTTTCAAACTTTCAACATTCTCTTTTACAATTGTGTTACAGAGCTTAATTTTTGGTTTTCTATGGCTGTTTTTCAATCGCCAAAAATTAAGATCCGAAATACAAGTATAAAAGTATTACTAATTTAAACATTTAATTGTTATTTCGCATATAGATTGAAACACAATTGTAAACAGTTGAATAATTTTTCATTCGACATTTGTAGAATACAATTTCATTAAAAAAAACATTTATACAATATAAAACCAAATAAAACTAGGACTGAAGCTCCACCTCACAACATAATTGTCCGTACACTGATATTTGCTGAAATGTGAAGAAGCTCGGAATTAAAGTAACTTGAAGGAGCAGAGGAAAAGCATCAAGAATAGTTTACATCAGAATTTCTAAACAGAAACTCAAAAATCACCGTTTCTTACATAGATACAAAATGTTCCTCAACTAGAGAAGATCAATTCTACTTCTTCTTAGTCTTGGTCTTCGCCCTCGACTTCGATTTCGAGTCAAAGTGATGAGCCTTCAACTTCTTCTTACGCAGCATGTTTGCAGGGCCACCGCCACCACCTTCTCTAAAAGGCATTCCCATCAGAGCCAGCAATCTGTGAGCTTCTTTGTCTGTGTTTGCTGTTGTAGCTATGCAAACATCCATTCCCCTTGGCTTTCCAAGAATGTCAAAGGCTAGCTCCGGGAATACAGTCTGCTCGCGGAAGCCAATGCTGTAGTTGCCATTTCCATCAAAGCTGTTCGCGCTCACCCCCTGAAAATCTCGCACCCTAGGAAGCCCTAAGTTGATGAGACGATCAAGAAACGAGTACATCATCTGTTGCAAAGAGATGAAGCTGACGGTGAAGACAATGGTTTGCTCGACCGTAGTAAATTTTTTCACACGTTTACAAAAGGTGAAATGTTATTACACACCAAGGCAAAGAGACTCACATTTATTACACAATAGTTAAGTGGTGAATCTAAGGAGATTTGTGGAATATAACAACCATTAGATGGTTGTTATCTTAAGAATGGCTTCAGTTCAAGTCACTGAGGTTCCAAGAACTTCGGTCTGTTAATTGTCTGCCATTGTTTCAAGGTTCACCACACTAGATGTCTAGATCCATAATGCTCTCAGGGAAAAGCAAGCATGTGACATTAATTTTCATGAATTAGTCGCGCCTTTTTCTTTCATAACTCTGACTGGAGCAAAAAGTGTTCAGTCTCTAACATGCATTCTATATTCAGTGGGAGCAAAGGGAGGTATCGCAGGGTCAATTGGACTAAACAGAAACATTGAACTTTTTGCCCTCATTTATAATGTCAAATATCTTTGTAATGACGTAAACATAAATCATTAGAAAAGCTCAAAATTCCAGAACTAGGTGCACAATCATATAACCGTATCAATCCCTGGTCTTTTATGGCAAAAACCAAACACATTGAGAGATGAATGAAGTAATGCAACAGGAATAATAGAAAATCTCACACTGCCTCTTAGGGTGCAAGCAATCCCAAGTGGTTGTCCTTCTCTGATCTTAAATGTGGCAATGGCCTTCTTTGCTCTCGTCTTGATCGGTCTTTGCCCAGTAATAAGTGCCAGATCATTCATAGCTGCATCCAAACCCTTTGCATTCTGGGCAGCCTCTCCTATTCCACAGTTCACCACAATTTTTTCAACTTTTGGGACCTGTACATTCACATGGTGAGATCAGAAAAGCACCCTAACGCAAAGCATAATCTAGCTTCTAGTATCAGCTTTCAACTCTGTCAAGGTGAAATTCACTAGTATACTTAAACATCCATCAACAGCAGTAATAAAGCATAAACACACACATATATACATACTTAATAGAATCATCACCTGAAAGCTTTTATGGATTCAAAATATGCAAATAGTAACATGATTGGATTAGAAGTAGGGCTCTCACAGTATTAATAAACCCTAAAACACCAATCCTGCCATAGCCAGTTTTACTAAAGTCTATCCATGAAGGTAGATGATCCATATTGCTTTGTATACACAGAAACTAACACGAGTGTGCATGAATATAAATATATGAATCAAATAAATCACCGAACAGATATATACATTCATACATCAAACGCAAGCTATTAAGTCGCATTGCCTCCAAATTGAATTCATTAGCATGCAAATACAGAAACCACTGGTAGTACCTTGAACGCCTTAATCTTAAACAATCAGCTAAAGATATCAAAATCATCAACCATAAAAAAAGGAAAATAAGCTCCGAATGTTTCCTCCACCTTACTCAATGCTCGAAATTTTATCACCGTTAATGGCCAAAATAAATAAAAAAATAAAAATAAATAAACTTGAAAAACGCACAGCATTACCTGATGAACATTGGTGTAATTGAACTCTTCTGTGAGCAACGGCACAATTTTCTCGATGTAAGTGGCTTTGAGCCTGTTGACTTTCTCGGCCTCGGATTTCTCCACTAGGACGACCGACGACGCCTTGACGGAGAGGCCGCCGGCGCGAACGCCGGCGGAATTGAGCGACGGAAGACGGACGGAGAACTGGCCGTGAAATGCCGAGGCCGTGGAGTGCAATAGCGCGGGAGATAACGCCATTGTAATTGCAGGTGTGGCGGAGTTGGGGGATTGAATTTGGAGCTGCAATTTCTATTTCTGTGTGGGTTTTGTTTGGATGAGGATAAGAGCGGGCGTCTAAATGGGCACCGCTGTCGATAAATTTTACCGATGGTTAATATTTTTCACTGTTTCATTAAGGTCAATATTGTTCTTCGGGCCTTTTACAAAAAAAATACTTATTCCTACTCTCTGAACCTTTTTTTTATTGGGCAGATCTAGACCTGCCCACGGGCCGAGCCCGCCGGTTTCGGGCCCGGCCCGGCGGGCCACGGGCCTCGGACTGCATGAACCTAGCCCGGCCCTAGACTTGTGCCGCGGTTTAGGGCTCGGCCCTAGGCCCGCCGGTTTAGGGCCGGGCCAGAACCGTAGGGCTAGGGCCGGCCCGGCGGTTCACGCAAATGGGAAATTATAATTTTTTATGAATAGAAAATGATAATTTTTTATGTTTTGATGTTGTTTTGTTTTATTTTAAAAAATTTAAATAACTCATTAAATTGTTGAAAATGAATAAATAAGAACTTTTACATTTTGATGCAGCGTGAATGCTTGGCAGGAAGAAAAACTCGTAAAACGCGAGAGAGATAAATCTCAGATTCAATAATATTCAAAACTGCCGTCCATCATCGTCTAACAATGCTTAAATACGAAACCCTAATCACCGAAAAACAAGAAATAACAAAAGGACCCTAAATAAAAATCCAAAAATACGAAATAACCCGAAAAACTATAAAATTGCAGTTTTGACCCTCTAAAAGATGGAATTTGCCCAAAATCCGTCACAGCTCATGGCTATGAGTTTTGCTCAGAACGTCGTTTCCACCCGAAAAACACTAGGATTTCTCCCGAATTGAATAAGGGACATGTTTTGCCCGTTGGGCCCGGCCCGACGGTCCTAACTGCTAGAAGGGCCCGACGGTTCAAGCCTAAGCCCGGCGGGCCGGCCCGTCGGTTAACCGACGGGTTTTCGGTTCAACATGCCTCGACCCGAGCCCGGCCCTTAGTCTTCGGTCCCGGTTACGGTTCGGGCCCGTTGACCGGCGGGCTAGGGCTAAGCCCGTTGACTTAGGGCCGGGCTAGGGCTAAGCCCGACGGGCCTAAAAGCCCAGGCAGGTCTAGGCAGATCTCTTTCCCTTCTGAAAAATAATTAGCATATTAGTATACCCTTTATTATACTTAACATTATCTAATTAAATCTCATTATCTACTCATCACGTATTACAATATAATTTAAATCTTAAAAGTATAAACTATCATAATTTTCTCGTTTGTTATTCGATTTTTATGATTTTTATACCAAATTAAAGGTATTGATACGATCTTTCATTAAGATCAAACATGGATATGTTTTTATGCATCTATAATGCTCTAGTTTTAAAATATGTCTAAATACATAAACTACATCACATCCCTACACACATTACACTTTACACACTAAACACTCTCGTCTTAATTCTTGTATCGAAAAGAAAGGGCTCAAAAATCGTGAATCGGAAGAAATATTATTCGGGAGTTTTTGTTGTTTTAAGTCTTACAAATACTATAAAATAGGTTGGGACGAAGAATTGCTATAAAGATAGTAGAAAATAGTCAAAATACATTATTTTAACTTTGGTCATGACTTATTCATCATTTTGATCATAACTTTATAGTTTATTCTTTATCTTTAATACTAAACTCTTGTTTTGAGAGAGTACATAAAATAATTTTATATTGATCATGACTTATGAAAACAAAGCTATTTTAACGGGACGGAGAAGGAATATATGATTTTTTTGATCTACAAGGAAGAACTTTATCTCACAAATGCATGAAACAGTTAGAACTTTGTCTTACTTTGTCAAAAAAAAGATGATGTCCCACCTTTCTTATAGACATGCATTTTGATATGTTAAATCTTGTAGCCTTATTTATGATTTGGTGGATCAAAATATAAGTAGACTTTTAATGATGTCCCTAAAAAGATATTATAATTATTTTCTATGTATCCTAGATTTTAATATATATATGTATATATATATATATATATATATATAGTGGAGAGATCACGTACAAAAGAGATGTTCCGTAAGAAATGAGAAATGATCTGAACCACTAATCTTAGTATGATCTATGGTCAAGATTGTTTGGTGCATTATGATTATACTAAAAATGCATTATGATTGTATAGACAATGTATTATGATACAAGATGTATTATAGTTGTACATATCGTCCATTATACTCGTGCATAAGATGTATAATTTTTTATTTTTTTACGAAAAATCTCTTTTGTACGGGATGTCTTTATATATATATAGAGAGAGAGAGAGAGCGCGTTGATATGCTAAGCGACTTTACTAGGCGAGATATGTGAGCGACAAGTTCCAACTTCCACGTCAGTGCAATTATTCATTCCTTTTTCTTTTTTTTTTTTTTTAATTTCTCTCTCTCTATATCTTATCTCTCTCAATTGATAATGACGATATGATGGCTGCTTCTCTCTCTGTTGATTAAGACTTTCCTCAAGCAAACATTTGTCATACAATTGGCCGTATATTCATGTATAATCTAATTCTGCAATTTTGTCATTAGCTCTGCAATTTCTCCATTCTTTCTGCTCATTATAATTGATACGTATAATCAATTCAACTTTGAAATTGATAGATTAATTAGGAATTACTAAACCCTAGGTGATTAGGAATTACTAAACCCTAAGTCCAAATTATTAAACCCTAAATTGAATTTTTCAACGGACCAAATGCATACAAGTTCTTCAGATGAAAAAGAAAAAGAAAAATATCAAGAATAGAAAAAAAGGAAAAGAAAACAAGGATAATTGAAAAATAGAATGAAATACGTGAAATATTGTAACAACTTGGAAAAAGGAAAAAAAAAAACGTGAGGAAATCGTGGCTACAGTTGTCGCTCAAGAATGCCGCTCACATTAAAATTTCTCCACTATTGAGGAGTTGGAAGAGGAGTTAAGTTTATCCAATTTAAATTCTAGATAGATATATTTTCTTTTATTTTTTTTATAAAGGGTAAATTCAGTTTTCTTCATTCTTTACGGTTTCTTTTTCTGCGCAGACAAGGTAGGGGTTTCTTCAAAGTTTTTTTCATAAATATTAAAATCTGCAATTCCTAATTTCAATTTTGAAACTATGTTTTAGGAATTTCTAAACCATTAAAGATTCTTGTTTCTGAATTGAGGTAAATATTTTACTAGTTTTCTTGTTTTGATGTTTCGGCATAAATGATATATATATATCGTCCTCCCTCTAAATTATCTTAAATAAAATAGATTTGTGCACATTTTCTATAACAATCATTTATCGGCCCATGTAAATTGATATTCAGACTTTGTGTGTACAAATGTTTGAGGTTGTAATCATGTTCTTAATCTGCTTTAAGCAGTTGACAACAAAAATGGCAAAAAGACCATATACTACGCGAGTGGCAGTAAAATGGTGTTAATGATGTTTGTTTAAATTAAATTTGTTATTAGCTACGTGACGAATTTGTCCAAAATCACACCCAAAATATTTTAATTTTCATTTCACGGGCTACTCTTATGAATAAAATCATCATAGCAGTCGCTAATAATTTAAAAAGAAAACCTTCTCAGATATGAAAAAAACACTTCTTACGGATAGCATCAAAATATTTTGCATTATCAACCATTTAATTTATTCACATTGGGTCCACGATCGATTTAAATTAGTAGTTGGCATTTGAAATTTTATATTTTGTTATAAGATATTTAATGGATATTATATTCTACCATTCCATTGCAAGATTAAAAAAAAAAAAAACCACTCTTTTAAAGCCCGCATATAGTAAACAACCAACGGAAATTAATTAAGACCATAAATATCAAAATATATTATTAAGTTGATTAGGGAATATGATATAATAGCATATAGAGTACTAGTTTGGCCATATGAACATGGTTTGAGCCTCAAAAACCCAAAATATTACAATATGAACATCCCCCATCATCGCAACATGTAATTAAAACCAGATACTAACAAGCACACAACTTACGACATCTATTAGATATATTCATGCGATACCTAAGCATACCTACTCTAGCTGGTAAGCAATCGGCCTCAGTGTCTCGTAATAAACCCCGGCTCCCCATGAAAGAATTGCCATCACGATAGCATTCTCGACCCTCTGATGAACCAATTGGTACTCATACAATGTGCCCAAACTATTACTGAAAATGATCCAACCTTCCTCATGAAAATAAAGTGGTTGTGGTCAATACATATATTCTTCTTTTGGAACCACAAACGCCATCCAACTGTCATCGTTACTATATTCACGCTTGATCCAAATGACCCATCTGAGTGGCTCGAAGATCGCAACATAAAGAAAATACATTGTCGACAAAAAATGAGGCCCTATCGGAATCAACACGAGCAAGGCTGGGGGGAGTAGCTATCATTCGTGTAGCCACGCTTTCGACGTTGAAGGCCTTTAATCTTGCCCCTTCAACTCCACCCTCCCTATTGTCGCCATAGTGTATAATACACTTCACGAACGCGGTGATGTAACTGTTTATCGTTGTCGAGTGCAATTTGCTAGGAACACATGTCTTCCACTCTCTTATCAACATAGTATACATCGACACGAACTGCATTTGCACATCCCAATTTACCGATCAAGCTAATAACTACGAGATTAAGGTCGCCGGAAACTTCTCCGACCACGCTGGAAACAAGTTATACTTCAAAACACTGAGGAAAGTCCAGACGGTAAGGGACCTCCAACAGCTCCGCCGTGCGGTGGCTCCCAAGAATCATGATTTCCCATTTGTCTAGGAATAGAACTTTTCATTTACAACTCCCTACCACCTTCAGAAAATCTGAAATGCATCCATCTTTGGACATACATGATTACCCTTCTATGGTTGAAATGAAATCCACATGTTATTTGCCCTGAGTGTTAATGAATCACCAGAAGTCTTGCCGTGTGCTTTCCCGTGCTGGCTATTTTTCTAATATTTGTTGATTTTTCGAAACTGAAGTACTAAATCGCATGGAAGGAATGTGACCAAACTGGCTGGATGGGATCAGTCCAAAGCATCTTCCCATATCACCTTATAGTTCCAAAGCTTCAATTCTTATGAGTTCTGCCAACAAGTTTTTTTTTATTGCATACTAAGGTCTCTTTCACCAAACCAAACAACAACAAAGCATTATTAAAGGTAATTAGAAACCTAGATAGATTGGATCAATGGGCTCAGAATCTTTAGGAGTTCCCAATTTTGAATCATCACGAATACGAAGATACCTGAAAATTAATTCATACATTCAAAACTTAAGCATTTTTATATATTCACAACTCAAGCATCTTATATATAATTGAATCAAATAGATAATCGTGCGTAAAGATGAGACTACAGCCATGCACATAACTACTAGCATTGTAAATTCTCTTATGCTCCCCCACAATTGGAACCATCTCCTCACCACCACGTTTTTTAAACCACCGAAACTTAATCACTCATTCGTAGCCCCCAAAGTGAACTTCTTCTCCTAAGTATGTATTTAAAGAAATTCTTCGAAAACACACATTAGACACCGCAGGTTCACCTAGGGGAACACATTGTTATCCTGTCCAAGTCACTTCCTCACCTTATTTGTCGTCATCACGCCTCGGAGTACATGTGAAGGAAATGAAATAACCGATGGCGTTCATGGGGATTCTGTATCGAAGGTGCATAATAACTCGGAAATAATACAAATTGTGATAACTGGTCCCTTCTCGTCCTCCAACGTACTCATATGAAGCATACAACTCCCCACCTTCAACATAATCGACATTCATTGTAGGAGGAGTACAACAAGGGAGTAGAGCTGCCCAAGATAAACAAGTTCAGAAAATGTTAAAGTTATAACATCTACTAGAAGAAGAGGCTTGAGAATCACTCACTCAAATCAGCTTCAACCACTCTAACAGATATCATGTAAGAAAGTGTGCCCACCATACCATTCAAAGCTCTTGGAATGAATTTCGCAACAATGTATTTACCCTAAACCCCTATCCCCTAAACCCTAACCCCTAAACCCTAAACCCTAAACAATATTTCGAAACACAAATAGTGTCTGCTTTTTTAAACAATTAGTTCCATTGCTTTATGTACAATAATATTCTCATTTGTGATTTTTCTAATGGATCAATTATTAAATAAGAAGGTGATTCCATAGAAAAGTCTGCGTATACTTTCAAATAAGGTATGCTTAAGAGTTTTTCCCATTCTGCTATATGTCTAAATTTAGGTTTAAGATTCTTTTATGGTAAGTGATTTGCGGTCTTTGGCAGGTGATAGAGTAAAGTTTGTGCGACCTTCAACATCAAACCTCATGTTCCAGTGATGTAAAGTATTGATTAACGTGTGCTGAGTTTTCCTCATTCATATGTTGGATAACATGATATTTTATGCGGGTCCAACTTATGGTATAAAAGGCGAGGTAGTACTTCCTCCCACTGGAACTGGAAAAGTTAGGGTTAGATTCGAGCGAGAAATACCTAGAGGGTCTAGTATTGGGGGCAAGTGCGACGCTGATCATGGTTTCTTATGTACTGGTAATTAATTGTTTAACTGCCTTGTGTTACTTTGTCTTATCTAACTTCGGTAACTCCAGTTATAATTGTGGTTATTTGTTTTCGTCTGCAGCCGATTCACTACAGCTTGAAAAGTCTATTGATGATGAGCTTGCCGGTGATGTTCTCTTCGAGGTAAAACTCTATTAGTATGTTTTCTGTTATGTTGCATATCTACATCTCTTTTACTAATATTTACATGCCATAATTGTAGCTTGTTTCCATGGAAAGTCAAAGGGCTCACTAATTTTGTTCGTCAAAGACATGGACAAATTAGTGATGGCATGTACAGATGTAAAAGAGAAGCTCGAAGCTTTGCCAGTAAATGTTGTTACGATAGCTTCACATACTCACGCAGACACTGAAAATGACAAAGTATGTGATGATCTTTTTTCTAATATTTATGTACTTAAATACAGACATACATGGATATTGTATTTATATATTTGTATGAAACTATAATTGAATATCTTAACATTCATTATTTCCGTGCATGCTTGCAATTTATGCAAGTGTTAGACCTGGTCATGATTGATTCAGTTTCTCTTCATAAATCACATTTTTTATAGGATAATTTTGGTGACATCAAGCATTTCCCAAACAAAGTCACAGTAAAGATTCCCCAGGTAACCACTATTTTGTGGCTTCTATATGATGCAGTTATTTCAAGAGCAATTACTATATCTTGCTCAAATATGATAGGATGAACCAACTTTGAAAGAATGGAAACAAAAGTTGGAGCAAGACGTCAAGACAATGAAAGTACAGTCAAATATCTCTCTTCTTCGCTTGGTTAGTATATCATCCTTTCATACAATAAATGGAGAGAATTGTGTCTGCATATAGAGAACTCCATTAGTTAATAACTTAAATGGTGTATATTCTAATAACAATATTCTTTCTTGGCCTAATATTTTGTTCTCTTTCACATTAAATTTCAGGTTCTAAGTCGGATTGGCTTTGTTTGCCCTGATATGGAAAGATTATGCATAAAGGATCAAACATTGTCCGAGGAAAGTGAGTTATAATTTCATTTCCAAATTCAAATCCCTAAATAAGTGTCATTTTTTCAATTGGAAAATCCTTGATGCTTGTTCCAATGGTAATTGATGCTGAAAAAGCTATTGGTTGGGCATTAACTCATAATCTCATGCACTATGAAGATCATCTCATGCACTATGAAGATGATAAAAATGATATTTCACATGAAAGGTAAATCTTTGTTTCAACTAAATCTTTGATAATCTTTGTTTCAACTTAAAGTCTCAGCCCTTTTCTTTCTAGAATTGTATTGCAGTATCAAATATGGAATAAACATTTTACAAGGCAACCAAGATGAGCACAAGAGTTCGAAGAAATTTCTCGAGGTGAAAGCTTGGAGTTTCTATCTTGTTTAAGTTTGTCATAACTTCCACTATACTGTTTCGCATAATGAGGCATAGGTAAATGACTTTATATGTTTCAGGACATGGTTAAGGACAATCACTACGAGCACAATCTCCTTGCTGAGGTCATTGCACCCGGTGAAGTTGAAGTCAATTTCAGCGACATTGGGTATTGGAACATGTGAAGGAAATGTTGAAGGAATTAGTGATGCTACCGCTTCAAAGACCAGAAGTGTTCAACAAGCAACAACTTATAAAAGTAAGTGAATTATGCTTAAAGCATATCAGAAATCCAGCATTCTTCTATTCATTTTTCATGAAATAGATTCTAACTTTTTCCTTGGCAGCCTTGTAAGGGAATATTGTTTGTTGGGCCTCCTGGAACAGGTAAGACTATGCTTGCAAAAGTTGTTGCAAGTGAATCTGGTGCTAATTTCATCAATATATCCATGTCGAGCATCATGTCAAAGGTAAAGTTTCCACTAGCCCTTGAACATCTTAGCCATTCTTTTATGTTTATCCCTCTATTGGTGATTGTGGTTTATTTGGCATTCAGTGGGCAGGCGATGGGGAGAAATATGTGAAAGCAGTCTTTTCCTTGGCTAGCAAACTATCACCTTGCGTTATTTTTCTTGATGAGGTCAGTACGGCATTTATTGTTGTTGTGATATCTCATTTATAAATATTTATTGTCTTCTCTTTAAATATTTTATGTTATTTGTTGTCATATGCTGATAGTCTGTTAAGGCATAAGGGAGCTGCAATAGGAGAACATTCTGAAACATGGCGTATGTCGATGACGAATGAGTTCATGGGATGGGTTTAGATCAAAGGACCAGGAACGAGTACTAGTACTTCTAGCAATAAATAGGCCTTCTGATTTGGACTAGGCAGCACTCAGGAGGCTTGACAGGAGGTCTTCTCACTGCCCTTCCTAATAACTTTTTGTACAAGGAGCATTCATCATTATTTCTCATGATCTATTTATAACTTGAGCAGGGTTATGGTTGGGCTTCCCGATGCTTTGAACCGGGAGAAAATCTTAAAGGTGATATTAGTCACAGAAGAGCTAGATCCAGATGTCAATCTTGAAGTAGTTGCTAAAATGACAGAGGGGTATTCGGGAAGTGATCTAAAGGTTTGATCAGAATACCTAATGTTCTACATAAGTTTTACATATTTTTTCGGTTTTGGCTTGTAATCGTGTGGAGATTCTTATTCTGACTTCATATGCAGAATTGTCAATTTCAGAAGCTTTGCGCGGCAGCTGCGCATTACCCGATAAGACAATTTTTTGAGAAAGAGAATAAGGTACATTCGTGCGGTGTCTTAAGATGTTGATTTCAAGATAGTCGTGCTGAGACCTGCTGTATTTTCTACATGGTAGCACCTTCTGCGTTACTTCTGAACTTTTCGTATGTCATTTTGCAAGAGAGAGACTTGGCTCTGGCAGAGAACAAACCACTGTGTTCATTGCTTAGTAGTTCAGACATTCGGTGTCTGAATATGGGTGACTTAAAACATGCATGCAAATAGGTTTGTATACTTGCGATAGGATTTACAGAAAAAAAATAGAGACTGAGACCATTTGTGATTCAAATATCAAATTTCCAAACTAAAAGCTATGGAATCTTGTCAATGAACTCCTTAGTAGAACATGTTGGTATTGTTAAATCTTCGTTATAACCTTTACTTTTTACTTGCCATGAAAATGTAGGTATCTGCAAGTGTTGCAAACACGAACGAGCTTCTAGAGTGGAACGACTTATATGGGGAGTGTGCCTCTAGAGACAAGCCATGTCTATCTTACATCTTTTAGAAACAATTTTTTAAATGTACATATTAGTGAAATCATTGTTCAAGATCTATGTGTAAGTCAGATGTGAGAATACCATAGTATGATTGTATAGAAGACATATATGTGTTGAACGCCATTTTGAGCCAACTTAGGCGATATTTGTTGTGGTAGTTTGCAAATTCACTTTGTCCACATGTGAGTTCCCATGAATAGAGTTATTTTTCTTTTGTTCTTTTGAAATACTTCTTTCTCTGTCCGTCTCCCCTGCAAATTCTCGTCCATTTCATTATGCCCGTCGAGATTCGACGGGAATAACTATAGTTATTCTTTATATATGTAACGGTGCAATCTCTACAGGAGTTACTTCATAATACTATAATTTATAAAATTTATAATATAAATTAAATTATATTTTATTTCAAGCGATATATTTTTACAAATAACTACAAATTAGTGTTATTTGAGGGTATTTTTGTTTATGCCTTACCAACGAGATGATTTCTTCAACACTAATTTGTAGTTATATGTGTACCATTCAATTTATGTGTATTGATCATCCACATTCACTTTAGCAACCATACACACCTATTTCCCCTCTTTCAGCTGCCCAAAAATCTTGAGTTGTGTGATACTTGGTAGGCTGCACATTAGAGATTTATAAGGGAATGCTAGATTAGTATGTTACTTAGGATGAAAACAAAAAACAAAAATACAACATGTCGTGGGATCCAATCGTGCTACGTTTAGCGCCTTGGTGTAAAACACCTCAGCTATATATAGCACAAGGCTTACGGCAGCGGCAGTGGTTGAAATCTCCGTGAACCACTCCAGTTTCACGATTTCACAAATATGTAGGAACTCAACGAAAGAAAAAAATACAGTAAAGAACGTCACAACAACGTGAACCCAGTCAAACCATTCGTTCAAGTTTTGCACAAAACTACTCAAAACTTCTAATGTTGAAGTGACAAGCTTTGAAAAAGCCAAACTTTGGAAGTGACATGTTTGAAAGCTGCTCAGAGCCTATGAAGCTTCCAAAGCGGCAAGCTGTGAAGCTGCTCAGAGCTTTTGAAGCTTCCAAAGCTTCCCACACGCTCTGAAGCTATGACAAGCTCTGAGCTCATATGCTTTAGTTTTGGAGATCCAAAAAATAAAGCAATTAATGCCCAAATAACAGTCCACGCACCAATTGCCAAGATCCAAGTCCACGGCCACGAAATCCAAGCCTGACCAGCCGTTCAGACGGCTACGGCGCGCAAGAGTCAAACCTCACTTGTCCACTTAGCCTACTTGTTTAATCACATTTAAACAAGCTTACTTAAATCTAATTAATTAATGTGGGGTAATCACAACTTCAAGTAATTCATCCAAACTCATACTTTATCAATTTATATCTTACCCATCATAAATTAGTTTTGAGCATATAAATATAATACGTTAATTTACTCTCGGAGTATAACAATAATCTATAATTTAATTTAATTAAAAATTAAATATAAACTTTTTATATTTGATCAAAGACAAAATTTCCAACAATTACATTATACCAAATACTTGGTGTAAATTTAAATTATTCAATATTAACCATGTCCCTAGTGTTCTAATTTAATTTAATTTGAATTATGCTTAACCACTATATTATTAGTTTTTAATTTTCCCGAAAAAATACTACTAAGGGCATCACCAACGTGCCGGGATCGGTCCGCCCTCCAGCGCGAGTGATCTTGGGACCGATCACGGGCGCGCGCTAGGGCCGGTGAGAGCTGAGGGGAGGGTGCGCTTCAGCGCTTCGGTAGCGATCCCATATGTTAACATCATTATGACGTCAGCTTCATTTTTTTTTAAATCAATTTTTCAAAATTCAAAAAAATAATATATATATATATATATATATATATATATATATATATATATATATATTACTTGCAATTAGCCGTTTGGAGTAGCAACGGCTACTTCCAAATCCCCTCCTATAAATTTATCTTCATTTTTCTTCTTCTTCACCCTTCTTTACTCACATTCTTCCTCATACTTCTCTTTAAATTGTTGTAATTTTTACATCAAATTCAAGCAAAAAAAAAAATGGTGGATCCCATGGAGAACGAATTCAACGCTTGGTACGAAGATTATGCCGCCAACTATGGCCCGCCGCCGCCGCCTCCAACAAATCTGGAGGATCTTCCGACTCCAACTCCGGAGCTCGATTTTGGTACATTTGCCAACTCCTCGGAGCCATTCATGGGATATTCCGGCGAAGGGTATCGATCATACTTTACACCGGATAGTCAACGTTTTGGTCGATTCGGAACCCCTCCCACCAATTCCGGCGGAGCTCGCTTTGCAACTCAAGGCTTGGAGTCCATGAATCTCGCTGCCTCCTTCGAGAGTGTCTCCAATGTTCCTGCTTCGTCACCGTCGAAAGGAAAGGGAAAGGCAAAAACAAAAATGAAGCCGAAGCCGAAGGGGAAGGCCAACGAAGATGACACCGATGACACTCCGACAAATAGGCCACCTACCTCATACTCTCCCGAAGAAACGGCGGTTGTCGCGTGGTGTTGGTCGGCCGTGTCTCAAGACCCGAGGAAGGGAAGAGACCAAACGGCACTCCAATTTTGGAAGCGAATCGAGCAACTTTATAATAAAAAAAAGCCAGAGGGTGGGATCGACCGGGATCACGTTCAACTCAAATCGCATTTCGGAATAGCGCAAGCAAAAGTCCAACAATTCAACGGCTACTACATTTAAAAGGGCCTTGATGGGTCGTCCAACTCAAGTCGATCCGAGGATGATGGCGGTTTCTATAGTCATGACCGGCCGATTGGGCAGAAGCAAGCAAAGAACCAAGCTTGCAACAAGGGAAAAGCGACGGGAAGTGCTCAACTAGAAGGCATCCCCGAGGAAATGAGTGTCAATCTAGTCCAAACACCGATCGAAGCAAATCAACAATTCGTCGAGTGGACAAAGGCTAAAACTAAGTTGACACGTTCAAAAGCGATAAAGAATTATCAGAAGGCGATGACGAAAGATACGAGCAGAATGACGCCGGAGCAATTGGAGGAACATCTTGAGCTCTTGGCGGAATTGAAGAGCTTGATTTGAAATTAGATATTTTTTTTAATTTAGATGTTTTTTAAATTTTATGTAATGTCTAGTATTTGAATTCAATAAATAAAATTAGTTTCAAATATTTTAGAGTTAAATCGAAAACAAAACCAAAATCGAAATATAAATTGAAATAAAAAAAAGATTTAAAAATAAAAAATAGGAATAAAAAAATAAAAAAAAAAATTGGAGAGATCCCGTGCATTCGGGCAACTTTTGGGTTTGGGATCTCTCTCATCGGAAAGTGGGAAAAATCCCACAATTTGGAATCTATATTGTGGATGCCCTAATGTTATTTGCTGTAATATAATTTTCTTTAGATTTCAACAAGGGATAAGGTACAAAAAAACCCCTAACGTTTTTATGAAAAAATAAATACACCCCTAACGTTTGTTTGGGTACAAATATCCCCATAACCTTCATATTTAAGAGCTATTCGCCCCAGCCAACTAACGGCACCTCACAGCCGTCTTCTTCTTCAAATTTTAGTTTTTTTTTTCTTTTTTTTGATTTCGTGGGTCCTATAACAAAGAAGCGGGATTAAGGAATGAGTTTCATTCATCCGTCCTCACTGCGAGACAACTCCGGAGTTGATGAATCGAATTGAGCGGAGGTCTCGATGGAATGAGCATAGTTTGATTCCAAATTAAAGGCTAGCGAGCACACTCTCTTCTCCGACCGATTGAATTGTTCTCCAGCGAATCGGCGACTTACCTTATAATGTCTTCAGCACAAGAACGCTGTGAAAATTGAGTTAATGAATTGCTGGAGAGTTAATGAGGCTTTTTTCGAGTCAATTCTTCTATCGAGCAGTGGCGGACTTCGAGTTTCAGCTGCAAATTTTCAGACTTTCTTCTTGAACTTTTGACGAACACCTAGTGGGCATACTTATTATAGCTGTTTTTTGGCTGTTTTTATTGCTAGCTTGCTCTTGGATACTTATTGTGGTTCATCGAGTGCTGCTCCAACATAAACATTCACAAAAATTATGCTTATGAGAATGAGAATAAAATTATGGGGTAAGAAAAGTGTGACCCACGTAATCAAAAAAAAGAAAGAAAAGAAAAATGAAATTTGGAGAAGAAGACGGCTGTGAGGTGCCGTTAATTGACTGGGACGAATTGCTCTTAAATATAAAGGTTAGGGGATATTTGTACCCAAACAAACGTTAGGGGTGTCAACGTTAGAGGTGTTTTTGTACCTTATCCCTTTCACAATTATCAAAACAGGTTTCCTAGATTTTATTTTATTTTTTCCTGTCCAATTCGATGCCTCATAATTACCGCGTTCAGTATCATCGGTGAACCACACGCACCAATTAGAAAACCAAAGTTCAGATCATCCACCACTGAAAGAAGCGCGTACCGTCACTCCAACATTCAGCGCGTGAGAAATCATCGGATTTCCGGAAGGGATTCTGTAATGGCGTTATCGCATTCGCAGCGTTATTTCTCCATCCTGCTTCTAAAAATTCAAAATTTATCGAAATTCTTCCCCATTTCTTTTTTACAAACAAAAAAAAAATGGATATATACGCACATATAGATATACGTACGATTAACATATAGATACAAATACATACATGTATGCCTATGGTTTTTATATGCATAAACTTGAAGTAGCTATATATGTGCGTGATGCGAGGAGATGGTTGATCGGAGAATAGGAGAAGAAATTTGCTGGAATTTTAAACCCTAATTTCATTTTATTTTCTTCCAATTTTCGTTTCTGTATCTCGATCTAGATTAGGCGGTAGAGGAAGCGAAGGGTGCAACATTTATCGAGGGATTTCGAGTTTTTAGCTAATCGGGATTGGGGCAAACGGGGTTATCTGTTATCTGTTGTTTTGCATTGGATTTTGGTGGGATTAGTAGGGCATGGATTTTGATTGAGCTGGATCAATCAACTGAATTGTAGCTTGGATATAGGATTGACTTGGGCATGCGTTGGATCAGCTCGATGAATTGGGATAGTTAGAATTTGGAAATGTTTTGAATTAGGGTGTGTTTGATTTCAGCTGTTCGTTCTATGCATGGTTAAATCAGGTTTGAGCTAGGTTGAAGAAATTTGTATGATTTAGACTGCGGTTTTGCTGTTTGGGGGAAGTTAGAATTTATTGGGAGCTGCAGAATGAGCTCACAAGATGAAGATAGAAGGTCCCAGGAGGAAGAGGGTTCTGAAACTCATGAAAATGTTTCAACGTAATCACTTCTGTTAAACTAGTTTGCTTATCTTTCTGCAATTAATACTGCTCTACTTATGTTGAATTAAATGAAGAAATGTTGTTTTGGTGATTTAGGAAGCCGAGAATACCTTATTCGAGAGAGTTCCTATTGTCGATTAGCAATTCTGATCTCTGCAAGAAGTTGCCGAGCGGGTTTGAAGAATCACTGACAGGGTAAATGATGCTCAATTCATAATCTCATAGCTTCTAGAAGCAGTTTATTGAGCTGGTTGCTTGCTATCTTTGATTGTACGTAGAAGTGTTAGTTTGCTCACCTGTTTGATATCGAGACAGTGAATTGGAAGAGGCGCTGCTAAGATTACCGGATCGACCAAGAAATGCTGGGAATTTGCCATATCAAGGTTTCAGAAGAAACGACTATTCATCATCCCCTCCTACTCGGGGGGATTCAATTACCTACTTTAGGGGGAAATGGGATAGCCGTCCTTCTGCCCGGGGTGATCGAGACCCTGACTCTCAATCTGACCGGGACTCAGGTTATCTTTAACATTCTTCTGTAGGCTTCGTATGTGTATGTTTTTTTGACTAGTAGGAAGATTTAGTTGAACTGAAAGTGAAGGATCTGAACCGAAATCCTTGTAAGATGAATCAGTTTATCACCTTCTACTCGCAGCAATAACTTTTCTCCAGTTTTTCCCAGTGGGAAATGAAATGGTGTTCTTATCTTTGAATTGCAACAATGCATACTATTTCTTAATGGCTAGTCAGCTTGCTGCCTTAAAATGACCCAAAAACCTTAAAGTGTGAAGAGCAAACATTGGTATCAAATTCTACTACATTAACATTAACTGGTAATATGTATATACTCATTCTATATGGTTGAAACTTTTGACAGAGGCTGAATTTAATATATTCCCCCCTTTCTTCTGGCTATGAGATGCATTCATATACGACAACACCTAATATGTAATCACTCAAAAGTCAAAAGCAACTGTGTTTTGTTAAGTAAGCATAGAGAGCATATGTAATGTGCTCAGGTTCCTTAACATTATTTTGTGCATAAGTGCTTTGCATCTTATTATCATTTGCAAATTTTATTCTCTATTATGTGTCTGCTTGTTCCTTGTGTCATTTTCTTCCTCACTATATTTTGATTTTTACTATACTTTTCTTTGTAGATTCTGGTAGACGTTTTGGAAATCAATCTCGACGTCCTTGGCAAACTACTGAGCATGATGGGCTTCTTGGGAGTGGCTCATTTCCAAGACCATCAGGTTTTGCTTCTGGGGTCTCTGCTGCTAAAGTGCGAATGAATGAGCAGAATCAATTGAGCAAAAGCAACGAACCGTATCATCCTCCACGCCCTTACAAGGTCAACTAAAGATTGTAGATTGTAATGAAGTTTTTGTCAGCTCATATCATTAATTAATTTTTCTCTTTGTTTACCCAATTTGTTTATTTTTCATCTTATTTTTTTAATTGAAACATAGTACTTATTCCATAAAATACATTGTTCAAATTTTTTAGGCAGTACCGCATACAAGAAAGGATACTGATGCCTTCAATGATGAAACTTTTGGATCACTCGAGTCTAATGAAGATAGAGCAGAGCAGGAGAGAAGAAGAAGAGGTATTCATTTATTATCATTGGAGGTGTAATAGGTGTTTCTGGTTCCTAAAATAGATATATAGAACCTTTTGTATTTTGTCGTTGCTATCTTTAACATAACTTATTTTCAGCTTCTTTTGAGATGATGAGAAAGGAACAACACAAGGCCCTACAGGAGAAACAATCTAACCCAGGAAAAAACAAAGTTGACGTCTTAAGTCTTTGCGAAGGCTTGATAGATAGCAAAGAGGAAAAAGAACTTTTTGTCAGAAATAGTGAACCTGAAGTTTCTGACTCCGAAAAATCATTTTTGTCCTCACAAGCTCCTGCACCAAGACCGCTTGTTCCGCCAGGTTTTAGAACCAATCCTGTGGAAAAAAGCTCTGGCCTGAAATCTTTGATTCATCCTTCTATGTCAGAGGTAAACTACTTTTGTCCTTTTTCGGTAGATGTATTTGTTTGGAGATGCATGTATGATTGCAACATAGGAGCAATAGACTTCCAACAACTGAATGTTATTATCTGAGTCTTAGAAAGAGAAACTGAATGTTACTTTACAAAATCTTAATAATTCTCACTTGTCTTTTGCTGTTTATTTGGTAGCAGTGTATTTGGTTGTTGTTATCTTCGCACCAGATTATGATGTGTTATTCTGTAAATTTATATCACTTATTCAAAATATGAAATTGTTTCTTGCTCTTTTCAGTTTTGTCTGGCATTCGCTTCCTGGAGGCTGATAAAGTGAAGAATATCATTTAATTCATATGTTAATGCCTCTCCCACCTTTTTAAATCGATGTTAATGCTTCCTCAACTCTATTTGATATCTACAGACAGTTCTCTCATCAACAACTGAATGTCACTAATAAGTAATTATGCTACTTTTCCTCAAAATTCTCAAACACGCATCCTTTAGGAAACTGTTCTTGAAACAGTAGAGACAATCTCATCGATTGCATTGCCTAAAGCATTTTCTTTCAGAAAGGAAACTTTTGCTTTGCATAAAGGGTCCTGGTACTTTATATGTCTTTGATGCATCAGATCAGGATTCGTTTGGAAATATACTCTCAATATGTTTAAATTGCTCATATATCTTAATACTTTTACAGATTTTGAAGCCTGTAACAAGTGAGAGTTCCGTGGATGCTGAACCCAACCTCATTCGAAATGCTAATGATCGTGTAGAGAATCTAGTTGGTGGAGATCCTTTAGAGAAGGCACAACACGCACTCCTATTGAATAAGGGGGAAACTGTCATAGAAGATCAATCACTGCGCATTTCCGGTCCTTTAGAGACTCAAGGGCTGCTCGATGGTCTCGTTTTTACTAAACATAATGCTGAAACATTGGAGGATAAAACTGTTCGTGATTCCAGCAGAAGCAATTCAACATCTATTTTAGATAAGATTTTTGGTAGCACATTATCTACGAAGAATGGGGGCCATTCGGGTTCTGCTGAGGTAATTTACGATTTTGAATAAATTTATCTTCTATGTGACTGTGCTCCGTCCTTGCCAATGTGCTGATCAGTATTATTGATTACACTATTTACATTGTATGAAGTGAATTGAAGAACTTATGTGACTCTGTTAGTTTAGCTAATTATAACTGATAAAGAGGGCTGTGAGTTGTCTAGCCAGATATGGAGTATATATCTCACCAAACTGATGAATTTGACTGCTCAGTGTTATTGTGTTGATGGATAAATATAGGCCATGAAACCCCTCTGTTGTCTAATTGATCTTGTTCTTCTATAGCTTCTCAGTAATCAACCTGATGATTCATGGAGCCCCAAATCTGCCCACTCATCGAAGTTTGCTCAATGGTTTTCTGAGGAAGGTATCAATATGTGCAATCCATTCAATGTTACCAGAAGTCCTTAGTTTGCTATATTTATCTGTGATTCTAATTGTTCAGCACATGTTGTAGAAGCAAAGGCTGCTGCTGATGTCTCTACTGCGGTGCAAAACAATTTACTGTCATTAATAGTAGGCAGTGATAAAGGCAAGTACTAACTTTTATGCTTTAGAAGCAGCTAACCTCTGCTCCCATGATTTCTCTTTTTAGTCCACAACCAATCTAATATGGTGAAGCTTGACATGACAATCTGCAGCTAATGGGGTATCTGATCAAGCATGCAACAACAACAAAGAGGACGTTGTTCCAGCCATTCTAACCTGCGAAGACCTCGAGCAATCTATCTTGTCAGAGTTTGGTGCAAAGACTACCAACGTTCAGCCAGATTTGAAAAGCTGGAGTGCAACTGGAGTAGAATCGACTGGAAATGCTGATAACCACGCGTCTCTACACCTGCTCTCAATCTTGCAAAAGAGTTCAGAGCAGTCTAGTACGGCTGCAACTTCTGTTAATATTAGTTTACCCGAAAAACAAGTAGTTTCTCATGAACATGATAGGACCACAGTAGGGAATGAGTCTAGAGTGGAAGAAAATGGTAACTCTTCCCTAACTCTCGAAGCTCTCTTTGGAACTGCATTTATGAAGGAGCTACAGTCGGTTGGAGCCCCCGTTTCTGTCCAAAGAGGCACATCTGGATCTTCTCGAGTTGATGCTGAGCCTCATGCATTTCCTTTTCCAGTTGGCGATAATGATATGTCATCTTCCGCAGTTGAAAATTCCGGGCCTCAGAGACCAATTCATGACTATGATATGCCTTCAAACCATAGACAGGTTGCCAAAATGAGTGGGGCTGATAACTGGCTTGGAGTCGGTGAATCTTCAATTGGAATATCTTCACCAAAGCGTCAAACTGAATCACTCAACAGACATGGTGGGTTCGAAAACTTGATTTCTGCAGGTGATAATCGTGATCCCAGGGTGCTCCCAATAATGCCAGGTGGAAATCCGATGAACAATGTGAATATGTCTTCGAGTACGCCCATCAACATTGCAGAGAAACTGGCAGCTTTTGGTGGTGTTATTACAGACAAGCATGGCATGGGAGGCTCAGAAATGCCCTTTCAACATAATTCTTATGAACAAAGGGGCCCCGATGTTCCCTATTCTAATCTGCAATCACCTCAACAGTTTCAGCCTCCACAAATTACCCAAGCTAGGCCATTGTATCATCACTTGGAATCTCATCCTAATCACATGAATTCCCACCTGAAGTTCCTGAGCCCGGAGGCCACATTTGGCCGTAATTCTCCGACCAATCACCAGCTCGCTTCTTCACCTATGATTCGGCCACCTTTCCATAACCCGAATGTTAGGGTTTCTGGATTCGACGTTCCTCCACAGCACTCGGTATTGCATCAGCTGCAAATGGCAGGGAACCATCCTCCTCAATTTGCAAGGGGTGGTCCAGCACCCCATCACGAGATGAATCAAATGCAAGGCCTCCCGTTCGGGCGTGGACCAAACATTGGTGGCAGTGGGGTGCAAATGCCGGGTAAAAGCTCTCTTCTTTTTCCTCGTGTGAAAACAACAAATGACTATCGTTCCTTGTTTTAATGAGCTTTTCGTGATTATGAATTGCGTAGGGAATCCACCGCCAGAGGCGTTCCAGAGGCTGATAGAGATGGAGCTGAGGGCAAGCTCAAAGCAGATTCACCCATTTGGTCCTCAACCACCTGGTCACAACCAAGGGATATATAGCCATGAGCTAGACATGGAGTCCAGATATCGATAGCTCACCTCCTGCGATCACACGTCTGCGATCCTAGGGACTCAGACTTGTTCACACTTTAGAATGGAATTTGCTTCTTCACTGTAATTTCAAGGAGAACTATGTAAAAGAAGGGTGTTTCTTCCCTCGCTCCGCTCGCGCTGTGGATATATATGCATGTTCGTTTTTAACTCTCTCTCTCTCCCCCCCTCCCCCCCTTGGTGTGTTGCTTTTGAACGTTCATTAGTATCTGAATCCAACTCAAGAAAGCTTAGTGGGCTCAGAAGTTCCAATTCATGCTACAGCTCAGTTTAAACTTTAGAGTTAAGACGTGACAGTTATGCTCAGTTTCGATCATTTTATATAAATAAAAACAAGCAGCTACAATACAACCCCTTCATGTAGGATGAACTACCAAAAACACGGATGGATTTCACATTACAAAAACTTCCAGTTCTTAACTCAACATCCCAAAACTCCACATTTCACTTATGATATACACAATAGATCTTCAACAGAATGCCTCTATTCAATAACATCTAGAAACACACGCACAACACATAACTCCGGAAAGTTTCTACCCGAAGAACAGCTAGATTCCAAATCCAAATCCGGTTAGTTATATTATATATGTACATGCTACTTGATTTCTGACGTTCCCACAAGAAAAATGAAAAGAGCATGCAGATGTTCCTAGTCACTTCAAATTTTGCTTCTTGGGATGAAGAGGTTTCACTGCATGAGTAATTGTTTTGCTTTTCGCAGTATTCAGTGATAACCTTCGATTTCGGAATCTCTATGAAGAGGTTTCACTGCCAGAGTAATTGTTTTGAATGTCAACATTGTATGATGATAGCAACTCCCTCTGCCACAATCAAAATGAGAAAAAAAATTCAGACTTCAGAATATTTTACTGGACCATAGAAGGAAACTCTAGGCTAAGAAGCAAGGGGAATAGTAGCGAAAACTGATAATATGCTTCAAAAATGATATAGTACAATAGTAACTTACATGATTCTCAAATTCAGGACTGGCCAAATTGACTGATAGATTGTTCATCAACAACAGCACCTACAAAGCACAGAAAATCAAATAAGCTGATAAAACTGCACTACCACTAAATTCTGAAGCCAAGGACTAATGATAGAGAATAAATCCTAACTCCTAAGTACATGATAGAAACCCATCCTCAATTGAATAAAAACCATAATCCTAATACATGCATGCACATTTTCATCGGAATTATTTAATGCAAACGATGGTAGCAGAGTTCTTAAGATGAATCCACCGACTCTAACAGAATGGCATTAAACATTCTTACCTGGAAAATCTAAGGTAAACTCAGTTATAAAAGCTAGTGACAGTGTTTTGAAGATCTGGCTATTATATAGAAGTATCACACACAAAACCAAGTCTCAGATAACCTATTGACTCACCGTCTCCATATCAATGCCATCCATCTTTTTCAGCTCTTCCAACTGACCTCTGGCATTAGGGTCAAACAGACTGCCGATAAAGCGATAAACCTGAGCGAAATCTGGCAGAGCTGCTGCAGCATTGGTGTAATGAAATTGATAACCACATAACAAAGAGATAGACAGTTATAAAAATTAACAAGTATATTGAAAGTAGCAAATGCAAATACATTAAAACACTTATCTAAAAACTCTTCGGGCAAGTGTCTGATACGCTCTTTCTTGATATAGTTAGCTGTATATAGAGCACATATATTGAAAGTAGCAAATTATCATAGTTTTACAGAATTGAACAGTTCTCATAATGAGAAAGGTGGAAGTTCTCAAGACAAGTTTCATGCACCCATTATAGGATCAGTGAAGATCGATTTTGGGCTTATATATACCAATGGAAAGTCGGAGCTGCTAGATACCAGATCCAACACACTAATCGATCGAACTGAGAGAAGAAATAGAAGCAGACCTCTTTTTACTATCAGTTTCTCTTTAGATTGGCCATTTGTCTCGTCCCATATGTGAGGACTACTATCATTACTGTTGCTACTCCAGTTCATGGAACCACCGGACAATGCACAATCATCTGAAACAACAGTATAAGAGATGTCATTACTCCCATCTTCGTAAATAAAGAAGATCATCATGTTCAATCATAGATACAAACCCCTTGATACAGGAGAGACGCAGACTGTTGGCACCATGGAAGTCAAAGGATACAAAGGTGTGCTGCTAACTATGTTTCTTGGCACTGACATTGATTGGGGCCCCACGGCATATTTGGAGTCGAGAAGAGCAGCCGAAGACGAAGGTTCCGAGGGTTGAGATGCAACTACACAGTTTTTCGAATTACAAGTTAATCAATGAAAGAAAACTTCATGGAGGAAGAAGGCATATTCATAGATGAATCAACAAGTGCAAAACCTTTTTTGGGGGCTTTATGTGGATAAGGGTGAGCTGCTTTTCTCTTTGGACGAGGGGGAGGAACATGTTCACTTGTTCCATTCTTCTGAATCTTCATAAAATATTTCTGAGCATGGCTGCGAATCTGCAAAATCAAGACATTTAGCATTCAATCTCGAGGATCATACTGCAGAATTAATCACCTCACACCCTTGATCTTGTGTTGTAGATATTTATGCTAAGCTGCAATATCTAAAACAGCTAAATCTCCTTTTAATGAACATGGAACTAAAAATAGATAAATCCATATTTGGTAATGGCATGAGACCTTCTATGAAATTGAAGTCCAGCACTTAATTACCTGGATTACCGACTTTGAGCCAACAAAAGCTTTAATTTTCTTCCAATCACGATCAAATCTGAGAGCAGAATCAGAAGTAAACACGGCGATGCAACATTTGCTCAAATTAATCCAGATTAATACAACTTTTAAGAATGAAAACACACCTCAATTCATTTATTTTGAAAAATAATTAACTGGCTAAAATTGAATACGGAGTACATAAGAGCATGCTAATCTTCTGAGAATTTCAATTCGCAATGATGGGGAGCTAAATAAGTAAATACTTACAAATGAAGAGCTTCTAGAAATTTGTCGTGCTCCGTCTCACTCCAGCTCTCTCTCGACTTCGTGATCGTGTACGGCTTCCGCACCTTCTGGCAGGGATCCTCCGCGCCGGCGCCGGCGCCGTCGCTCCAAACCGCCGCCGTCATCGGATCGCCGCCGAAATGGACACTGAATAGATGGGTATCCGATTGGGGATTCCGGTGAACCAAAGCCATATACTGTACGTCGACTACTCGAAGCTCTCACCTGTAAATGTTTTTCTGGGTGGAAAATTTCCGCTTTGTTGCAAAACTGGTGGGAGGGGAGATATAGACCGTACACGTGGCGAAGATTTGTGATGGGTAGAGTTAGACTTAAGAAGGTTCAAGGAGTTTCGTCTTTCCCGGTAAAAATCTTTGCTGTTTCTTTCGTTATAATGAGTGAAATTGCAGATGCCTTGCTCTTGTTATTATAAGCTTCATTACATGCTATGGTCGATTTTAATTTTGATTTTTTTTTGTTGCTATTTATGCATCAGTTAAGAGCAATATTTTAAACTTTCTTTTTGCTATTTATGCATCATTTAAGAGCAAATATTCTTACCATGTTAATCTATTGATGTTGTTTCTTCAAGAAATTCCCATACTTCCTGCTACCTCTGTCCTGTTTACCTTTTGCACAATTTTCTTTTAGTTTCTCACCTTTTTTTTTTTTTTGGCATGGACACATTCTATTTTAAGCAAAATATTAGTCCAATAATTAAGCCCTAATCAGGCTATAACTAAAAAAGATAAACTAACCCCCCTAATCAGGCTATAACTAAAAAAGATAAACTAACCCTATGTGTGGCAAAATCAAGCAACTATCACGGTAGAAAGATCCAAGGATTAGGAGATCAAATGATTTTTTTTTTTTTTGGCAAAGTACAAAGACGGGAAAAGCACTTGCCATTCGTTGGTTATTAGCGGCAACCCAAAAACGTCCGGGTCAAAATATGGGCCCAAAAGTAAACCAACCCCCCGGGCTCGGACTGCTACGAAAAACACCATCGGATTTCAAAGTCGCACGATCTAGTTCAAAAATTTCACCCAATTGAGCACGTCTAGCATATTTTTTCACAGTAGCAGGATCACTATAACTGACTCCATTAAGTTCGCCACCATAGAACTCAACAGTTACATTCAATTGTTCCAAATTTAAGGTCTGAAAATGTAAAATTTCCAACTCAACAGTCGACTCGAAAAGCAGGAAAATAGTCTACAACAGGAATAAGCTCTGGAAGACCTCTCATCAATGGGGTGCATCTTCCCTAATGGAGGCACTAAAAACGTCCTCCCTGCACACCTTTTATTTAGGGGAGCTTCGATATCAACAATGTCAGACAATTTTCCCAGGATCGATCGGTTGCTGCTTATTCGTTGTTAGTCGCATCTTCCCCTTGGGCAGTGCTTCCATCTACATGCGAATATATGATAGTTAGTCATCTTATCTTGTTACCCGAAAACGAAATCTCAGCAAAATCTTGACAAGATATGCATACCTTCGCCATCTGATGGTGCACAAGGAGACTTGCGATAACGTGTTTGCTGTTGAGTTGGCTAAAACACCCCAAACAAAGAAAGGCGATTAATGTGAAATAAAAGATGCATGTGCTAGTCATTTCATTATATTACACGAAATCTAGCAGTCTCATTATTCTACAATACTTCCTTCCTCTAGTAAACTACCTGTAGCTTGGGCCGGAGTGCCTCTAGTGGTCCTTTGGGTTTCTGTCCACCTTGCTGTAGAGATGAAGCATGTATATTACTCTACTATCACAAGCTTGGAGATTGGAAAAAGAGAAGGATGCAAATACAGAAGAAATTACCTTCCCCAAAGCCCAATCAGCAGAGTCAAAATAGGCACGTTCGTGATCCTGGCATTTGATTAAAGTTCCCAGCAATGAGTATTTTTCAAGATTTGTGACAATGCATGAAAGAAGCTAATGATATAGTACTACCTTAGAAATCAATGGTTGCTTCTTGGGCATTAATCCACCATATTTCTTCTTTACGGATTCCTCCTGCAAGGAAAAACAATATCCGTTTGAGTACAAACAGTCACATACATTACACAATTATCAAATATAGGAAAGAGGATGCGAACACAACTTCTTGCTGAGGTGATGGCATGGCCTTGTCTGCATCCTCCATTACAACTTCTGTTTGCTCTTTGACTTCCTCAGCTCCCGACATATTCTCCCCACCACCTAATCAAACACTCTGCTATCAATAACAGGAAAAAAAAGACTTAACATTCTTACAGTCCGACTATTTCTGCCAACACAAAACGTCAAAGCATGCAAGGACATGAGATAATGGCAACACCGAGAATGAGTCAAAGCTTAAGCTGCTCGTCTAAATGCTCACCTACGGGTTTAAGGAACAGAAACAAAATAAGCTAGAGCTAGTCCAGTTAAAATATTCAGCCCTAAGTTTCCTAAAAGAATTCCTTATAGATCAAATCAGACACCATTAACTCAGCAGTCTCGTTGTTACAACAAGCAATCATTTTCTGGGATTCTTCATCTAATTCACTGCCCTAAATATTTAGAAACTACTAACTCAATCTAAGCTACAACACTGCTTGATTCAGCTAGAAAGTTTAGACGATTCGGAATCCATAGCATTTCACAATAATAACACCCACAAAAATTGAACTATACAGAATCATCATACATCACTCAATAACAGCATAATCAACCTTACAAATTATCACAAAACCGAGTTAAAACACAAAATCTGAAAATAAGGAACTTCAAACAACATAACTACAACAGCACATCTTATGAATTTCACCAACTTTCAGCAATCATTTTGTAAAATTTCCAATCAGCTATACAGGCACGGATCTCAATGTAAATCACCCAAATCCTTGTATAGCGCGCCAATTGCGTCGAAGAAACACGCAGACTGATTACGAATAACAGCAAAATACGAAGAATAATTGCAATCAATCTAAACCTAATGGCGTTCGAGAGAGAGAGAGAGAGAATATTATTACCTGAAGGATTAAGATGAGACGACAGTAGATCGGATGTGTGAATACGAGACAGAGAGAAAGGCGAGAGGGATAATCGTTTCAGAGGAAATATGAATAAATTAGAAGGGGTTGTTCTTTAATAAAAAAAAAGTATAGTATTATGAAATGAATAATGTAATCAATAAGAAATGAGCTACGTGGCTTTAAATGATTCTATTAATTGCTTCATTTTGTTATATCTATATCTTATTCATTAACTTTTTTTAATCTATTTTTTATTAATAATTTGAGTAAAAAAAATTGTGACAATTATATAAAAAAATTTAGATACATTGTCACAAACAAAACTAATTATTAGTAATTGAATTTTTGTGAGATAATAGTGAGTTAAATTTAAAGCTATTGATCGATAGATTTAGTATAATTGTGACTTATTGCTTAATTTCTTGATGTATTTTTTTCAAAGAAATGTACTCCAAAATGCCAAAAAGGAGTATTAATTATTTAGATAACTACTACAAATTTAAATAAAATACAAAAAATACAGTCATTCAAATAATAGTTTCACTATATAACCTATAGGGGCTTATGGTTTTATCGCATAAATATTTATAATTATATCTACTTTAATTCTCTTAAAAGTATTTTAGGTTTTTAAGACTATGAGAATGTACGTTGTTAAGAGAAAAATATATAGTTTCAACACCAATTTTGATTATTATTGTTTATAATATTACTTTGACATACAATTATTATAATGTTTTATTTATTCTATTATTCTTCGTATTTCATATCTTCCGTAGCGTGACCTATCGGACTAAAAACCTTGACAAACTTATAACAAAACCTACCTCACAAATTTTACCCCGAAAACTTATATCGAAAAAACTAGTATTAACATTGAATCATTGAATCATCGACCAAATCTACACATATGGAAAATATATAAGACTGACTTCTTCAACTTGAATAATGAAAAGCTCCTGTAGACGTATAAATTTTACGTCTAATTAAATCACGCCACGTGTAAATAAATAATTAAATATTTAATTATATTTTTTATTTATATTTTTGGGATTAAAATTAAATATAATTCCAATATTAAATAGATATATAATTAATATTTATACATGTGGAATCTTCAACCAATAAGAAATTGCCACATGTCAAATTTATGCAGTAAATAAATAAAATCTGAAGGAGCCAATCAAATCGCGCCACCTCAGCCCTGGGCCCAATATAAAGCCCAAAAGTCCACCAAGCATGCTACTCCTACACCTATAAATAGGGGTCTAAGGAGAGCTCAAATGGACACCAGAAATCATAATCATAAGCTCGAGAATTGGAGTTATAATTCGCTACGAATTTCTCTCTAAATATTCAAAGGCTTTCTTTGATTTCTCTGTCATATTCAAGGCTTTCTTCGTTGAATACGATCGTATTCTATACGGAAAGTCTCCAAATCCGCGTTTGATTCGGAAATAAGGCGATTGCCCTCCGAATAAACGATATATAAATCAAATATCAAGTTCGTGGAGATCAAGGAGAGCCAAATTCTCCGAAAATCTCGGAAGTTGTTTGAAGATCGTCCAAAATATATTTGAAGAGGAGAATCAGAGGAAGAATAGAGATTGCAACCCGCATTAAATTCACTTTAATCCATAATATTTTGGATTTGTACACAATTTCGTATTTATTTATTAAATACATAAAATTTGTGTTTACAAATTTTGGCACGCCCGGTGGGACAGTCTCTACCTCTCATCACTCCTCCTCTAAAGAAAAACTTGGACGATGTTGAATCAAAGTTTATTTGCACCGGAAAACTCTTCGGGGAGTATCGGAGTTCTGACACGAAACATGGCAAAGAAAGCAAGGGAAAATTCAAAATCATCATCCGCTATGGAAGGTGTACCGGCCTTTGTTGCCTTGAAAGAAATGAATGTTGATGGGAATGTTGACTTAGTGAATAATAATTTATTCTCTGAGTCTCCCGGATCACTTGAAGCACATGCTATGACGACAAGTACTTCTACCATAGAAGAGCAGCTTGCAAATCTAACCAAGATGATGGAGGGAATGAGCAAGCATATGATGGAACAAGATGCAAAGATTGCAAAACTCATAAAGGGAAAAGCAAAACAAGATGATGATGAAGGAAATGAAAATAATGATGATGAGCATATACCTGAAGAAAAGCTTGACGATGGAAAATCGCCTGCCATTCATGTCACTGCAGATGACTTCATTCAAGTAGGTCAATTAAAAAAATTCATCGAAGGAACCATCAAGTCTAAATTTGATGGAAGTTCTAAATCTCTGTCGGTTTACTCCAAGCCATATACTCAAAGGATCGATAACTTAAGGATGCCACTTGGCTATCAACCTCCCAAGTTTCAACAGTTTGATGGAAAGGGAAATCCTAAGCAACATATTGCTCACTTCATTGAGACATGTAATAATGCTGGTACTTATGGGGATCACTTGGTCAAGCAATTCGTTCGTTCCCTCAAAGGCAATGCTTTTGATTGGTATACGGACTTGGAATCAAGTTCAGTTGATAGTTGGGAACAACTGGAGCATGAATTTCTCAATCGCTTCTATAGCACTAGAAGAACGGTTAGCATGGTGGAGCTTACAAGTACTCGCCAATGGAAAGAAGAGCCTGTTATAGATTACATCAACCGATGGAGAAATCTCTGCCTTAATTGTAAAGATCGACTCTCTGAATCATCGGCTATTGAAATGTGCATTCAAGGCATGCAGTGGGGCTTACAATATATTCTTCGAGGGATTCAGCCCAAAACATTCAAAGAATTGGCTACTAGGGCCCATGATATGGAGTTGAGTATGGCAGTGAGTGGGATTGGAGGACCACCTGTTCAAGAACCACGAAGGTTCAAAGAAAAGCAAGAATTTAAGAAGGGAGGCTTTCGACAAAATACCAAAAAAAGAATCAATGGCAGTGAAAGCAAGTCCCGTCAAGTTTCTAAGAAAGGCTGAAGATAATAGTGACAAGCAGAAAAACCCTCAAGATTTGGGGCATAAGAAGTTGACCTTAAAAGAGATGCAACAGAAACAATACCCTTTCTTGGATTCCGATGTCTCCGGAATATTTGATGATCTACTCAAAGAAGGGCTTATTGAGTTACCAGAAATGAAGCGACCAAATGAAGCCGGGCAAACCGATGATCCCAAGTATTGCAAATACCATCGATTGATTGGACATCCCATTCATGACTGCTTTATATTTAAAGACAGGATCATGAAACTGGCTCGGGAAGGAAAGATATCACTCGAGGAAGATAATGCTGCTACCAATGTTATCACTGAATCCAATAATACACTTGAAGATATTAGAAATTTGTTTGATGACACAAACGAAGAGGAGCCAAAGGCAATTAGCGAGGGTGTTTCCGCTATCACATTCACCGACGAAGATTTACAACTCGGATTTGAGCCTCATATTAGGCCTTTATTTGTAAGTTGTTATACCAATGAACAGAAGGTGAACAGAATACTCATTGATGGAGGATCTGTGGTTAACATTCTGCCACTCAGAATGTTAAGAGAAATAGGAATCCCTACAAGTGAACTTTCGAATAGTCACTTGATGATTCAAGGATTTAACCATGAGGGGCAAAGGGCTCTTGGAACTATAAGATTGGATCTATTAATGGAGGATATGAGTTCAACGACACTTTTTCATGTAATTGATGCTAGAACGTCATACAACATGCTTCTTGGTCGACCTTGGTTGCACGAATATGGTGTTATTCCATCAACATTGCATCAATGTTTCAAATACTCTCAAAATGGTGAAGTCAAGATGGTAGTTGGTGACCATAAGCCATTTACCTAAGCAGAATCACATTTTGCCGATGCCAAGTATTATGTGATTAAAACAAAAAAAGATGTGCAAGTGGATAAGGAGAATATCGAAGATAAAGAAGACAAGATGAGAGCATCATCCTCTATTAAGGAAAAAGCCTTTGAAGGATTCACTACAGCTTTGACGAAAATTGATACTGATAAACCAATTCCTCAACCGCTTGAAGGTTTTGTTCGACCAAAGGAAGGAAGTGTGATTGAGCATGGAGAACTGTCTGATCGAGAAATCTCAAGACATTTTGGTCCAAAAGCATATAAGCTTCTCGTTAAAGCTGGGTATAACCCGCAAGAAGAATCACCGTTGAAATCTACCGCAAAGATTGTGCATGATACTAAACTTGAGATTACCCATAAAGGAATAAAGAAAAGTATACCAGCTCAAAAGGCAAAAGTAGGATTGGGATTTTCCCCACAAAATCCCGTTCGCATTGCCATCAAAAGGGCCACCTTTAACTATGTCATTGAGGAGGAAATAGTAGAAGAGCCTCAACGAATATCTGTCTTTCAGAGGCTTGGTAGAGGCCAAACCCAAGGAGTATCTGTTTCGAAAGACTTAGTAAAAGAAAAGGCGTGAAGCAAAGTAAGGCTGAAAAATACAATAAGGTCCAAACAACTCATAAATTGAGGAGTTTGATATCTTCTCGTATGAAAAGGCGCACTACATTGACCATATCATGTGGAAAAGAATTAAAGGCCAAGATGAAGACGGTCATCTTTACACAGGCTGTTGAAGAGAAAATTGCTTGCGAACACGTCTTAGAAGACAAGGATGATAGAGAAAGTGTGGGATCATCCTACTACATCGTAGAAGGTGCTCAAACTACAGATGTTACTCATGATACTCGTAATGAAGTGATGACATCACACCATATTACTTTGTGTGATGAGGTGAGTATTGAAGAAGATGCGGAAAATAGCTCCCCCACAATTTGAAGAAGGTGTCAAGTCCACTGTTGATGAATTGAAAGAAGTTAATCTGGGCACTATTGACGATCCGCGACCTACTTACATTAGTGCCTTATTGACTAAAGACGAGGAGTGCTCATATGTCGAACTATGAAAGAATTTAAAGACATATTTGCATGGTCTTACAAGGAAATGCCGGGATTGAGCCCGAAATAGTTGTTCACAACTTAGCCATTAAAAAGGAGGCAAAACCTGTCAAGCAAACTCAACGTCGGTTTCGACCTGAGTTGGTTCCATTAATTGAGGCTGAGGTAAACAAGCTCATCGATGTAGGATTCATTAGAGAAGTTAAGTACCCAACATGGATCTCTAGTATAGTCCCTGTGAGAAAGAAGAATGGGCAGATTCGGGTATGTGTAGACTTCAGAGATCTAAATGAAGCATGTCCAAAAGATGATTTCCCTTTACCGATTGCCGAACTGATGATTGATGCCACCACCGGACATGAAGCTTTGTCATTTATGGATGGATCTTCCGGATACAATCAAATTCGTATGTCATCAAACGATGAAGAATTAACGGCATTCCGTACTCCCAAAGGAATATATTGCTATAAAGTAATGTCGTTCGGATTGAAAAATGCAGGCGCTACATATCAAAGAGCCATGCAGAAAATATTTGATGACATACTCCATAAGAACATCGAGTGTTATGTGGATGATGTAGTTGTGAAGTCTAAAAAGAGAAGTGAGCATTTGAATGACTTAAGGATCATTTTTGAGCGATTAAGGAAATATGAACTAAAAATGAATCCTTTAAAGTGCGCTTTCGGTGTGAAGTCCGGTAAATTCCTTGGATTCATCGTTTGACGTCAAGGAATTGAAATTGAGCAGGCCAAAATCGATGCCATAATGAAGATGCCTGAACCACGCAACATTCATGAATTGAAAAGTCTACAAGGAAAGTTGGCATATCTTCGAAGATTCATCTCGAATTTAGCAGGTCGATGTCAACCTTTAGCCGAATCATGAAGAAAGGAGTGTCATTCGAAAGGGACGAGACATGCAGAAATGCTTTCAAAAACATTAAAGCATACTTGATGAAACCTCCTATTTGGCTGCACCTGTGGCTGGCCGTCCCTTGATTTTATACCTTGCTGCTCAAGAACGATCCATGGGGGCATTGCTTGCTCAAGAAAATGAAAATGGGAAGGAGAATGCACTCTACTACTTAAGTAGGATGATGACGCCAAATGAGTTAAAGTATTCTCCGATTGAGAAGTTATGTTTGGCTTGATATTTTCAATCCAAAAGTTGAAACATTACTTCCAAGCCCATACTGTGCGTCTAATCTCCAAAGCAAATCCATTGAAGTACGTAATGTCTAAACCAGTTTTATCTGATAGACTAGCTCGATGGTATCTTCAGTTACAACAATTTGAGATTATGTATGTTTCCCAAAAAGCTATAAAGGGGCAAGTATTAGCTGATTTCTTGGCTGATCACCAATTCCTGCCGAGTGGGAATTAACTGACGATCTACCCGATGAAGATGCACTGGTAATTGAGGTATGCCCTCCTTGGTTAATGTATTTTGATGGAGCATCTCACAAAGAAGGAGCTGGTGCGGGAGTTGTGTTTGTAACTCCTGAGAAACAAGTGCTACCATATTCCTTCACTCTGACTGAAAGTTGTTCCAATAATGTGGCTGAATATCAAGCACTAATCTTGGGATTAGAAATGGCCATGGACGCCAAGAGACTACACATAAAGTGTATGGAGATTCAAAGTTGGTCATAAATCAAATTCTCGGATTATATGAAGTGAAGAAGCCCGAATTACTTCCATATGTTAAGTATGCCAAAAAGCTTATCGCATGGCTTGGTGGAGTAGAACTTGGTCACATTCCAAGAAGTGATAATAAACAAGCAGATGCACTTGCAAAACTCGCTTCCTCTATTGCAATGTGCAACGGTGACATTTCCATACCTATTTGTCAAAGTTGGGTTGTACCACCACTCTTCGAAGATGAGATTTGCGAAGATGACGAAAGTAATGTGGTGCAAGTGTTTGAGATTGATGAAGAAGAAGAAGAAGATTGGCGTCAAGTGCTCATAGATTACTTAAAATATGATAAATTGCCAAGTGACCCACGTCGAAAGGTAGACGTCCGCCGTCGTGCTACACGCTTCATCTATTTTAAAAGCATACTCTATAGAAGATCATTTGATGGGTCTTTTTGAGATGTTTGAATAATGAAGAAGTTGTAAAGGCTATGGAGGAAGCCCATTCTGGCATATGTGGCGCTCATCAATCTGGTCCAAAGTTACATTTTAGAATCAAACGGATGGCTATTATTGGCCAACCATGGTAAAGGATTGCATGGAATACGCACAAAAATGTCAAGCCTGCCAGTTTCACGCAAACCTCATTCATCAGCCACCGAACCACTACACCCCACAGTCGCTTCATGGCCTTTGATGCTTGGGCATGGATGTCGTTGGACCTTTAACAAAATCATCAAAGGGGCATTTATACATCCTGGCTGCGACAGACTACTTCTCCAAATGGGCAGAAGCCATACCTCTACGAGAAGTAAAAAATGAGAACATTGCTGACTTTATCAAAGGTCATATCATCTATCGTACGGTATTCCTCGGTACATTATAACCGATAATGGAAAACCATTTTGTAACGTTTTGATAGATAAACTTTGTGAAAAGTTTGGGTTTAAGCAGAGGAAATCTTCAATGTACAATGCGCCTGCCAATGGATTGGCCGAAGCATTTAACAAAACTTTGTGCAACTTGTTGAAGAAAGTTGTGGCAAAGACAAAGCGTGACTGGCACGAAAGAATTGAAGAAGCGTTATGGGCATACAGAAACAACCTTTAGAACTCCTACTCAAGCAACTCCGTATTCTTTGGTGTATGGTGTAGAAGCCATTGTTCCTCTTGAGCAACAAATCCCATCTTGAGGATCGCTATCCAAGAAGGCCTAACAGGAATGAAGAGTTAGAAGCCTTAGATGAAAAAGATTGGAGGCACAACAACGACTGGAGTGCTATCAAGCTCGTCTCGCAAGAGCTTTCAACAAGAAAGTGAGGCCGCGTTCTTTCCAAGTTGGAGATTTGGTGCTCGCTATTAGAAGGCCAATCATCACTACTCATCATGTTGGAAATAAGTTTGTATCAAGATGGGATGGCCCGTATGTCGTCAAGGAAGTCTACACTAATGGCGCATATAAGTTGATCTCGGAAGACAATGTGAGAGTTGGGCCCAATTTCCTAAACAAAAAAAAAGAAAAAAAAAAAAAAAAGGTCTAAAAAAAAAAAAAAAACGAAAATTCAAAAAAAAAAAAACGAAAATTCAAAAAAAAAAGAAAAAAAAAGACCATGCTCCGTGACGCACGAGCCTAAACTGCATGTTACTCCTGACCCGCATGAGTATAAACTGTGTACGGTATCCACCAATGAAAGTGCACGTGGTTAAACTGCTAAACTTTTCCACCAAAAGTTAAATTAATGTGGTTAAACTTTACTTATCCCACTAATAGGTATATATTGTGGTTAAACTATTATATACTCCACTTTGTCTATATAGTGGTTAAATAAATAGTCACTCCTGGCCCGCATGAGTATAAACTGTGCACGGCACCCCCTTTTTTAAACTTAAAGTTTAATTTTTGAACTACGTTTTGACTTGATCCTTTTCAAAAAGGTACGTAGGCAGCTTAGATAAATTCTAAGTTCAGTCATAACTTCTATTTATCCCTCAAGTCGGATGGTTACAATTATAATCGGTGATTATAATCAAAGTTCAGTCATGAAGTACAAAGAAACATGAACCTTCAAGTTAATAAAGAGGCAATACATGTACTGAGATCAACCATGAAAGAAAAAAATACTAAACTTGTATTGCTAAGAAAAGGGAAAGGTCTGCCATGATTAAAAAAAAAAAAAAAACAAGTGAAAGGAATG
Source organism: Mentha longifolia (assembly GCA_001642375.2). Taxonomy (NCBI): domain Eukaryota; kingdom Viridiplantae; phylum Streptophyta; class Magnoliopsida; order Lamiales; family Lamiaceae; genus Mentha; species Mentha longifolia. The sequence continues at coordinate 1,444,394 of CM038120.1, read as the reverse complement.
TGCAAAGAAAAAGCAAGCTAAGAAGTCTAAGCAAAGGGATCTTGATCTTCCAAGGCCTTGTGAGCAGACTCCAAAAGAAGTTGCGAGCTCTTCAAATTCTCCAAAGCTTCACCATCGATCAAAGGAGTGTTCTTGAATTTATCAACCTTTTGCTTGTACTCTTGGATCTCGTCTCGGATAACTTGGAGTGATGATTCCTGCTTCTTCAAACTTGCAGTTAACTCACTCTTCCGTTTCTCCATATCCTCAAGTTCCTGCTTGATTGGCTGAATTTTGGTAACACCTTCTTTCTCTTTCAAGCGAAGTTTACGAAGGTGAGCTTTGGCATCTTGAACTTCTTGTGCAGAATTCTCCCCAATCTCACGGGACTTCGATCTTGCTTGGTCATAAGTGGCTGCATGAGCAAAAGTGTCGCTATACTGGTTTCAACACAAGATAGGTCAAAATCAGATTCGTACCCTTTCATGCGTGAGAGACCAAGTTTAATCTCCTCTTCTATTGATGACAAAGAATCAATAGGAGTCCGTAGTATCTTGTCACGAAGACCACGCCAAACTGTTTGGAGAAAGGATTTCAATGCATTATCGATCAGGTTATCACTATGGAATTCCGAAATGGCTCCGACACGAGGCGAATGAGGAACATTATCTTCCACGTCCACCAAAGTTTCATCTTCTTGAATGGGTTCACTTAGAGCATAACTACCTTGAGAACTGGTTTTCTCATCAACACTAAGGACATCGTCTTCCACCTAAAAAGGAACACATATCATGAATATAAGAAGAAAAAAGGAGATAGTACAAAAACACGATAAATAAAGGACAAATGAGAACCTGGAGAGCACTAATTTGAGGGTGATCTTCAACTAGACTTGAAGACTTAGCAACTCTTTGCTTTTTCCAATGATGTTCCTTGCTACTACTAACGGTGTCTTCCGGAAGAACTGGAGTTGCTTGCCGCTTTTCTTTAGAAGGAACAACCTCTTCATCTCTAACTTGCTCCTTAGAAATACCCTTATCTTGTAGCGTCACTGGAACCATGATATTCTCTTCCAAGGAACTCTTATATACTTGCTCCCACCAATTTTTGTATTCGTCCGATGAAAACCTCTGTGCATTCGAAGTCAAGCATGGAAAGCAAACTCTCAATCCAGACTTACGCAGCAAGCACGCCAATACTTGAGTCCACTATCTAGAGAAGTTTTTCGGATATCTCGAGTGAGACACCTGGAAGGGTCTGATAATACCCAAATTGACGGCTAAAGCGGTGCGGACTATATGGTTCCACCATAAAAGTATCATCCTTCCTTCGAGTCAAATATTGAGAACGGATGGCTATGAAGAAGCAAAGTTCAGATTCATTTGCCGTATCATTATCAACAAACATGATATCTTTGTTTTTGGTGAACATAGTGCAGTTCCAAGGTATTTGATCCCACTTCAAGATTTTCTTGCGAGCGTCAACAGAATCATGATGTTTTGCGCCTCCCTCACCAGAAAATTGAACCATTCTGGGGCCATAAGGGTGATTTTTAAGTGAGAAATGAGTTTTGAAATAAAACGACATCCAAGCATAAACAAAGTGAATCGGAAAAGCTGCTCGAAGTCGGGAAGG